>CM034315.1:65869989-66208932 GCA_019925795.1 Dendrobium chrysotoxum
CCTAGCAAATCCTTAGATATTTCTGCCATAAGAAAGTAAACTTGCAGAACCAAGTAGTACCCTTGCACTAGAAATTCAAAAATAGATCCAATTCATTAGTTTGACATGAGTTTTAGGTTTGATTGTTAATCAAACATCAATTCTCAACATTCTTTATCTAAACTTGAGAACACAATGACAATTTCAACCATATGTTCCATATAAACTTTAAAATATATAGAAATACTTTTGAGAGAATTTCTAATAAAATTAACTAACTTTCAAATTTGTTACATTGCAAACCATCAATCCAATGCACTGACAAAACACAAAGGTTATTCACTTATTCTAATATTTCATTGTTGTGAGTTAGGAGAAACTTTTCATGCATATAAGCAGGTGTCCATGATAATAAATCAACATCAAAAATCAAACATTTGAGTACATATTTATCTCAACATGGAAACCTAGCAAACATTAATTATTATAACAGTGATGGAGCAAAACAACATGGAAACCAAGCTATGTCAAATATTCATCACAATTCTAATTATATATTCGTCACATTAATTTCATTTTTCAAAGCCACCAAAACAGTCAATTGATGTTTACGATTCGTTTAAACTACAATCTTCGTATGAATTCTTGATTTATAACTCAACATTGATACTAAATCCACTATTCCTTAAAATAAAATAAACCTTAAAACATACACTAAAATGTTCACAATACAAATAAAAGAAGCTCTAAAACACCCATAACTCTTTAAATGTGCATTAAGCATATCCTACTTATTCAAAGAGATACAAGAAAGTAAAATAATGAATTAAACACAGTTGTAAACAAATGAATGAAATATAAACATGACTGCATTTTCAACTAAGGCCACTTAAAAATTTAAAAACATCCATACAAGTAAAAATTATCACAAGAACCACTTGAGTTCAAAATCAAAGCAACTTAATTTCAAAATTTTACAAAGCATCCATACAAGTAGAAAAATTTCATAAACTACTTGAGCTCAGCACATGAACAAACTTAAGTTCCCAGTAGAATGTCAGACATCAAATTAAATGTCATTGCCACCCTGTAAATAGTATTGAGTTAATGAAAAGCTAATAATCAAATAATTTGCATGAAAATTACAAAATTAATTCTTTACATACCATTTCTGAGCCTACTGGGGATGGATGGTTCATTTGGAATTATTATATAAACTGTCTCATCTCAGCTCGTAATGAGCTGACCTCCTTTATAAGACTTATTATCTGACCAAACTTATTGTCACTACCACCACCTGCTTCAGGTGTGCTTTGAGGAAAATATTGGGTTGGCGTAACACTTGGGTTCGAACTCAGCCTGAATTTTCTGGTCCCATAATTAAGCTGAAGACTCTCATTTGCTTTCACATTTCCATCTTCTAGCGTGAACCTTCCTCAGTAAGAAGATCACATGCTTGCCTCTATATTATAATTAATTTAGTTAAATCTAGTGATGAAGTGATTATAAATAATAATTTGTAATCATTGTATGTACCCATGGGCATTTGCCCACCCTAAAAAAAAAAAAATTTAAGGCATAAGATAGAGAGTTTTGGGATTCCCCCCCCCCCCCCCCCCCCCTCAAAAATATTTTTTTGCCCCAATATGCCCCCATCTTGCCCGCGCCTACCCAAAAACAAAGACAAATACTAAAGAAAATCCAAAAATATTCTTACAACAAAAATTTGTTCCGAGGGGCGCTGCCCCCTTGGACCCCTGATATATCTGCAAAGCATACAATTTTTTGCCCCCCCCCTGAAAATTAAGGCTGGATCCGCCCCTGTATGTACCCATCGTTGTATACCATCCTTAGATGACCTGGTTCGATCTTTGTACATTCTATTATTTTTTCATAATTATAACCTATCATTAATAGACTACAATAACAATAATAATAATGTTAGTAGAAAAATAAAATGTTTACTAGTTAAAATTAACACAGTTAAGTTGGTACCATTTCCTTCTGTCTTCAAACCAAGCTGACACAACCCATTGTGTGAGGACAAGTTTGCTTTTGGCATTGGCAGTATTTTTGGCAGTCCTTTCTTGTCATACATGATAAAGTTAAATTCAAACATTTATAGTACTCAATATATAATAAGCAAGCTTAATTTCAATGCTGATCTAGTCCTCTTGTTTTGACCATTGTGTAAAAAGTTGACACTATTGCACTGCATCAACTCCAAGTGTGACAGTCTCCATAATTTTCTCAATAGGTCCATCGTCCAATACTCAGCCTTCAAAGTGGTTTTATGATTATGTCACTTAACACAAAGAAATTGAAGAATCCAATGATGTTTATGGCAGAGAACTCAAATTTAGACAACAATTGACAAATTCATATGGCTAATGACACACAAGTGAAAATTGAACTTTACTATGAATTACATTTGCCTCAACTTTGGCTAATATCTTCTTCTTGAAGGGCTCCATACCCTTCTTTCTCTAGTCCTGAAAAAAAATTGGAGCTAATATAGGATCTCTTGCGATAACACCAAGATATGATCCCAATAAAATTCAACATGATATAAATTTTAGAGATGATATTTATATATATTGAATTTTAACATGGTTTTCTGGCTAAGCAATTCAAAGTTTCAAGCCTAGGGGGATGACGTGAGCAGGTTTTCTTCCTTGACCTTGATTATAAGCTCGTCATGCCAATTCGACCAGACAAATTTTGTAAGATTTGAGCTCAATCGGATCTGAGTTGTGGCAAATTTTTTTTGTTTTTCGTTGGATGAATGAGTGTTTCAGCGCTGAGCTATGCAAGTTAATTTTTTTTTTCCATTCAACAGGCCATTGCCTTTCCCACAACAATGATAACTCTCTACCACCGCACACATGTATTACTTACAGCATAATAATAAGCTTTTACTCCCATTTAAAAAGTGCTAGTTATATAGTGAGACATCGTTCTCTCCACATAAATCTCACTTCCAAAAAATTCTTAACAAGGGGTTACATAGCTCTTTGGTTGCAATAATAATAATAATAATAATAACTTAAAGCTGCAATAGAAAAAAAAACAAAAAAAATCTAACAATACGTTACAATTTCACGGACGGTGGTGGCATGGACTCCGGCACTTGATAGATGGAGAGGTAACGCGAGCGGGACTTGTGAAGCTTTTACAGACAGGCTTTAAGGCTTTGACAGCAATGGTGTCGCTCTGAAAGTAGCTAGAGGGTGAAGGAGTCACGGATCCATGAAGGAGAAGGAAGAAGGAGAGCCGAGCGGGATCTGAATCGAATAATATTGGGAAATCAGGACTTGTATTTAAGAATGTCTTTAACGGCGGTTTTTATCGCCGGTATTGGCACCAGTAAAAACTAGTGGTATTAGTGGCGATATAAACCGATGCTAATAGTGCTAGTTTAAACCGCTGTGGAAAGAGCTTTTTAGCGACAGTTTTCAAACAACCACAAGAAATGTCGCGAAAATATATAATTTTTGGTAGTGATTTAAACCTAACCAAACTCTTGCTAACTCAAAAATAATTTAGATTTAATTGAGCTCTAAATAAGAATCTAGAATGACCTTAAATTCTTAATAGCTTAGCTTAACTCAATCAAACTTAAATATTATAACCTTATTTTTTATGACTAGCTAATGAGAGGCCCATTGGACAATCCTAAGACTCTCACCCAAATTATGCTTGTTGATGGCTTCACATGTGCTCTTAGAGTGCATCATAACTATTCCATGAGCTTTAATTAAATAGTTGTAGCATACCCGAGCTTGATTTATTAGTTTAGGGTTTAGTTTCTTTAAAAAAGCTTCCCCAATTAATCATTTCTAACAGAAACATCTTAGGCATGTGACACAAACACATTGGAATTTTTCCCAGAGAAATTAGGCGTTTCATTCCCCTAATTTTATTCAAATTAGTGGAACATCGCAAAAAGGTCAACCAATAAATATCCCTAAACATAAAGAACAAAGGCTTTTATAATTCTTTCTTGAGCTTCCTTGATTGTTGGCAAGTCATCTGCTCTCCTTCAAGCTCTAGGGGTGTAAACGAGTCGAGTCGAGTTGGACTCACCCTTAGCTTGAGCTTGAACTTGGTTAAGTAATCGAGTTTGAGTTCAAGCTCGAGCTTTATTCTGCGAGTTTGAGCCTGCTCACGAGCTGACTTGTCTATTATGAAAGAGAAAAAATAATTATGATTTAAGCAATTATTATAATAAAATGATAACATAAATGAGAAGTTAAAACAAATGTAATAAAGAATAACATAATACAAGAAAGTGAGATATAATGTTTAAGCATTTTTACAACTTTGTACTTAAAAATCCTAAACATTAATATATTTTATGTTCATTTTGTATTAATATTTTTTAAATAAGCTGGCTTGTGAGCTAATGACTTGAGTTAAGTTAGGGCTGGCTCAAGCTTGACTTCTTAGCTCATCAAGCTCAGCTCATGAGCCATTTATCAGTCGAGCCCGAGTTGGTTCATGAATCGGCTTAACTCGCTTACATCCCTACTTTAGATTAAGGTCTTAATATAAAAGATTAATTAACTCTAATAAGATCAATCCATTATTTTTTTTTCCTTAGGGCAATCAATGAGGAGCTACTCATGTTGTTACTTATAGCCACTCCATCTCATTTAGACAATGTTGTATACAACTCAAGTTAGCCATTAGACCTTATTCCAGTGAGTTAATCTCCTTGAATAAAGTCACCTTATTTTGATTTATCCCTTATGAACTACTACATCACATCTCATGGACCAAATCATAGAATTAGGTTTATTTTAATCTCTTAATAAGATCAAGTCATTAAACACCTCAATTGAGCTCCCATCATTTGTGATTAATGAAACTATCCATAGATAGTGTGCATTGTGTGCTAGACGTAGGGAATGATGCCCGTGCCATTCAAGCTCATTTATTGAGACTAAAGTTTCAGTTGGGACAATTTCTTACTGCTTTCAAAGTAGATTTCTAATACAAAAATTTGAAAGCAATGAAAAGCAGTGTTTAAAAGCTATCCCAAATGATGCCTAAGAGTTCTTTTTGACTCATTCATTACATCTAACATTAAGTATTAATTTGGGAGATTAAAATATAGATGTTTGATCAAAGGTAAAAGGACCTATCTCATTCCTCCATGGTTAGAAAGTCATACCTTTTAATCGTATACCCAACGAGGAGAAGCTAAATGACAAGTTAAATGCATTTTATGATTTAATCTTAGTACTCTTTTAGAACCATCATCCTCATCAATTGAATAGTAATTAAAAAATATGGATTATTAAATCATAAAAAAAATTAAAATAACTATCCAAGTCAAAAAAAAAAAAAAAACTAAAATGCATTATATTAAGAAAAATTAGGAGATTTTTTTAAATAATATTAAATAATCTAAATAATTATTAAGAAAATTGTTTCATTTATTACTCATCTAATAATTCTATTTCAATAATGTTAAATCTAGAAATTATAAAAAATTATGGGGTTGATTCCTAGTATAACCTTGACTTCCATGATAAATTTAAGGTAATTAATATTAAGGGGACTCATTTTTTTCCTAAGTGATCACTAAATACCCTAATTAACCCAAGGGTTAAGTTGGTTTAACCCTAAGTTACCACCATCTATTCTAGCCTTTTTAAGTCTTTTAGGTTCCTTTAATTAACTTTTGATACTCTTACATTGACCCTTGATAGTTTAGAACATCCGAAGTCAAACCTAGTTTGCACTCTTAGTCTAAGATAATTCTAAATTACCTTATATCACCTTATGCTAACTTAATTACCCTAAATTAATCATAGGTCAATAATAGGTCAACCTTAGGTTACCCTAGGTTTAACTTGGCATTTTTTGGGTTTCTAGTTAATCATCCAAGTGACACTGCTTAACTAAACCATAATTGATTCAATGGAAATTATTATAGAGGAATTAAGTTAATCTGTCATATATTGAAACTATGGGAGAGAGTAATTGACCATAGGTTACGACGTGATACTAATATTTCTTAAAATCAATTTGGATTCATGCCAGGTAGGTTTATTATGTAAGTTATAAATTTATTGAGAGGTTTGATGGAGAAGTATAGAGAGAAAATGAAGGATCTACTTATGATATTTATTTATTTATAGAAATCATATGATAAAGTTCTAAGAGAAGTGTTTTGGAGAGTTCTAGAAAAGAAAGGAGTTAATATGCTCATTTTCAAGTAATTATTAAAGATATGTATGCGGGAGCTATTAACTATGTTCAAACACAAGGTGGATTGACCAAATATTTTTCCTATTTTTGTTAGATTATGTCATGGATTAGCTTTAAGCTCATATCTTTTTTGCTTTAGTCATGGATTTTCTTATTAGACATTTGCAAGAGAATGTATCCTGGTGTATGTTTTTTGCTAGTGATATTCTTATTGTTAGTAAGGCTGGAGAGAGAGTTAATGGAAAACTTGAATTATGGAGGTCAACCTTAGAGTATAAAGATTTTCTTTTAAGAATATTTAAAATCGAATACATTGAGTGTAATTTTAGTAGTAATGGATCTAGTGGGCAGATTGTGACTTTGGGAGATCAAGTAATTAAAAAGAGTACATGTTTTAGATATCTCGGATCTATTGCTCAAAGTGATGGTGAAATCAATGGGGATATTATTAGTAGAATTTAAGTTGTATGGTTGACATGAAGGAATGCATTGGGTCTGTTATGTGATAGAAAAATCTCCCCTCAAACTTAAGGAAAATTTTATAAGATGGTAGTGAGATCTACAATACTTTGTGGCTTAGAATGTTAGCAATTAACATAGAAGCATAAATTAAGTTGTGTTGTAAGAGATGAGTTCGTCTACTCTTAAATATAGAATGGGAAATGAGAATATATGAGAAACAGTTTGATTAGCTCCAGTGGAAGATAAGAATAGAGAGAGTCATGTTAGATGGATTGTTAACATAAAATGTTGGCTTCCGATGACTTAGTCATGAGAGTTGATGTATTAGATCAGGCACATGCTAAGAAAAAAAGAGGTATACCTAAAAATACTTGGTTAGAGAGTATTAGAAATGACCTTTTTATTATCATATTTGAATATGAAATTGACTTATAATATTACATAATGGAGAAAAGGGATTCATGTAGCTGACCCCATGTAGTGGGATAAAGGCTTGATCATGTTTTTTTTAATCAAAAGGGATTTTATTCCAATCAATAAAAGGAGGATACAAGCAAGTCCAACAAGGAACCAAACCAAAATACAATTTTACAATCAGCAAAGAAGAGACATTTAAAAGAGAAGGAATTAAATGTCAGCCGAGCTCAGTCATTGGCAAGAAGCTTTCTCAATCACCTAGAAGTTAGGCAAGGACCATCCAAAAGAGGAAGCAAGCAATAACCCACAAAATAAAGGCCTCCAAAAGCACCACCAATGGTTGCCAACAAACCAAAGCCGTCGAGGAGGTGAACAGAAAGTCGCCACATCATTACCTGGGCCACGAAGAACCAATCATCACCAAACAGAAAGATGACCCAATCCATGCAGAGCCCAATAGATGAAAGACGACCCAATCAAAAAGGAAAATATTTTCTTTTTGGATTTACATCATCCACTCTTAGTACTCTTTTAGAACCATCATCCTCAACAAATTGCATAATACTTAAATCAAAATTATCTCATAAATCCAAATATTTTTCAATAATTTCCTCCCCACCATCAGAAGAATTGCCATTATCTAACCATTCACCATGCATCACCTCATAATCCCTTGATTTACAAATAAGATGAGAAAACAAAGCATCACTTGACATAACGGATATATGTACCTCAATAAGAGGCGTAAAAACATTATTATCCACAGGATCAAAATCATTAGAAGAACCATAAAAAGAAGAAACACTTAAACGAGTGGGAGTATCTAAAGCATTACCAACCTCACTACTATCAACAGGCACAAGTCCACCCACAGGATCACTCCCCTTTGGGCCATCCAGAGTTTCCAAATCACTAGAAAAGTCCTTAATCACCTCCATATTAGTCTGACAAAGATTCACATTGTCCAAATCGGTGGGTGAAGGAATCAACTCGCAAATTCCCTCACCACCAGCACAAACTAGATCCATACAAGTAGGGGAAATGTTAGAGCCATTGTTGAAAACCACCATATCAGTTAACAAAGGATTAGAGACATCCTCAACTTGAGGTTCAATCGTCTGGTCCCCATTGCAAGGGACAATATTTTCCTGAGAAGAACCATCAACATACACTTTTTCCTGCTCACAATCATTAACCTCCAAGGCACTAATTACATCTACAATAGGAGCAACAACATCATTAAGGTGCAAAGGATCCACATCCACATTAACATCCATAATAACATTACTAACATGATTCACAAGAGGATGTAAAATGTGACACTCCACTTTCAAGTGACCCAAAATTTTACAGTGAGCACAATAAAAGGGAAATTCCTCCATTTCCACAAATTGAACATAGCCTAGAGTTTCGGAACCAAGCCAAACTTGATCAGGATAATGTTTAGTAACATCTAACTCCACAAGAATATGCGCAACCGAAGGCCTAGACCCAAGAGAAGTTGCATTATCCATTCTTAAGGAGTGGCCAAACAAAGAGCCCAACCCATATAGAATTTGGGGAGAGAATAAGTGAGGACGAAGATTAGGAAAAGAGACCCAATCTATATGGTAGGGGATTCCACATTAATATCAAAATGGGGAGTCCACTTGAACAACTTGATGAAATAATTATTCACAAAATATGATCGACGGGAGAAAACTCTACATCAGTCTAAATCATTCATTAACTTGATCAAGACATTCTTCAGATTGAATACAGTAATGGAAAAACCACCACCACACAATTTCAAGCTAAAAAAAAATCTTCGAACCATATCTAATGGCAGATGCTGCCTAGGAAACGTCCCAACCAACAAAAATTCAAAAGGCAGTGCTAATGCCTGTATTTCCACATCAGAAATCAATAAAGCTAGCAAACCATGGTGCGATCGAGGAAATCTTAAGTGCATGAAAATCTGACAAGGAGGAGTCCCCGGACAAAGCATTCTGGAAAGAACGAGGTTACGACTTGCCCCCCAAAAAACTTGGGTCTATCAAATGATTAACTTCCATTCTAACTGAGAAATTAATTCAGTCGAAGGTAGGAAAATCACAAGAAAAGCTAAGGAGAAAGGAAGGAAGTTACCAAGATGAGGCAGGTAGATGAATAATGTGAGCAAAAAATCCTATTCGGAAGCATTCAGGCGTTGCAACTGTCGAAGGATCGGATCGGGTCAGTGGAAGGCCATGCTAGAGATAGGGCGTGCCGACGGCTAGGGCATAACCCTAGCAAAACGACAGGATGAAGCATCAGGGGATAAATCACTAGATCTCACTAGTTCATTCCTTCAAAGGCTTGATCATGTTATTGTTATTGTTGGATAGGGTTTAGGGTTTAGGGAAATTTTAGACTTTAAGGTTTATTTCTAGGACTAAACCCTAAACCCTATCATGACCCATATTTCATATTATACTCTTTTAGGTCCTTAGGTGATTGGCCTAATTACCCCTATTTTATTAAGCCGTATTTAATTCAACTAATTCCTTAGGCCAAACTTAACTAATCTACATGGTTTAGTGGAAAGTCATTCCCCATAACACTATGATGTGTTATTATACCTTAAACCGGAGTGTACACATCATTATATCCTAGAACACTTTAGATGGAAATGTCTACCCCTTGAAGAATAATGTTTATCTATCGGTTTCTTTACAGCCCTTATAAAATATAAAATATTTTTTTTTATTTAAAAGAAACTAAAAGATTTAAGTCATTAAGCACTTATATCCAAATCACCATGGATAATAAATTTTATTCATTCACTATTCATAAATTAAATAACACATTTTTAAACGGTGAAATATACGTATACACTTAGAATACATTAGATGATGATATAAGTTTATATTTATGAATCCTAATTTATGATATAGTTAGGTTTACTTTCTTTTTTTATTTTAATTGCTTATTATATACGTAATGAAGGGTTGGTATAATAATTTAGATGTATTATTTTTATGTCTTGTGGATGAGGATACTTTCCATGTGAGTGATACATGGCTTTTCCAAATAAAGAAAATAAATAAATCCAAAGAACATATACCTTTTATTTAAACTATAATCAATACAAAATGAACCATAGAACAAAATAATTTTATAAAAACTTGCATTGATTATTTCAAGTCAGGACCTTTAAAGTATGATCAAAATTTAATTGATGATCTCATTTATAAAGACGCACTTAATATAAATTAGAATAAAATCTTTAGCCAATGAATACAAACACAAGCCTTACAAGCACATTTTAGAATAAATGTATCTCTTACGTAGTGATAGATAAAAAAAACACATATTTATGAGTCATTATTAAGACATACAAGGTAGACTACTTGGCTTTTCATAATTTAAGTTACACAACCAAATGTTAAAATATAAAATTTTTTTACATATTCCATATTTGCATTAAGAACATTATATCATGTATTTTAAAATGTTTAGGTGCATTTAGCTAGCAGTCCTTCTTATATATGATTGTCAAACCAATCTATCAGGATATTATAGCCTTATTTTTGGCTTTAAGTTATGTACCCAACGTTCTTTACATTAGATTTTAGGTATGAGATTTTATCCTAGTGGTAAGCCTCATGTTATATTCATAATTTAAGGATGAAATCCCTAATTATAATGACATAAACCTTTTCCCAATACCTATCTTGGAAAATGGAAGTATCAAATTCTATAAGAATATTGGATAACTCAAATATAAATCAAGTCATCTTAATTTTGAAGATCAATCAAGGATATTCATGAGCACTTTGTAGCCACTTAGATGTCAAGTTCTCTTACTTACCTTCCTTTATTCTCTGTATAAAATCTTTCCTAAAAGTTGAGCCAATTTCATAACAAATTTTATGGTCAAATCCTCAAAATAAATTTTGAGAATTAGACAAAGATTTATAGCAACTTTAATTGAGAATTTTCTTAAGAGTTTTACTTAAGATATGAATAACCATAAAGGCTTATCCTTTTGGGAACTTATAATTTAGAATAAAATATATCCTAGTCACTTCAACCATATTAGATAAGGGAAACCCTTTGAAAATCAAGACCATATTATATTTTTTTCTTTAAAGGAAAAAAATCAATATTTTAATTCATAATTTTTTGTGATCTTAAGTCTTATAGAATTTAGTTTTATCTTTTGAGATAGTATATTATTTTTTGCAAAGCACTTAGTTTTAAAAATCAACTTTTAAAATAAGTATCAAAATTGTATTTCTCTTTTGAACCTATTTCAAGAAGTAATTCTTTGGTCTATCAATGACTTATATTTTTCTACTTTTGCCTGCTAAGTGCAAGTTAGCTTCTATTCCATTAAATCCTCACTTATTTTACTCTAGAGTTAGTCATAGCCAACATCTAATAAATATTATACTCTACAAGTAAAAATTCAATGGGTATGTCAATTTCAAAATTTAAAAATCTTAATAAATTGTAAAATAAAAACATTTTTCACAAGGAAAATGAAAAAAAATTCAAATATGATTTCTAAAAGCACTCATCAAGGTTATATTTGTTACAAATCTTGGTCCTATTTATAACCAAACATGCATGTTGTCACAAAATTTCCCATGCTTTGATAGAAATTAGTTAATAGTTATGGGTCAAACATTACGTTCAATTGTTAGACATTAAAGAGAATTTTAACTACATTAATGGATTAGTTATCTCCAAGGACTCTTGAGACTCTAAGGGGGATAATACTATGGAAAAGATAAGAAAGACGATTAATAAGGTTAGGAGGTGCATCCCCAAAAAGGAAGTTGAACCTATTATTAGAGAGTGTCATGGCTCAGATTATGGAGGGCCTTTCAAAGGATTTTGAAATGGTTCTAAGATCATTCAATTTATATTCTATTGGCATAACTTATTTAAGGATTTCATGCATATGTAAAAAAAATTTGATTGATGTTAGCTGGTAGGTAATATAAGTAGGAGAAATGAAATACCCCTCAACTATATGTTGCAAGTAGAGATCTTTAATGTTTGAGGACTAGACTTTATGAGACTCTTCATGCAATCTCATGGATGCCAATATATCTTGATAGTGGTAGATTATGTCTATAAATAGATTGAGGGAGTTGCAACTCCCAGAACTGATGCTAGGTAGTGATACAATTTTTGAAGAAAAATATTTTTTCTAGGTTTGGATGCCTAGAGTTCTTACTAGTGATGGGGGAGACACTTCTACAATAAGAGAGTGGAAGCTTTACTTTTAAAATTTTGCATTCACTATAGAGTTGCTGCCTCTTATCACCTCTAAACCTGTGGCCAGGATGAAACTAATAATAGGGAGATCATGACAATTCTAGAAAAGACTATGTCCAAATAAGAAGGATTTGGAATTGAAATTAGATGATGCATTGTGGGCTTACAGAACTGATTTAAGACATTCATTGGAATGTCTCCCTATTATTTGATTTTTAAAAGCTTGTCATTTACCTTAGGAGGTAGATCATAGAGCATTTTGGGCGGTAAAAGAATTGAACTTTAGTTTTAAGGATGGTGAGAAAAAGAGATTAATATAGATGAATGAGTTAGATGAGTTTAAAAATAAATCATTTGAAAGTGTTAAATTATATAAGTAAAAAATGAAGAAGTGATATTATCGCTATCATCTTATGAAAGAATTTGCACCTGAATAAGAAGTGCTTCTATTTAATTCAAGAATGAAAATTTTTAGGAAAATTAAATTCTTGGTTGTCAAGACCATTCAGTATTGTTAAGGTGTATCATTATGGAGATGTACAAATTTGGAATAACAAATCCACCCAAAATTTCAAAGTCAATTGCCAAAGATAGAAGCCATACTTAGGAGGGTTTATAGACTATATGAGGAGTACTGTTGATGAGTTAGCTCATCATGACTAAGAGTTTTGACATAGTATGACTGAAGACTAAAAACTTAACACTACTTGGGAGGCAACCCAATTTTGTTGTGTGATTGTGGTGAATCACCTGTGCTTATTGATATATTTGTGATTAAAAGTTATGTTGGAGTTGGCTGATGTGCTCAACAATTTTTTTTTATCAAAATCCATGGGTGGACTTCTTTGAGTTTAGAAACATATAAAAATTTCCATAAAGGCACCATAATATAGAGTCCTCACGTGTTGTAGCAGTGGAGAAACCTAGTGCCACAACTTTGAGCTCTCTAAAATTTTGGAAATTAATTTAGTCCCGTAGCATCGTGGAAACCAAGTACCATAGTGCAAGGTCTTTTCCACAGTGCAAAAGTGCCAAATTTTGGCTTTGTAGGGATGAACTCTCTTGAATTTGGTAAAATAATTCAGCATAGCAGTGCCTCAGCACTGTATCTTTCCCATAGTGGAGCAGCGCTGTGGGAATTGAGCGCCATAGTACGCATTGGGTTCTTTGGTGCCCCATTGTAAAAGGATCAGCGCCATGACATTCTGCTCACTATAATTTGGTCAAATTAATCAGAGTGCTACACCAAGTACCATGCCACCCAACTAAAGAAATTATTATAGTAGGTGAAGCACAGTGACAGAGGTCATTTCATTCGGCATGGCACCGACACATGTTAAACACCACTGCAGTGACTGGGTCAAAAGCTTGCCATTTTGAGTTCTAATGTGTAGTACCATGGCACCATTTGACCATATTACTACAGTGCTTACTCTTCCTTTGACTAAAATGACTGTTTGACTAGCTTAGAGCTGCAATGCTCCAACATCTAGCACCACAACATTATGATCATATATAGGGAATACAACCCTTTTTTTCTCATTTCACTCTACACACTTGCCCCTTGTTTAAGTTTTGCAAACCTGAGATATTATTTTGTTTAACACAAATGGCACCAAAGATTACCATTGGAAAGAAGAGGTCTTCTTCCTCCTCCTCGCATAATAAAAAGAGGTTCATTAGCTATACTGTAGAGGATAGGTTCACTAATTCTATTTTATACAAGAAACTTATCCCTAAGAGAGGCTTTAGAAATCCGGCGCAGGGGGGGGGGTTAGAAATGACTATAAGCGCAGTGAGTGAATTTTGTGTTGAGCCTATGGTTTGTATAGTTTCTGTTGTCCACGAGTTCTTTGCTAATGCAAGGGAAGCCTAAGATAATAAGGTACTTATTAAGGAAAAGTATGTAGCATTTGACAGTGTGACTATCAATGAGTATATGAGACACTAAATATCGCTTTGATGACTACACTGCCTTTTTAAACACTCCTATAAACCCTTAAGAAATTCTTGGGGTACTAACTGGACCCTATTCTGGAGTTGAGTGGAAAGTGAGGGAGGAAAAAAATAGTTAATTTGCCTAATCGCCTCTCATTAGAGAGTTAAAAGTTTAACATTGATTTTTTCTCGATTGATGCCAATCACCAATATTAGCAAATTAACTAAGGATTGATCAGTTCTAAATTATTTTATTTAAGTTGTTCACTTGATAGATGTAGGAAAAAATATTGATCATTCCCTCCTGTACATAATTAGGGGATTAAATTCTATAGGTTATAGGCACCCTTCTCTTATTTATTCTTTATGTCTACTAAGTGGAATTTTAGGTGAGGCTAGGGAAGAGCAGCTCTTCCCCATTTCTATTATCACCAAAGCCAAAATAGAATAATTTAAGACTATTACCCAAGTAGAAGAGGAGGGACCTAATAAGCCTAGTCATCCTAGTACCAGTCAACCAAAGTCCAGAGCCCTTAGGACCCTAGAAGATCAGGTAACTGATCTTAGGGAGCAAGTTGCTAGTATGCTTATTTATTTTGAGGAGAATAGGTAGTGGTAGTAAGGAATGAGCCATAGAGTAGACTACACAATGGACATACAATAAGGGCAGTATCAATACGCTTCTGAGTTCAATGAAGTGTTGAATAAAATGTTCAAAAATTGCCAGTTATTCTAAGGTTTTGATCAGAATATATTCCTGACTGCCCCTACTTATGAGCCTTATCAGTGGTAACCACCACCACCAGTGGCAACAACAGCAAAAGAGGAAGAGGAGGAGGACTGAAAGTTTTTATTTTTATTATTATTGTTATGCATTTTGTTAATTATTTTTATTTCATGTACTGTGTTAGAGTCCTTATTGAAGGTTTGATAGGGATGTTAAGCCCTGATGAACTAGTCCCAAGGCTAACCAAGAGGGGGGGGGGGTGAATTGGTTATCTAAAAATTTATAAGCAACAGGAACAATCTTTTTGATGATTTATAATGAAAATAAAAAAATACATAAGCGAAAAGATCAACCACAGATTTCACCCAAGCAAATAATAACAGAAAAATAAAGTGTCGAAAATAATCAAAAAGAACACACCAAATTTTATAGTGGTTCGGTCAACTTGACCTACGTCCACTCCCCAGAGCCTCTCCTCCGGGTATTGCACTAACGCAAAAGTGACTCTCCTTTTGCTCCCACAACAAGGCGGAGAAGCCTGTACAAAACTCCTTTCCACGAAACCGGTGAGGCAGAGAACCTGAACTCCTTTCACTTCCTCCTGAAGCATGCAAAGAACCCGAACTCCTTTCACTTTCTCCTTGAAGCAGGCAGAGAACCCGAACTACTTTCGCTTCCTCCTGAAGCGGGCAGAGAACCCGGATCTTCTTACAAACGATCCTCCCACAGAAAACACCGACAAGACGAGATATGATGAACAGAGAAGATGACTCTGATCCTTTCTTGGAGCAACCTTTGTGAATCCCTCACAAACTCCCCCTCACAATATCCTCTCTCTCTCTTCCAAGCTCTCTCTCTCTCTCAAGGTTTCTCTGGAAAGGAAAGTGGCAAAAGATTTTTCTTGTTGGAAGAAAAATATCTTTTATAGGAGGGCTCAAAATTTGCCCTAAATCTTAACTGGTCGGCCAATATCGTCCAGGATGATTTACAGATCATCCTGTACAATCAGGTCAAAATCACCTATTTCAGCCTGGATGATTTGGCTCTTCTGGACGATTAGTGGAAAATGTTGTTTAGATCGTCCCGTCCGATTCTGCGATCGTCCGGGATGATTAGTATAAATTCAAGAATTTTGTCCAGAAGATCGCTCTGATCGTCCAGAGGAACTTGTGCTGGACGATCAAAAAATGACTTGATCGTCCAGGATGATGTCTATCGTCCTGTATGATTAGTTCACAAAGTGTCAAAATCATCCTTAGCACCGCTCTGGACATACAAGTAAAACACACTGGACGATCATGATCGTCCCGGATGATCTTGCGATCATCCTGGATGATATGATTGTATCAATTAAATATTAATTACTTTCCTTAATCACCATACTAATTTAGGCATGATTGTACAGGATCGTCTAGGATGATACACGTATCGTCCGGGATAATCAGATCAAATCTCTAAAAATAAAACTTACCTAACTTGATCTGGTGGCTGAGAATTTTTGATTTGAGCCTATCGTCCCGTACGATGTATAGATCATCTAGGACGTTTGGCTTAATCAGACAGATTTAACTTGGTTGCCCTAATTAAGGTTTCTATTTTCACTTGATCGTCCAGGACGATGTGAATATCGTCTAGGACGATCTGAACAAAAATTAAACAGAAATTCTAATTCACTCAAGCTCTCCCCCTGAGTGTGTGTGTGTAAGGTTACTTAGCTAGGGGATTAGTTACATTACATTTGACTCAAGAAAAGGAAAATATTACATTTAGACACACTTAGACCCGATCTTGAGTTGGCTTGAGTTGCTTTTGATCTTTTGTACCTGAAATGGGTTAGCCAAGCAAAACAGAATACAAACATGTTTATCATCATCAAAACTATACTTTTTGAAACCAGATTTGCAACACTTATTGTATTACTTAGTAAAGAAATGCAATGTTTAATGAATGCTAGTGTACCCTGTGTTTCATGCTCTAGTCTATTACTTATTCCTTATATTTTACTATTTACACTTGAGATTATTTGTATTAATTATAAAATTTACATATTTGAATAAATAAAAATTAAGAAAAATACAAAACTAAAGGTTATTAATTCAGTACAAGGTAGAAGATAATATAAATTAAGTAATCGTAATAGCAACTAAAAGAAATCATTAAGCTTAATAATTCTTGCTAAGGAAAACTCCTAAACCACTAAGAAGCACTTGACTACTTAATTTAAGTTTGAATGACAAAAGAATTAAAGAAAATGAAGTAATCATATTAATAAGAAAGCTCGTTATTAGCATGTAATTATGGCATTATTTTCCTTAATTGATTAAATGAATATAAAATTATCCTTATTAAAAAATCATTCAACCTAAAGAAGTCAGTCAGGAATTGCACATACACATTTAAGAGTTGAGTTTAACAAGAATATTTGTTTCAATGATTAATTAGGATGATTGTTATTATTTGCATTAATTAAACTTATCAACCATCAAACTATTTCACTTAACATCATTCAATGAATATGAACTTAGTTTTAATGATTCCAAAATTATAATTTTGCAAAAATTAAAATGACATAATTGAAAGTGCAATGAAATTACTTGAGGACAATTTATGACTTAAGTTTGGGGGAATTTGTTAGTGAAAAAATTGCTTATCATTTTGATATTCTTTTTTACAATGAAAAAACCTCATTTGATCTTTATTGGGCAGGAAAATTCGTTGAAATGGGCTACAAATTAAAAAAAAGACATTAGCACGATAGTGTTATAGGCATGAGTGCCGCAACACTAAAGGCGCTGTAGTGTTAGGGAGTAGTAGCACTATGCCTTAATCTTTAAAATTTTGCTTATTAATTTTGTGCTCCAAAGCTGCACTGTGAGGCACCGCGGTGCCCGACACCTAATTTTAAACAAAAAAGATAGAGAGAACAACATCGCAGTAGAGGAAATTGTACTCCCATGCGCCAAGGAAAGAGCAGCATTGTAACATTTGAGATAACGTTACAGCATCAAATTTCCTCAAATTGTAGCACATTAGTTGGGATAGTTAATTGGTTAAATGATACATCAATTCAGACCTAGCACTTCAGCGGAGGGATTCATGAGCGTCGTTACACTAAGTCATTTCATGAGCGTCGCAACCCTATTATTTGCAGTGTCACGGTGCTGGAGTTAATTAATATATTTATTTATAAATAGTCTTTTAGCTAAATTTACGGGGACTGGCCTTATTTTTTATGTGTAAAATATTTTAGAGAGTTTGTAGAGAGTGAACGAGTGAGTGTACAGAAAGAAAGTCAAATCTTTATACAAGTAGTGTTTGTATCAATTAGAAAAGTACTTCCGAGTGACATCTATACTTGAAGTCTTGGTGTATTTTATTTTTGCTATTAAATGGATGCTGTTTTACTTTTATCTCAATTCATACCAAGCTGAATTCTTTGTTCTGTGCTTTTGATGTTTGTGAAATTTAGCATGCTTAAGTTTGGTCTATAAGTTCATGAAGTGCGTACAATGCTATTTTTAATTCTGTCATTCTTAATTTAGTTTTACATTTTCTGTGCATTCACTTAAAAATAAGTGTGATCTATTGCCTCAATGGAGGAATAGAGGAACAATTAGGAGATTTAAACTAAACTTTACTATGCATAGACATATAATGGCTAGGGTTTTGAAATCATATAAGATATTATCACTGTACTTAAGTAAAAATATAGCTTTACATTCTTACATGCTCGATAAAGATCTAGGAGTAAAATTGTTATAATTTACAGCAACCTTAAATTAAAACTAATTTTACATGCTTGAATTTCTACACCATCATAGATTTAAAGCACTTTTGACTTTATTCTTTTCAAACTGTAGGACTTGTAGCACACTTTTCAAATTCTACTGGTAAGATTAACTTAGTGATTCACATAAATAGTATTAGAGTAGTATTAGGATATTTTGGTTCGGCATAGGAATGATATTATATTCACTTCTATATTACTTGAAAAGTTAACTACACTTGCATGAACTCATAGTTGTAATATACAATATACACCTATCACTCTATAATATCCCAAATAAGCCTATTGGTTGAATCTCGAGATTTGGCATCCAATTCTCGTTCTCTCTTTCTCTTTCTTCTTCTCCTTCTTCTCTCCTTTTCTTCTCCAGTAAAGTTGGCTAGGGAATAAATTGTGCAAGTGATTTTAGATATTTATATCTAGTGCCTCAATGCCTAGCATTTTAACATCGGTACGCTCCCAAAGAATCTTTCGGATTCTCTCAGAATCTCCTCACCTAAGACTCCATGCCATAGCGGTGCTTCTTAAAGCTGTAGAGCACATCTAGTTCTCCATTTTCTGAGAGCTCAATGTCACAACGTAGCTAATCCTAGCGCCACGACACTCGTAGAATAAATTTTCCAACTTGAAAATTCACTTCTCCAACTCACTTATTAACTTGTTCAAGACTTTCTTAAACACTCTAAGACTTATACTTGTTAACCAAATTAAATTAATGATCATTAAAATAAATTACTTGAATTTTTGTTGATAAATAATACACTAATAATGCTAGAACTACACATGGTCTAAGACTTTATAACATAAAATATTTCATAAGTCCTTAACTTATCTTTTAATCTCAATATGTTTAAAAGGATTCATCTAATAATGGGGAAGAATAGGAAATTGGGAACTTGGGACTAAGTCAATGGAAAGCTAAATATACCTAAGAGTGGGTATAACATCACATGAAACATCACTAAACTAAAAAAGAAAAGTAGAGACCACAATAGGTAAGTCAATTTCTTTAAAATCAGATGTACTTCTTCCACATGTAGCAAGTATAGGGAGGTCAAATTAGCAATTTCCTTTTAAATGGTTCTAAATTCTATATTTTTTATCGCTAAGGTCATTGAAGTAAGTAAAATATTAAATTTGGAATAAGGATTAGGAAGGATAATGTTATTTCCAGCAATACAGTTTCTTATAATAATGTGGAATTTTGCACCCTTCTTATAGTTGGTTTAAGCTCTAGATTTGAGTTTGTTTTATGAGGTGCTATGATGGGTGACTTCTCTATATATTTAATTGGTAATAGTTTGATAGTTTTATTATTGTGTTTGAGAATACATATATTTTTTCTACCATAATGTTTAACATTTAACTCATGCAAGTAGGGTCTACCTAATAAAATATGAGCAACATCCATGGGGAGAACATCACACCAAACTTGATCCTCATAACTACCAAACCTTATGGTTGAGCTAACCAACATGAAAAGGCTCAGGGTGTAGTTTAGTCTTTAAGATTAGCTCTAGTGATAGTGTGGGTTGGGAAGACATTCATTACACTTCCTCCATCTATAGTTAACCTAAACCTTTTTTTATTACATGCAATATGCATACTAAAAATATTCTTCCTTCTCTAATCCTCTGTTTAATTTTTGGTTGAAGTCACATTGATTTGAGATTCCTTTATTAACTTTAACTCTTTAGCAAAAAGAGATATATCATTATAAACTTCTCTAGGTCATCATCTATGGGAGTCTCAATTTCTTCTACCCAACAAATTGGGCTTTAAATTGGTTTTGCATATGATAGTTTTTTGTGACATTTAAATTAAATAGCTTCCATATTTTTTTAACTCCCATTAGTAGGAGCTTTAAGCATATTGGCCAAGCTAGTTGGTGGTGTTTTTATGATAGTAGACTTATGGGATAAAATAGGGGGGATTTATCCATTTGATCATGAAAGAGAAACAAATTTCTTTTCATTTTTACTAATAAAGTATAATGAAAGACTTCCTTTAAGATCTTAGGTTCTAATAACCCTACTCTATTTATGATATCAATTCTAAATCTGATGACAAATTTATTGGTTAGTTGCCAATCATTATCGGTACAACCAGTCCTAGAAATAAGGTTTTCAAAGGTATTTAGATATTCAGTTATAAGGAAACTACCTTATCTTAGAGTTAATAACTAGCCATATAATTTTTAATCATGATTCCAAGGGCAATATTTTGTACTTAACTTCTCTTTCATTCCAATCTAAGTAAGAGTGGTCATTCTTAATCTCTATTCTTTAGGCTAAAGTATTTTTCCAACAGATCTTTGCATGTCCAGTTAACTTCATTTTAGTGAAAGAAACTCTTTTGTAATCATCCATCTTATATTAGTCAAAGAAGTCATCCATTTGGACTAATAGTCTAGAAAATCATTAGGGTCATGAGTACCATTATCGGTGGGAGCTTCAACTTTAACTATCTTGGATAGATCATCAAAATCATCAGCATTCCTATAAGGATTGTTTATCTACCTTCATTTCTAATGTTGTATTATCTTTTATTATGTTGGTCATCTTTCTCGTCTATGTAAGAATCATCATCTTTTGAAGATAAATTTTGATTGTCGGCAAGGCATGTAACATGATTTCTATTATTTTGTAGATTCTTTAGAATAACATGCATTTTGTCCTTTAATTCTTGTATCTAAATTATAGTCTCCTAAATTAGTTCCTTAATCTTAATATCATTTTATGAATACTAAGATTTAAGGAATCAATAATCTTGGTCAGGTTTTCAATCTATTCTTCAGAAACTAATTTAGGTGCCATGAGATGAATTTTTTTAAAAAAATATGAAGACAGAGAAGAGAGAAAAATGTCTATAGATGGGAGAGTGTGAAAGTTAAAATATAAATGTTAAAATAAATGAATTCTAAGTTTAAAAAACTTATAGGTGATGAGGGGGTACAAAGACTCTTATGTCCCAAGATCTACTTGGGCAGTTTAGACCTTTATTTAACAAAGTTCATTTAAAGTTTAAATACACTAAATTTTATACATATAAATTCTTATGCTTGCAGTTTTAAATGCAAGAAAAAATATGCTTAGATCTATAAATCTCAATTCCTTCATATTGCAATTATGTAAAATATTGATAAATAATTCACTAATTTACCATAAATAGCAAACAATTAAAATAAAGAAGGTTACACATTACAAACAAATTACCAATTTTTGGTGGCCCAATATGCTGGAAACTTAATAAATTTTGTCAACAAATAAGTACACTAACAGATTTTTGATTAAAGCTCATCCGTCGCAAATAAAACGCACAAGAAATCTATTTTCGTAAGAAAATATTTCATCAAAATCTAACAAAATTTCAGTGAAATTCCAACAAGATTTCTTATCAAGTGATAGAAGATTTTCTGGCTGAATCCAAAAGTATAGCAATGATACCAGATGATGTAGGACTAAATGATGCAACACTGATTTTAAAAAGTTTTCACGCTTCTTGGTTGAGAACAATATTAAGAATTAACTTTGAGCGATTTAAAAGGATGAAATAAAACAAAGTGGGGGTGATTTCAGTTTAGGCTAAGCTACACACACAAGGTTAAGATCTCAAACAATCAATAGTTCAAAACATAGTATACGGAGAGGTTTTCAACAATATATCCCTAGATTAACAATGTATTTAGTCACTAATCAGAATTTTTGGTGGATACATCCATTGGATTTTATAGCGGACACATGCGCTGGAAATTCTACCACTTTTTCCAGTGGAATGTTCCATCTTATATTAATCTATTTATTGTACCTATTATTTCTAGAAAAAACAAAAACTTGTAACTTTTTAAAAATAAAAAAATACTCTTTTGCTCCTTAGATTCTTTTTCAATCACTAGAGAGAAATATCATATAATTACATAATTAAGCATAATAAATCAACCACACAAAATTTAATAATGGAATAAAAAAATCAATAATATTGATATGTCTAGAAGACAAAGTGAGCATTACTTCATTAATAGGTGAATAAAGTAAATAAGTTCTAAAATAAATTTTAAATTGAACAAGATACAAGCGTATAGCAGTAACATCCCTAAAACTAACACTAGCACTCCTTTGTGTTTTTATTGTCCTCAGCCCTGGTAACTGGTTCATCATAGAATCACTCCTTGAATCTGTGTAGCTCATCCTGTATCTGGCTTTGCTACATGTGTATTTCAGCTTGTATTTTTTTTGCATTTACTCCAACTCTTCCATTAGGGAGGGCACCTTATGTCTCACTAACTCCTCCTAGCCACTACTTGCATAGCTCGATGTGTCAAATGATTGTTTATTTCCAAACCATTTTGTATTAGAGTACTTAGAATGCATTATCAGCTATAAATTAATATAGAAATTTATAAATAAACCAATATATTTCATCCCATTAACTAGATGGTTAGGCTGATATGAGCAATCTATTTATATGGGTTAATTTGGAATGAAAAATTATCATAAATTGATAAAAGTAATTATGTCCAAATCTATAATACTTAAAAAGAATCACCAAAATGATGTTTACTTAGTATAACAACTACTTAAAGCTCATATCTAAAGAACTTTTATAAAAAGAAGAATGTTTAATAAAAATATTCAAATAAATTCTAAACTAAATATAATTGTTGAGATCATATTTTAATTAAAAAAGGATTAACTATGTTAATATTTACCTTTACATTCTTAAAAAAATAAAAAAAAGGAGTTGGAATAAAGAAATGTGAGATGAAGGCACGACTTAATCTAGAACGTGAATGAGAGGGAATGAAAGATCGAGACGTCGGGTTTAGAAATATGGCTTTTATCAATGACATTTTTGGTGGATTTTTCTGCAAATTTTTTAGTATCATTACTAACAGATAATCCACTAGAAAATTCAACAATTTTATGTGAATTCCATGAATTTATCGGTGGATCCTGTCTACCGGTATTATTGACATATAATCCGCTAGATATTCATCAATTTTTTTCAATTTTTTGATGGACTATCTTCTACTGTTGCCATCAAAATTTCCATCAAAACATAATCCATCGAATATTCTATCATAATTTCACAATTTTCCTGTAGTGACAAAATTTTGTGTGCATTAAGGTAGTTTTTTTAGTTTATTTGTGGTAGAGTACACACTTACCAAGATTTTCACTCAAGATAAAAAAGTTTATTAATAGGTTCACACAAAGATATTGGCCAGGCTTTATGGTGGATCTCATTAATTGCATCGCGTATGTAAACTATAGAGAGACATTGCAATTGGGGTTTTGAATGTTGTCCTGCAAGCCCAAAGTGCATCATCCAATTTTTATGCTCAATCCTTTATATTTAGACTCATAGTCTTTTCTAGAATTCATTTGATATCCCTATTACTTATTTTAGATTGGCCATTAGTTTAGAGATGATAAGCCATTGCTACCCTATATTTAATTACATATTTCAAAATTAGATTTTCCACCCTCTTATTACAAAAATGACTCCCCCCATCACTAAGGATGACTCTAGGTACTATAAACCTTAAAATATATTTTTCTTTAAAAATTTAATCGCTACATGAGCATCAATTTTAGATGTTTTCACTCCCTCAATCCACTTGGATATATATTCAACTACTATCAATATATATTGACTCCCACAACATTGAACAAAAAGGCCCATGAAGTCAATCCCCAAACATCAAAGATCTCAACTTCTAGCATATAATTAATGGCAATTCATGTCTCTTTGAAATATTATCTACCCTCTAACATATATCACATCTTTTGACATAATCATTCACACTCTTAAACATTGTAAGCTAGTAAAATTTAGATTTAAGGATCTTAGAAGCCATTTTAAATCCTCCAAATGCTCTCCATGCTCAGAATCATGACACTATCTAATGATAATTTCAAACTCTTCTTGTGGGGCACATCTCCTAATGATTTGATCTTTACATCTTCTAAACAAATATGGCTCATCCCAAAATTAAAATTTAACATCATGCAAAAATATGCACCTTTGGGTATTTGATATTTCAAATGGGATCACTCCACTCATAATGTAATTCACAATGTTAGCATACCAAGGCACATACAATCAATGAAATGCAAATAATTTATCATTAAGAAAGACTTCATTAATATCAACATCATTCTGAGAAAAATCTTTCCTCTCTAACCTAGATAAATGATTGGCCACCTAATTCTCAAAACCTTTTCTATCTAAAATCTTTTCATAAAACTTCTGAAGTAATAAAATCCATCTAATTAATCTAGGTTTAGTGTCTTTTTTAGCTAACATGTATTTGGTGGCAAAGTGATCAGTGATAATAATAACTTTGGTTCGGATTAAATTTGATCTAAATTTATCAAATACAAAGACTATCACTAGTAACTCTCTCACTTAGTTGTTGTATAATTATTATCATTCAATTTTATACTAGCATAATACATAGCATGAAATTTCTTATCTAGTCTTTATCATAAAACTATTGCAATGGCATAGTCACTAGCATCACAGATTAATTTGAAATTTAAAGAACATTAAGGTGAAATGATGATAGGTCCAATAACTAAGAACTTCTTAAAATTTTCAAATGCAGCTAAACGTTATGAGTTAAATTTGAACGGAACATCCTTCTCAAGTAAATGACATAATGGTTTTGTAATTTTAGAAAATCTTTAATAAATCTCCTATAAAATTGGCATGACTTAGAGAACTTCAGACTCCCTTTATAGAAGTAGGAGGTAGAAAATTCACAATCTTTTGGATCGTTATCTTATCGACCTCCATACCCCTCTTAGAGATTTTCTATCTAAGGATCATGGCTTCCTTAATCATAAACTTGCATTTTTCTTGATTAAAAATGTGGTTAGTTTCCTTTGATATCTTCAAAAAAAGTTCTAAATGCTCCAAACATGCATCATTGCTGCTCCAAAGGCAAAATTATTATCCATAAAGATTTCAATCCCCTGCTCTATTAAATCTGAGAAATAGACTTCATGCATCTTTAAAATATTGCTCGGGCATTGTATAATCCAAATGAAATCCTCCTAAATGCCAATGTAACATAAGGACTGGGGAACATGGTTTTGTCTTGGTCTTCTGGTGCTATAAGAATTTGATGGTAACTAGAATAGCCATCTAAGAAGTAAAAAGGGTGTCCTGCTAACTTATCTAATATTTGATCAATAAAGGGCAATAAAAATTGATTTTTCCTTAAAGCTTTATTCAGCTTCCTATAATTAATGCATATTCTCCAAACTATAATCGCCTAGTGGGTATTAACTAATTTTCTCATTAGCCATAATAGTTAGGCCTCTATTCTTTGGGACATAATGAATTGGACTCTCTCAAACACTATTTAAATGGGAAAAATAATACCTACATCTAACTATTTTAAAATATCCTTCTTCATAACTTTCTCATTATAGGATTCAATCTTCTTTGGGGGTTAGCTTTTGGAAGGGAGTTTTCTTCCTTCAGAATCTTGTGCATGCACAAGGATGGACTCATTCCCTTAATCTTAGTAATGGTCCAACCAAAGTCTTTCTTATATGTGCTAAGAACCCTAATGAACTTGCCCTCTTGATGTTCTCCTAGATTAGCAAAAAAAATGACAGGTAAGGTGGACTCATCTCCTAAGAAGGCATACTTTAAATGGGTAGGTAATGCTTTTAACTCAAGAATGGGTTCTTCTACAATAGATGGTTTCAAGGGATTCCTTATAGATGATGTATCTAATACTTCATACCTCTCTCTAAAGACTCTAGGGACTTTACTAACCATATGAACATAATCTCCATTTACCTCTCCTATGTCATCCTCACATAATGAACTCTCCAAAAACTATTGATTAACAATTCAAAATCCTCCACACAATCCTCAACTAATCTAATCTATGACAATCCTCACTATGATCCTTAGAAAATTTCATAGACATTAATACATTAAAAGAAACTTCCTAGTCCTAAACCCTTATGGTCAACTCTCCTTTTTGCACATCAACCATGGATCACCAATAATTAAGAAAAGTCTATCCAAGATAATAGGTATCTCCATATCTTCCTCTATATCTAAGACAATGAAGTCAATAGGGAAGATAAAATTATCTACTTTTACTAACACATGCTCTATCAACCCCCTTGGATAAGTGAATGAATGGTTTGCAAACTAAAGGGTAATGGTGGTAAGTTAGACTTCTCCTAGGTCAAGTCTCTTGAATATGATAGATGTATAAGATTTATGTTGGCCACTAAGTCACATATTGCCCTACCATAGAATTTATTCCTGTTACGACTCGGGCTCATGAGTTCTTATTTTGATGATAACAAACATTATGGCTCACATCTCCTAATATTTAGAATGTATATTTATTTATGTGTATACTAAAATTTCAGGAAACAGCATGTACCATCCAAGAAAGAATTAAGGCTCAAGAACAGGTAGAATAGGTTATGATGTGTGATTCTTATAATTCTCATTTGATGTACTTTTTGATTTTTTGAGTCAAGTCCTGTAAGGGTGTATGCTTGCTTGTGATCATATACACACATTATAAGAAGGAGTGAGGTCTATCAAAACCAAAAGTTCAACTTTTGAACAAATCATACTGGACGATCCATTACGGTCTCAAAACCCTAGCCGCCATAATAATTAAGGCAAGATTGTAAGTTTCTATTTGTGGTCTAATCATCCAGGACGATCCATATCAAACTGGACGATCTATGAAAATGTTGCCTAAATTATTCCTGTAATTAGTCAATCAAATATTCTTAATTTGATATTCTAATCATCTTGGACGATCTGTGCAAATTTGAACATATCGTATAGGTAATCGTCCAGGTGATCATACGGGACTATCAGGCCAAATTCTACACATCATCCTGGACGATCCTGAGATCATCCTAAATGATTTTGGGCGGCATAATTAATTTTTTAGGGTTTTTTGAAGCCGTATTTTGGAGTACATCGTCCGAACGATCCTACGATCGTCCTGGATGATATTTGCCGTCAGAACAGATTTGGAAGGGTTTTTGGCGCTCTTTACTTAAGCTTTCTCAAGGCACTTGATAGGTGTCTTTGGCAGCCATTGAGGTTTCGTTTCTTCTGGAGAAAACTTGAAGAGAGAGCTTGAAAGGGAGAGAGGAAAGGGTGGAGTTTGAGAGGGAGAAGAGCCATGGAGGGAGGATTTTCGAGGGAGTGTGAAGGGGTTCACACGGTTGCTCCGGCAAGCTTGCACCTAAGTACCATCGGATTCAAGGGTCATCTCGAGGGAAGTTTTGGGAAGAAGAAGATCTCTTTGGTGTCAAAGGACCCGGCTACTCCGCTGCACCGGGGAAGGTGGAAATGATTTTATAAGGGCTTCTCTGCCTAGCTGTGGGGGCTAAAGGAGAGGCACTAAAGGTGTAGTGCAATACTCGGAGGGTGCCTCTGGGGAGTGGACATAGGTCATGTTGGATCGAACCAATATAAATGTTGTGTGTTCTTTCTGATTATTTTTCGCACTTTCTTTTATTGTGGTTAACTGCTTGGGTGAAATCTCTGATTGATCTTTTTATTATTGATTTATTTTATTTCTGCTGCAAAAGATAAAAAGATTTTTCTTATGTTTTAAATATCTAATTCACCCCCCCTCTTGATTAGCCTCGGGACTAGTTCATAAGGGCTTAACATTCCTAACAAACATTCAAGTGGTATCAGAGTTTAGATTAACAAGTTTTTTAGCCTTTTATAACATGAGCTTGGATTAACAATTTCTGAATCTCTAACCTTTCTGGGTTATGAGTAGTCAATTCATATCTTACTAAGCTTTTGGATAAAATCAAGAGATGACTTTCTCATTACAAGAAAATTCTTAATTCTTAAAAGAATTTCACCAGATCAGGGATCGTGTTTGATCTTTTAGTCTATTTTTTCTATTTTGTTTTTCTATTCTCCTCTTCTTTTTGATAATGTCAAAGGGGGAGAATATACTATTATATTTGTGAAGTTTGTTTTTACTTGTTGTATTTGTGTAATTTTTTTTAAATAAAAAAAAGGTTTCTCCCTATTTAAAAAGTCTTTTCTTAGTAAGGGGGAGATTAGGAGAAAATACTTTTTGTTTGCAAATTCAAGGTTTCTCCCTATTTTAAGAATTCTTTTCTTAGTGAGGGGCAGATTAGGAGAAAATGCTTTTTGTTTGCAAATTCAAATAGTAATATTTGCCATCATCAAAAAGGGGGGATTGTTACGACTCAGGCTCACGAGTTCTTATTTTGATGATAATAAACATTATGGCTCACATCTCCGAATATTTGAAATGTATATTTATTTATGTGTATACTAATATTTTAGGAAACAGCATGTACCATCCAACAAAGAATTAAGGCTCAAGAACGGGTAAAATAGGTTATGATGAGTGATTCTTATAATTCTCATTTGATGTACTTTTTGATTTTTTGAGTCAAGTCCTGTAAGGGTGTATGCTTGCTTGTGATCATGTACACACATTCTCAGGGAGAGTGAGGTCTGTCAAAACTAGAAGTTCAACTTTTAAAAAAATCATACTGGACGATCCATTACGGTCTCAAAACCCTAGCCGCCATAATAATTAAGGCAAGATTGTAGGTTTCTATTTGTGGTCTAATCGTCCAGGATGATCCATATCATACTGGATGATCTATGACAATTTTGCTAAAATTATTCCTGTAATTAGTCAATCAAATCTTCTTAATTTGATTTTCTAATCATCTTGGACGATCTATGCAAATTTGAACATATCATACAGGTGATCGTCCATGTGATCGTACGGGACTATCAGGTCAAATTCTTCACATCGTCCTGGATGATCCTGCGATTGTCCTAAATAATTTTGGGTGGCACAATTGAGTTTTTAGGGTTTTTTGAAGTTGTCTTTTGGAGCACATCGTCCTGGATGATCCTGCAATCGTCCTGGATGATATTTGCTGTTCAGGATTGTCCTGGATGATATTTGCCGTTAGAACTGATTTGGAAGGGTTTTTGGAGCTCTTTATTTAAGCTTTCTCAAGGCACTTGATAGGTATCTTTGGCAGCCATTGAGGCTTCGTTTCTTCTGGAGAAAACTTAAGGAGAGAGCTTGAAAGGGAGAGAGGAAAGGGTGGAGTTTGAGAGGGAGAAGAGCCTTGGAAGGGGGATTTTTGAGGGAGTGTGAGGGCGTTCACACGGTCGCTCCAGCAAGCTTATACCTAAGTACCATCGGATTCAAGGGTCGTCTCGAGGGAAGTTTTGGGAAGAAGAAGATCTCTTTGGTGTCAAAGGACCAGGGGGCTCCGCCGCACCGGGGAAGGTGGAAGTGATTTTGTAAGGGCTTCTCCGCCTAGCTGTGGGGGCTAAAGGAGAGACACTAAAGGTGTAGTACAATACTCAGAGGGTGCCTCCGGGAAGTGGACGTAGGTCAAGTTGGACTGAACCACTATAAATCTGGTGTGTTCTTTCTGATTATTTTCCGCACTTTCATTTATTGCGATTAACTGCTTGGGTGAAATCTCTGATTGATCTTTTTATTATTGATTTATTTTATTTTCACTGCAAAAGATAAAAAGATTTTTCTTGTGTTTTAAATATCTAATTCACCCCCCTCTTGGTTAGCCTCGGGACTAGTTCATAAGGGCTTAACATCCCTAACGAACTTTCAATTCCCTATAGCCATATGAATGGTAAAACTACCTTGTCCTTAAAGATTTTGAGGGAGTTTTTTTTTGTAGGACTGCACTACATTCCTTTGTCAGGCCAACAATTTCAAAGTCTTCTAATTTTCTCTTCTTACTGAAGATGTCATTCATATACGTAGTATAGGTAGGCATCTACTCTAGGGCTTAAGTAAATGGAATGTTAATAGTAAACTTTTGGAATATTTTTAAACAATTAGAGAACTACCTATCTAAATATACATCAATAATATTCAAAGAAATGATGGTGGTGGTCTCTTAACAACCTTTTAAATGGATTTTTTATTTCTTTATTAGGTTGAAGTTATTCTTTAGGCTTGGTGGATTCTATAGCTGCTTCTACAATGTCTCATCATTAGATTGATCCTTATACCTAACCACTTCTTTTAGCTCTCTCCCACTCCTCAATTGAATAGCTTTGTAATGCTCCTTACCTTTTCCTTAGTACTTACCTCAATATTGCTAGGCAAGGCTCCTTAGGGTTTATAATTTATAAAAGTAGCTAACTATCCTAATTTATTTTTAATGTGCCTTATTACAGCATCTTGACTCTGTAATTGGGTCCCCATTTATAAAACTAGGTCTTCTTAAGAAAGCTTCTTATCCTTCAACTAATTGTTGACATTGAATCTAAGGGGATAATTAGGCCTTGGATTTCAAAATTACTGTTAAGGTGGGTTCCAAGTTCCTACAAGTTTGGTTTATTTAGAATTCCAATGACTACCACCATTAGGATTATTATTTCATTAAAAGTTGGAATAGTTCTTCCAACCTGAATTGTAGTTGTTAGAATAAGAGGCATTGTGTCTATTATTAATAACATATAAGGATTCAACCCTTAATGAGCTTGGGTCACTAGATGTTCCATAAATTTTCTCCTCTACTAACATGGGTGTACCATGGGATGTACTAACTCTGATATTATCTAGATAGTAGCTACTAGTGCAGTCAATATAGATTAGGCATCAAATTCACACACACTAGCTATTTTTCTAGGGTTTACTCTCTTAGAAGGCCTTTGAAAATGATTAGTAACCGTTTCTTAAATCAAAGAGTATGCTTTATTGAAGGGTTTGGACATCAAAGAACCTCTACAATAGCATCTGTAATTAATCTAAGGGATCCAATAAGTCCATTATGGAAGGTTTGGAAGATAAGTCAATCAGGTAAGGCATGGTGTAGACACTTCCTAAACAATTCTTTAAATCTTTCCTTAGATTTATACATTGATTCTTCATCGATTTGAGTGAATGTGGTGATGTCATTCCTAAGTTTTGCAATTTTAGATGGAGGGAAATATTTGGCTAAGAGCTTATGAGCTAAATAATTCCATGTGGTAATTGAGCTTGGGGATGAAGAATTCAACAACATCTTAGCTTTGTCCCTTAAGGAGAACACAAATAATCTATGTTTAATAGCATTCATTGGAGACCCCGCCATATTTAAATGTTATGTAAATTTCTAAAAAACTAGCTATATGTAGCTTAGGATCCTCTACCAGAGTTCCCATAAAATGAGAATTTTGTATCATTTGAATGATGGCAGGCTTTAGCTCAAAATAATTAGCTTCGATATTGAGCCTACTAATGCTTTGATGCATGCCTTCTTCCCTGGGATTTGCATACTCTCTAAGTGGTCTAGCTTGGTTGTCTTCTTGCACTATTACAACTATTTTAAAGTATTTTGTTACTTTTTCAAATTGTTTAATTTTTTTCAAAGTTTTTTCAATTTTTTTGCTTCTTCAACCTGAATTGTTGTTGACCCTATCATTATAAGCTTCTCCTTCAAACAAGTTGACACTAACCCGATCCAATTTTGCAAATGGGTCAAGTTTGTCAACCAGGACCCGACCTGTGCAGGTTATCAGGTTGACCTGACACGACCCGCGAGTGCTAGGGCCTAACGTGAGACCGGAGCGACGGAGCGTGCTCAGCGCGGTGCAGCTCTACGGTTCGACGTGAGACCGGCGATTGGGTGACGCTGCGACGCAGCTGCGACCACGAGAGGACTAGGGCGATGCTGACTTGGCGAGATTGCGACTCAGCGACTGGGAGCCTGAGACTACGCGAGGCAGGGTGATCGATGCGGCAGTGCAGCTCTGCCGTTTCGCGGTTCGATGGCCGATGCGAGAGCCTGTGAATATGCGAGGCCGCAGCAGATGCGACTAAACGAGGCGGGTAACGCCGGTTGGCACTTGGCAGCCGGGTCAATCCCGGGTCAATTTCGGGTTACTGGGTTGACCCGGACCCAACCCTTAAACGGGTCGAGAATTGAAATCCGAACCCGACCCGTTTGTTAAACGGGTCAACCCTAACCCGGATTTTTTAGGCCGGGTTCGCGTCGGGTTGTCGAGTCATGTCAATATTTGACTAGCCTTCCTATTTATAAAATTAGTTAGCCGCATTAATTTCATACAAGAACTTGCATAGTATTTCCTATATTTATTTACCTTGATTATAAGCAATATAAAATAAATCATGTAAAAAAATAATTTTATATAAACCTTTATTCCAAGATTTCAAGCAAACGAACTTTTAAACTGCTTGGCTCTAGTAAAATAGTCATATAACCCAATTCTTAAATCTAGAAGAACTTTACCTTTCTTATATGACACGATCTTCCATTTTTTTCTTCATACTTTGTAGTCTGAAAAAACTTTTAGTGGCGACGATAATGGGAAGACTTGGGAATCTTCTAAGGCATTCACGATGAAGCCCAAGTTGAGTAGGACTTTTGACTTGATTATGGTCAATTATTTCGTTGACTGAAGACATTGTTACTGACAAAGATACTGAGGAAGCTTTCACTGTCCGCAAAGATTTTTTCGTGTTTTCATTGAAGTTTGCGTGTGGGGAAAAGCCCCTCCTTGCGTGAAGTAGATGCAAAGAGTTTTCTATCACGTTAATATATTTAAAATTATTAGGATGGATGTACATAGCATTTAAAATTACCTCATTATGTATTTAAATTGTAGATTTAACTGTTTATAATATATAATACTCTTTCATGAGAACTTGAAGAAATCCTTAAATATGACATGCTGGTGGTCGCATCCAGTTGCTATTCCTCCTTCATATGCCATGGTCGCATGAATCACCTTTCTAGTGAGATCTTATCATGACTCTCTCATTTTTTTTGTCTTTCGCTCGTCGCTTGTCCCATCAATATCCATTCCAGTGATATTTATCGTGACTTTTTTTTATCTCTTCATCATCTGGCGAGATCGTTTCATTCCCCATCACGACATTTTCTTAACCGTTGAGGGGTTCTTCAAGTTCTATATTATATTTTGTAAATAGTAATGATATGTCACAAAAAATTGCTTTGATCGGGCACGAATCTCGAGGCATATTTGAATTGGAAATTTTCAATATTCAATCCGAGACCCTATGAACTCCAATTTTAGCAAACTTATAGTCAAATTGAACGTCTCAACGAGACGAACCCAACAACATCAAAATCGGCCAAATTTGAGCCCAAATGGGTTCAAATCAAGGGCTTAGAGCATATTTGGAAGCTCCAAAGCATTAATTGAATGAACAAATAATATCCAAATATGACATGCTTATAGTCAAATTGAGCAGCTCGATGAGACAAATCTAATAAGCCAAAGATCACTTTATTCTAACATTACTAAGGCACATAAATACTAAACAAACGCTCCATGATCGAGGGAATCAGGATGGGTCATCCGTTGGAGCACTTCGAATTTGCCATTGATTTTCTTCATATTTATAGAGCATGCCACTCTCAAAAATTTATAAATAGACCCCCACTTCACACATGAAGGGGTTTGGAGCTTTTGGAGGCTTAGACCATGGGCTAGAGATTTGAGGTAGCTTTAAGAATTGAGGCATCCTGGAACCCTTATGTAGCACCACCGGCGGAACCCTCACCTCAAAGGTATACCCCTCTGACCTCCCTCGCCCGCCAACTACAGTCCCTCTGACCACCAACGCTTGCAAACTAAGGTCTCGTCGCCCATCGACTATAGTCTCTCTCTCTGACTATTGTCACTCAGTGACTACGGTCCCTCCGACTGCCGTCGTCCATCGACTATAGTGCCTCCAACCTATACCACCCAACAACAACCCCTCCATTTCAATCTCTTGACTACGACCCCTATAACGTCTGTCACCCGACTACATCCCATCAACCAACCAAATAGGCCAACATTAATTTGAGAATAACTCTCACATTATTGGATTTTTCCAACTCCCACCATGTAATGTGCTCTATATGATGCATATTTTCTACATTGAGCTAAGCCCTTCCCCCGAGGAAGGTCGTCATTTGTATTCGACTACAAACACTGGAAGAATCATTTTAATTGATAGAGGCCCAGTGGCTTTTCTTATTTTTCTGGATTTTCACATAAAAATCTTTGTTTCTCTTATGACTTGCACCCCTCTCTCTTATGTTTGTGTGTGTTGTGGAATGCTAAACTCTATATCTCTCTGCCATTATGAAAATTTTCACACACAGCTGTTTGGCACTGTCAGTGGGAAATGATCCTTGGCTAGGGGGGCAACCTTAACTGCAATCTTGAAAGGTCATTCATGTCAACATCCTGTGCATGATTGAAACTAAGTAGACCCTTTACCATGATCTAATATTTATTCCAAAAGAAGTAATTTAATATTGGGAGCAACCACACTGAAATAACATACATTATTTTATCTCCCCTCAACTATTAGCCATCACTGCATCACTTTCGTAGGATGTAAATTCGATATAGGGGGCAACCTTAGCAACAACCTCAAATATTATTGTGGTCAAGAAAGTCTCTCCAATATTTTATGTGTAAAAAATAACCTTGTTAGTAACTATCTTTCATTAATCTTCTGAAAAATAAAAAAATGCTTCACATAAATTTTAAATTACGTACAGTCCCCAGCTCAACTTATATTCCTTGGGCAAGGACATTATCTTGATCTCAAAAAGGCTGTATTGGTCTAAAGATAGACCAATCTTCATCTTTGATTTGATACACGCGGTGTTCACCCCCTCGCAAGTAAGGCATAATTGATCCCGGGGCGATTCGATTCAACTTCTTCTATATATGTTAACATCATCGAGCAATACTCTGGCTAAAAATCTCGAATAGGTCAAACATCCCTTATGAATTTCACTCGATCTTTGCCACATAGGTTGACACGATTAAGTAATACTTTAGCAAATAACTTCTGATAGGTCAAACATCCTTAAGGAATTCTATTAACCTCTTTCAAACATGTTAATATCATCGAGCAATGCTTTGACTAACAACTTAGGATAGGTTAAATATCCTTTGTGGATTTCCTTAACTTTTTCCACACAAGTTAATAACATTAAGAAACACTTTGGCAAATAACCCCTGATAGGTCAAATATTCTTGGTGGTTTTATCTTGGCTTTTTTCATAGAGGTTAATGCTATCAAGCAATACTTTGGTAAAGAACCTCAGATATAGCAAATATTCTTGGTGAAATTATTTTAGCCCTTTCTATACAAGTTAATGCTATCAAATAAAATTTTGACAAATAGCCTAAGATAGGTTAAATATTCTTGGTGAATTTTCTCAACCTCTTCAATATAGGTTAATATCATTGAGCAACACTTTGAAAAATCTTGAATAGGTTAAATATCCATTATGGATTTCTTTTGACCTCTGCCACATAAGTTAACGCCATCAAGTAATGTTTTAAAAAATAATCTCAGATAAGTTAAACATCCTTGGTCAAACATCCTAAATGGATTCCATCTCTTAACTCCTTTGAGGAAAGATTGAAGCTCTATCACCATCAGGTCTCCACTCAATTGACACAGTTAGTGTGCTGCTAAACTGCTGCCGATGACACACACCAGACCCCCTCTATCAGGCTATCTGCTATTCACCCCTATCAGCATGGATACCTATTACCTTCAATAGAATGCAACCTGACCACTGTCATCCCTTTATTTCTTGACGACCCAATTATCATCATTAGCACACCCTTAAACTACAATCGTTAACACCTGCCCATGATTACTTACCTAAGAGGATCGGGCCTTTACTGGAGATTGACACTCTTGTCAGAATATTATTCCCTTCTTTTATAAGGGAAAATTGGAGCCTGCGTAAGAGGATTGGGCCATTACAAGAGATTGATGGTATTCAACTCTTATTGTATAATTGTTCTTTCGGGGGAGAACTAGAGCCTCGTAAGAGGGTAGTGCCTTTTCCCCCACCCCTAAGGAGGGTATTTATAGATCCAAGAGGAAAAAATTTTCCCTGATTTTTTTCTAAATTTTTTTAGATATGATAGAGTTTTTAAATTAAAAAAATCCAAAATTAGCTTTTTAAATAAATAAAAGAGAAATATATTAAATTAAAATAATATATATGTAAATACATTTATTTAATTATTTCCTTCTCATAAAATCTTCTAGATTTTTAAACAAAAATTTAGAATTTTTTTGATCAAAATTTAAAAATTTTCACTTTAGGAATAAATGAATAAAAAAATTAAAAAAATTAATTACTTACTACCTCAAAGAGGGGGCATTATTACTGCCTCATGTTGCCTCCTCAAGAGGTGCCTAATTTATACAACAACATTATCAAGCCTTTATCCCATTATGTGGGGTCGACAACATAATCCTTTTTATCCATTTTGACATGTTAAGAGTTAAATTCTCATTTAAATCTAATAAATAAAAGTCATTTCAAATATTTTCTAGTCAAATCATTTTTAGGTTTACCTCAACCTTTCTTAACATAAGTCAAATTTAATACATATACTTTCCTAACTGGGTCATCGAAAGGCCATCATTTTATGTAACCAAACCATCTAAGGAAACTCTCTCTAATATTATCTTCCACTGGAGCTACTCAAACCTTTTCACATATATGCTTATTTCATATCATGTCTCTATGAGTAAAGTCACTCATCCACCTGAGCATCCTCATCTCCACAACACTTAACTTAATATTATGCTATTCTTTTAATGGTCAATTTTCTGCACAATAAAGCATTGCAGGTCTAACCACCATCTTATAGAATTCTCCCAAAAGATTTAGGGGGACTTTTCTATTACACAACAAACCCGATGCATTCCTCTACTTCAACCATCCAACTTGCATTTTACTAATAAAATCCATATCTATTTAACCATCACTTTGAGCAATAAACCCAAGATAGTAAAAATGTATACTCTTATTAATGACTTGATCACCCAAAGTCACAATCCCCCCAATAGATCTTTTATTAGTAAAATTATACTCCATATATTTAGTTGTAGATCTACTCAAATGAAAGCCTTTAGATTCTTAGGTTGACCTCCATAATTCAAGTTTTCCTTCAACTCCCTCTCAAGTCTTATCAATAAGAAGAATATCATCAACAGAAAGCATACATTATGGTACAACCTCTTACAAATGTCTAGTGAGAACATGCATGACTAAAGCAAAAAGATATGGGCTTAGGGCTGATCCTTGATGTAATCCAACTAAAATAAAAAATACTTGGTCAAACCACCTTATGTTTTAATAAAAGTAATAGTTCGTGCATGCATATCCTTAATGACTTGAACATAAGCATTATTAACCTCTTCATTTTTTAGAAATCTCCATAGCACTTCTCTTGGAACTTTATCATATGCTTTCTCTAAATGAATAAATATCATATGCAGATCCTCCTTATTCTCTATATAATTCTTCATCAAACCTCTCAATAAATATATATCTTACATACTAGACCTGCCTAGTATGAATCCAAATTGATTTTGAGAAATATTAGCATCACACTGTAACCTATGCTCCATAACTCTATCCCGTAGTTTTAAAGTATGACACTTTAACTTAATTCCTCCAAAGTTAACAATCTTGTGTATCACCATTATTCTTAAAAATAAGAATCAACACACTCATTCTCTACTCATCTCACATCTTTTTAGTCTTCAAAATAATATTAAAAAGTTTAGTAAGCTAAAAAATTCCTTCATCTCTTAAGCATTTCCATACCTCTATTAGAATATCATAAGGTCTAATGGCTTTTTCACACTTCATTTTCTTTAAAGCCTATTTAACTTTAGTTTTACTAATACGCTAATAAAAATAAAAAATTATATTTTAATTTAGAGTGCTAAGGTCACTAAAGTCAATCACATTCTCATAATCCTCATTGAAAAATTTAGAAAACTACCACCTTTGTTGAATATCCTCTTCTAATAAAAATTCTTTTTGATCTTCATCCTTAATACATTTCATTTGAACTAAATCCTTACTACTCTTATCTCTTTATTTGGCTAACTTATACATATATCTTTCACCATTCTTAATATCTAATCTATTATATAAATCATTAAAAGCTAATAAAATCTTTGCATCGCATATTGCTTTCTTTATTAAGGGATTTGATGGAGAAATATAGAGAGAATAAGGAGGATTTACAAATGATATTTATTGATTTAGAAAAAGCATATGATAAAGTTCCAAGAGAAGTGCGATGGAGAGTTCTTGAAAAGAAAGGAGTTAATAACGCTTATATTCAAATCGTTAAAGATTTGTATGTAGGAGCTATTACTTGTGTTCAAACACAAGGTGGTTTGACCAAGTATTTCCCTATTTTAGTTGGATTACATCAAGGATCAGCCTTAAGCCCATATCATTTTGCTTTAGTCATGGATGTTCTCACTAGACATTTGCAAGAGGATGTACCTTGGTGTATGCTTTTTGCTGATGATATTCATCTTATTGATAAGACTAGAGAGGGAGTTGAAGGTAAACTAGAATTGTGGAGGTCAACCTTAGAGTCTAAAGGTTTTCGCTTGAGTAGATCTAAAACAAAATATATGGAGTGTAATTTTAGTATTAATAGACATAGTGAGGGGATTGTGACTTTGGGCGATCAAGTCATTAATAAGAGTACACATTTTAGATATCTTAGATCTATTGTTCAGAGTGATGGTGAAATAGATGGCGATATTATCAGCAGAATCCAAGTTGGATGGTTGAAGTGGAGGAATGCATCGGGCTTATTGTGTGATAGAAAAGTACCCCTCAATCTTAAGGGAAAATTCTATAAGATGGTGGTGAGACCTGCAATACTTTATGGTGCCGAATGTTGGCCATTAAAAGAGAAGCATAATTCTAAGTTATGTGTTGCAGAGATGAGGATGCTCAGATGGATGAGTGGCTTTACCCTTAGAGATAGGATACAAAATGAGCATATTCGTGAAAAGGTTGGAGTAGCTCCATTGGAAGATAAGATTAGAGAGAGTCGCCTTAAATGGTTTGGTCACATAAAACGGCGACCTCCCGATGACTCGGTTAGGAAAGTAGAGGTCTTAGATTTGACTTATGTTAAGAAAGGTAAAGGTAGACCTAAAAAGACTTGGTTAGAAAATATTAGAAATGATCTTTCTTTATTAGATTTAAACGAGAATTTGACTTTTAACATAACACAATGGAGAAAAAGGATTCATGTAGCCGACCCCACGTAGTGGGATAAAGTCTTGATGTTGATGTTGATGTTGATGTTGTTGTTGTATCACTTATTGCTTTCTTTGACTTCTTAAGGGCCTCTTTATATCTTTTTCAATTATCAAAATTTTTACATCCAAACTAATTTTTATAATAAATCTTATTACTTTTTTTATCTTTTATTGTATATTTTGATTCCACCACCAACTATTTTTACTATTATGACCTTTTTTCTTTAATACTCCAAGCACATTTCTTGCAACATTCTTCATATCACTAGTTACTTTTTTCTATATAATATTAACTTTCTCATGCACAGATAAAATCTAAAGATCTATTATCTTACTCTTAAAAATATATTTATTAATATTCTTTAAAAGATCCTATCAAATTTTAGAATAATATTTTATTTTATTTTTTATTTTTTTTCTTCATCTTAAAGTCCAAAACTAATAAATGATGTTGGGTACAAAAATTTTCACTCAAAATAACTTTACAATCTTGCAATCAAAATAATCAAATTTTCTTATAATAAAATAATTAATCTAATTTTTACTATATCCATTCTTATAAGTGAAGAGATGCTCATCTCTTTCTTAAATAAGTTATTAGCAATTACAAAATCATAAGCTAATGAAAATCTAAAATGGTCTTACCACCTTTATTAGTCGCTCCACACTCATAGCCACCATGAATGCTTATAAAATTATTTGCCTCTCTACCAACATATCCATTTAAATTTTCTCGAATAATTTTTTTTTCTTCAAGCGGTATCTTTTGTATTAATTTTTTTAAGTCATTTAAAAATTTTAATTTTGAGCTCATATCCGAATCTAATTGAGGAGCATAAGCACTTATAATATTAATAAGCTTAATATTAACAATAATCTTTAAAGCTATAATTCTATCTCCAATTCAATTAATTTTTATGTTATTATTTTTAAAGTTTTATTTATAATCATACCTACACCATTTCTATTACGACTCTTATCAGAATATCATAGTTTAAATCCTAAATTATCAATCTCCTTAGCCTTCTCGCCAACTTCTTTAGTTTCTTGAATACATATAATATTTATCTTCCTATTTTATAAATAAATTAAAAAATTATAAATTATGAATGCCTAATTTCTAAATAAATTAAAAAAATTGAAAGTTTTTTATAGAAAATTTAAGTCAGAGAAAATAAAAGCTTTTGATATCATAATTTATACATTTCCTTAAATGAAATTATGATTTTAATTAAAAGGAATACTTCAATTTTGAAGCCACAAGTATATTAAATATATTTATAAAATTTATAAATAGTTTTAATTTCAATAAACACATCAAATTTAAAGAAAACATTTTTTGGAAGATGTTAGGTTGACATTCCTGTTGATGTCAAAACAGGGGTTACGCCTTAAAAGTTTTTTGAAATAATAATTTTACATACCAATATTTTGTAAGTATATGCATATTATCAGACTTTGCAACCTTCAACATCTAAAAATAGGGGCGCAACTGATATGTCACCAAAATTACCTTGGTCGGGCATGAATCTCGAGATATGTTTGAATTGAAAATTTTCAATATTTAATATAAGACCCTCTAAACTCCAATTTCAAAAAACTCATAGTCAAGCTGAACATCTTGACAATATGAACCCAACGATATCAAAATAGGTCCAATTTGAGCCCAAATGGGCTCAAATTAAGGGCTATAACATATTTGAAAGCTTCAAAATATTAATTTGATGACCAAATGATATCCAAATATGGTATGCTTATAGACAAATTGAGTGGTTTGATGAGACAAATCCAATGAGCCCAAGATCACTTTATTTTAACATCATTAAGGCAACTAAATACTAAAAAAGTACTCCATGATTGAGGGAATTAGTATAGGCTATCTGATGGAGCCCTCCGAATTTGCCCTTAAACTTCTCCATATTCGTAGATCATGCAACTATAAAAAATCTATAAATAAACTTCCGCTTCCCACATGAAGGGGGATAAGACTTTCATAGGCTTAGACCCTATACTAGAGACTTAAGAGTGCTCTTAGGTTTGAAGCATCCTGGAGCTCCACCCCAGCACCACCATCGATGAACCCTCACCCCTAGGGAGCTACTGGTTGACCTCTACCTGACCATCACCATCAGGCTTCTGCCTGGAAGCAATCATTGGGCCTTCATCTGACCTTCATCACCCGTCGACTATAGTCCCTTCGACCACCGTCGCCTATCGACTACGGTTCCTCCGACATCCATCACCTATGGACTATGGTCCCTCTGACCTTCATCGCCTGTGAAGTACAGTCCCTTCGAACACCCTCACTAGTTGACTATAATTCCTCTGAACACTGTTGCCCATCGACTACAGTCCATCTAACCTCTATCACCTAACAATGATCACCTCTACCTTAGTTACCCGACTACGGCCCCTTTGACCTTCGTTGCTTGACTATGGCCATACCGGCCAAATGAATAAGCCAATACTCTTTTGAGAACAACTCTTATGTCACTGGATTCTTCCAACTACTATCATATAAAGTGCTCTATATGATGTATATTTTCTACATTAAATTAAGGCTTTCCCTTGAGAAAGAGCATCATTTTTGATCAACTGTAAAAATTAGTAGAATCATTTTAACTAGGGTAGACCCCATTATTTTTTCCCTTTTCAGATTTTTCCACATAAAAATCTTGCCACTTATGACTCTTGCATTCCTCTCTCTTATCTTTGTGTGTGATGGATCTTTATAAAAACCTAGGATACAAAACCCTATATCTCTCTACCATTATAAATGCTTTGGCATGCATCAATTAAAATTTAGGAGTTAAATATATAAATGAGATAGTTTTAAATCCTATATTTTTAAATCTCCCTTAAGAATAATAAATTTTAATTTCTTTTTAGGGCCATTCCCATGTCAGACAATCTTTTGTGATCAATAAGGTTGCTAATTTCAAAGAGGGAAATAGTCGCCTTTCTTAATAATCAAGAAACAAATAACACATTTTAGCCTAATTTGGTTTGAAGAGATTGAAAGAGAGAGAATGAAAAACAAAAAAAGAATCATCATAAAACTAACTTTTAATATTCTTGTTTGATTTAGGGAAAGTTGAGCAAAAAATATTTTAACATACACTTAATTAATTGGAAATTGAGTTTTTATTTTTATTTTATGTGAGGAGAATATGTAAGTCATAATGATAATCAATAGATAAATTTTTCTTTCAAAATTTTATTAGATTTTCATAAGAAATTATTGATTTAAGTACACACACGCGAGCATATCCAACCTAGGGTATTTTGCAATCATATCGAAATGGACTCCAAAGATTCATGTTGTCCAAATTCTAGAACAACTAGAACTAATAAAACTCATATAGGGTATTTTGCATAACTCAAATATTGAGATTGGAAACTCACCTTCATGCATAACTAAAATTCCTTGGTCTAACATGCATAATTGCTAGAGATTGGAAACTCACTTTCATGCAGAACTCAAATCATAGTTTGTAGAACCATATGCATAACTAAAATCATGTCGAAATTCATTACTCCTATGGCTAGGGTGGAGGGAAAGGAATAACAACAAGAAAGAACAACACGGAAGGAGAGGAGATCACCTGCGACTTGAGAGATGAAGATGAAGGTCGACATTGGCTAGGGCAAAAGGTCAACTGGAGTTGCAACGATGACAGGGCCTTCTCTAGGATGGAACGAAATGAAGCTGCGCGTTGAACTAAGGAAAGGGGCGGGTCGGGGAAAAAGGGCTCTTTCCGACAGAATTTCCAGTACTATAGCCGTTGGAAGCAAGTTACTTAAAATCGGCGGTTAATTCGCCGGTAACTACATCGGATATACAAAATACCAGTGTAATATCCGGTGGCCAAAAGACCACATGAAAGTTTAGCACCCAAATCGTCAGTTATTATTGGCAGCTAGCCCACTGGTCTAAGCGCCGCAAAATTTTGGCGGTACTTTGGCTGCCAAAAATTTCGCCAGTATTTGATGAATTTCCTGTAGTGCAACTTATAAGAAAATTTTGAATTCAACAAAAATATCTTTATTATCATACAAATAACACAATTATATAAGCACTTAATTGATCCCAAGAACTTGAACAATATGATTTTCATATGTCTTTAAATAAAATATAACAATATACATTGACTCGATGTAGATTTTTCCATGGATTTTTTTGAATTTGAGAAACTAGGGTTTCTCTTCCTTTACCCACTTTATTTTCTTTAATGTTAATTATCATATGGAGAGATAATAACTCTTTTAAAATGGTACGAAGAGGACCAATAGTCACATTAATGAAGCGATGTTTTATTTCATGAAGAGACACTTCATTTTATCAAACAGTCTATAAACAATTACTCAAATTCTCTCTTGACCAATATGATTTAAGCATTTTATTAATTATTAAATGTTGAATTGAATACTAATTAATATGAGCCACATTCTGTAATTAATTTCTTAATTAATTCTTTCAGTTTCCACTCATTCTTTATTATTGAAGGGATAAGAGTGTTGAGGAGGTAGCTTCGTACTTAAGACTTTAGGGAGGATAATATTATGAAAAAGACTAGAAGATGGCTGATAAGGTCATAGAAATCTTTCATAGGACTATTGTAAGGTACAATACAATGAAGGATGGATCAATGAAAGGGCTACAAGTGATGATATCATGATCTCTAACAAAAATGTTAAAGGAAGGTGATAAAACTTTTGTGGATGCAAATATAACAATCAAACCAACTAAAAAAGAGAAATAAATGTTTGTTTGTTTGCCATCCTTTAATGTATGCAATTATAATGAATATGAAAAGGCTTAAGATATAAGATATATTGTAAGAAATGGAGATTGTATTAGTTGATGGATCTCTTAGAAACCCTTAGATTTTCTATGAATCAAAGGTGATTAATTCATCTCATTATTGGTTCATGTGCCTTCTTCGTTTGTTTCATGACTTGAAATAGCTTTAACATTTAAGATGCCTCCTCGAGAAGATATAGAGAACATCACCATTATCTTTAACACATTTGCATGGTTATGTGAACACATACATCAAAGTAAGGAAATAAATAAGAAGAATGAATAATGCCAATAACAAATGAAGAGGTTCCCTTATATATGCAAGCTTTTCTTCATCTAAATTGTGTTCTTCCACTTTTAGAGGTTTCTCTAATACAACTAATGGTGGTGAGGTTTAATGGGATAATCCAATGGTGTTTAAAAGTGTATCAATAGGTTAGGTACATGTTAAGTGGCGGAAAACATTCCAATGGTTTATGGATTTATGGAGGAAATATGTGGACTAAAGGCGTAAGGCTTGGAACTGGAGAACCCTATAATGAGATCTTCTAAAGGAATTTTGGGTATGATTGATGAGGAGTTTAAGTACGCATTTGGTGCAATTCTGGGTTAGGAGGAAGACCATATATTAACTTTAGAATTTGGAGGAAGTAGATGACAAGTGTGGTGCTATCTTGAGTGTGTGTTAGGATAATGATTAGGGTGTGAGGGAGATGTAGGAGATGATAAATTATTATGTGAAAAAAGAATAACAAATAAAATAAAATAAATCTCACCAAAGACCTAGGGTTCTCAACCACCAAGTCAAGGAAAGACAATGTGTTGGAAACACTTCTAAATTTTTATTCATACAACCATTATCCTTCAATTATAATCCATCCTATATAATACACCTTCCACATACATGTTACGAAATAAAAATTTTTAAATAAAAAGGTGGAGAAAAAATATTCCTAAAATCTAGTTGGTGGTTGGTAGAATTTAAGCGTCATGGACTGTTCTGATGTGGCTTCATTAAAGGAAGAGATTACTACAAATCATCTATTATCATCCCATGACTTGTGAGGTATGAGTCACTTATACCACATTCCAACATTTAAATACAAGTATCATAACAAAGCCAAATACACCTTGATATGTCATCATTGGTTGATTGTGATTGGTGCTTAATCTAGGATCTTTGATTTTGTGATGGCGTTTTTCCTCGTGCATTTTAAGAAATCACATGAACTCTCAAATGTTCACATATTGCAACATTACATAATCATGAACAAATACAACATAAAATATCTACAAATTACAAACATACGACAATACAACATCAAAATAACAAATTATTAATGCCCTTAACTCTTGTTCATTTTATTTGCTTACCTTAACGTGCCTATGTTGCATCATACCCAAGCACAAAAATAAGAAGAAAAAGAAAAAATCATCACCCAAGTAAAGAATTTACATAAGAAAAAGAAAAAATTCTTCTAGTCTCATGCACTACTGTGCATTATTGAAGTCATCAATCCTTCAAATTTTTTATCGATTCAGGCTTTGTTTGAGATAGCTCTTTTTCTTTTTTCTGAAGCGGTTTTTTAATATAAAAATTTTTTGAATTAAAAAATTTTGCATTAAGAAGCTGCTTTAAAAATCAATGAAAAAACTGTCTAAAAAAAAGCTTGAATATAACATCTTTCGTGGAGTTTATACAGTTTTGCAGGAAATTTCTTCTAAGATTTTTTTATCTGCGTATTTCATAGTTTTTCTTTTTATGGATTTAGGGACAATATACTACGTTGAAAATAAATTATATGACACGATCTTCAACTTTTTCTTCGTACTTTGTAGTCTAAAAAGCTTTTAGTGGCAACGGTAATGGGAAGACTTAGGAAGCTTCTAAGGCATTCACGATGAAGCCCAAGTTGAGTAGGACTTTTGACTTGATTATGGTCAATTATTTTGTTGACTGAAGGCATTGTTACTGGCAAAGATACTGAGGAAGCTTCCATTGTCAGCAAAGATTTTTCATGTTTTCCTTGAAGTTTACGTGTGGGGGAAAAGCCCCTCCTTTCGTAAAGTAGATGCAAAGAGTTTTCTATCACGTTAATATATTTAAAATTATGGGGAAGAACGTACGTATATGTTTCAAATACAAATTTAACTGTCTATAATAGTTGAAGAAAATCTCAACAAAGCTCATTTTGATCTGTTGATTGGGGGCTTTGACTATTAATCAAGAGATCTTAGATTCAAAACTTACATATATGATGTATGTATGAGTTTTCCTTAATAACTTAAGTATTCAAAAAAGAAGCTCTTGGCTATGACATGTAGGTGGTCATATCCAGTCGATCTTCGACCACCTTCACATCCCACAAACCCGTAAATCTCTTCCTCGACGAGATCCTGCCATGACTTTATCATCTCTATTTGTCTTTCACTCATCACGTGTCACACAATGCCCCTCCTACAGATATTTCACACAACTTTCTCATCTCTTCATGGAAAAGATCATGCCTTTTCTTAATTGTTTAAGGGTTCAATGTTCATCAAGTTCCATCAACTAAGTGTTATATTTGTAAATAATAAATTTTACCAGTTAAACTTTGTAAATAAGATAGAAAACTTTATGGTTTTAGGGAGTCAGAGGGCACCCCTCTATTTTTTGAAATTATTGCTTCTAGAATGACTTCTTGGGCTTACGGTCAACAAAAATTAAAAAAAACATTTCTTATAGGGTCGTTGCCGTGTAAGACAATCTTTTGTGATCAACATGGTTCGCTGATTTCAAAGGGGAAATAGCCACCTTTTTTTTTACTTTGAGAAAAATTTTTATTTTTATTTTATTTTTGAGAAATAGCCACCCTTTTTTAATAATCATGAAAGAGTAGCACATTTAGATTTCGTTTGTGATGATTTTCTTATTACTATTTAAAGAAACTTTTTCGTACAAAATGTTTTATATTAAAAATTGCTTTAAAAATTAGTAAAAAGTCGTCTCAAATGAAGCCTTAGGCTCTATTTCTTTTGAAGAAATAGGAAAAAAAAGAATGGAAATGATAAATTAATGGTATTAAAACTAGTTTTTAACAAGCTTGATTTAGAGATAATTGAGTAATTTTTTTATTTAGCATTTAGAGATAATTTATTCAGAGATAGTTGAGCATATCATGGATTGAATTTGGCTTAATCATTTAAGGGTCTGTTTGAGACAGCTTTTTTATTATTTTTCAAAGCAACTTTCTAATACACAAATTTATATTTCAAAATATTTTTGTACAAAAAAGCAGCTTTGGAAAGCAATAAGAAAACTATCTCAAACAAAATCTAAGAGTCGTTTATGTAATTTGGCTCAATCTCGAGCTAAATTTATATATGTATGCTCGTACTTTGCTTCTTTAGATTTTTCTTTGGTTGAGCTTGAGTTGTTTTTTGGAGAACTTGGGGAGATTTTTGGGATGAGGATCATTATGGTAGTTTAACATAAGTAGTATTTTATTATTGAATTGCAAGACATTTACATAGAATTTCAAAACATTTCAATTTACTGATCTATACAATATTAAATAAGATTGTTATAAATAATTATTTTGCAACTATATATATTTATATATAGCCTTTGGCACAATAAAAAGAGTTGGCTTGAAAATCAATGGCAAGTATCATCTGTTCTTTGCTAAATTTAGCAAATGGTGTTGAAGGTAATGCAGTCAGATCCATGGTATTGGCTCAATCTCTAGTACCGTAATTCCAAATATCCATAAAATTTTGTTCATGCTAAGTCTATCCAATTCTATATAAATCAAGTCAGTTCAAGCCAAGTTAACTTAATCTATTTGATTTCCTACTAGTTAGCTAATGCAGAACTCGCCTCAAGTAGGCAACACTAATCCAACATTCATCCCAGTCGGTGAGCAAAGCTCGGTAGTCGGTCCTAGCAAGTACTATTTATGAAGTCAACTCGGACAACTATTAAAGGAGGAATGACTTCTTAAGTCAAGCTATAGATCAGTTATGCAGTTATCTGACTTTCAATATATACCAAGTCAATAACTTTTTTAGGCTTTATAATACTTGTATTTTTTCTTATGTTTTGTATAGATATGTGTAACCAATTTTGTAACACTTAAGACCTAAACCCAATTTATAAATAGAGATTTTAGGGATAAGCTCAATTTTCACAATTTTATTCAATTTGTCTTTAAGGCAAAGCTTTCTATATTCAAGCTTATTTTATTGAAATTTAAGAGCATTTTATTGTAGACTGTTTTTTCCCTTTTATCTACTTCCAAATTCTCTTATTTATCAAAAACATTTACATGATTGGCACATATCTCAAGGCAACATTTGAATTTACAACTTTTGAAATTTAATTCAAGATCATTCAAACTCATATTTCAATTAACTTATAATTAAACTGATCATATGAATGTGACAAACCAATCAACACTACAAGTGATCCGATCCAGCTCCAAATGACCTTAAAATGAGCACATGAAACATAATTAAAAGCTTATGAACATTATTTGAAAGACCCAATGGTCTCCAATTCTAGCATGCTTATAGCCAGATCGAGCAACTTAATGAGATGAATCAAATGAGCCCAAAGTCATTCCATTCTAAAATCATTAAACTATTCAAATATTTGATAAGCAATCCACTATCAAGGGGATGTATATGGATCATATGATGGAGTGTTTTGAATTTTTTTTAAAAAAAAACAATTATAAAAAAGACTCCATCAAAATACCATAAATAAGGCTCCATTCTCTATAAAGGGGAGGTTCAAGAGCTGAGAGAGCTAAAGATCTCTATTACAATTTTTTATGATATCACTGATGACCACCACAACAACAACAGCAACATCAAGCTTTTATCCCACTACGTGGGGTCGGCTACATGAATACTTTTTCTCCATTGTGTCCTGTTAAAGGTCAAATTCTCGTTTAAATCTAATAAAGAAATATCATTTCTAATATTTTCTAACCAAGTCTTTTTAGGTCTACCTCTACCTTTCTTAACATAAGTCAAATCTAAGACCTCTACTTTCCTAACCGGGTCATCGGGAGGCCGTCGTTTTATGTGACCAAACCATCTAAGGTGACTCTCTCTAATCTTATCTTCCACTCGAGCTATCCAACCTTTTCACGAATATGCTCATTTCGTATTTTATCTCTAAGGGTAAAGCCACTCATCCACCTGAGCATCCTCATCTCTGCAACACTTAACTTAGAATTATGCTTCTCTTTTAATGGCCAACATTTGGCACCATAAAGCATTACAGGTCTCACCATCATCTTATAGAATTTTCTCTTAAGTTTGAGAGGTACTTTTCTATCACACAATAAGCCCGAAGCATTCCTCCACTTCAACCATCCAACTTGGATTCTACTGATAATATCCCCATCTATTTCACCATCACTCTGAATAATAGATCCAAGATATCTAAAACGTGTACTCTTATTAATGACTTGATCGCCCAAAGTCACAATTCCCACACTAGGTCTATTATTACTAAAATTACACTCCATATATTCCGTTTTAGATCTACTCAAGCGAAAACCTTTAGACTCTAAGGTTGACCTCCACAATTCTAGTTTATCTTGAACTCCCTCTCTAGTCTTATCAACAAGAAGAATATCATCAGCAAAAAGCATACACCAAGGTACATCCTCTTACAAATGTCTAGTGAGAACATCCATGACTAAAGCAAAAAGATATGGGCTTAAGGCTGATCGTTGATGTAATCCAACCGAAATAGGGAAATACTTGGTCAAACCACCTTGTGTTTGAACACATGTAATAGCTCCTGCATACATATCTTTAATGATTTGAATATAAGCGTTATTAACTCCTTTCTTTTCAAGAACTTTCTAATAGCACTTCTCTTGGAACTTTATCATATGCCTTTTCTAAATCAATAAATATCATATGTAAATCCTCCTTATTCTCTCTATATTTGTCCATCAAACCTCTTAATAAATGTATGGTTTCCATAGTAGACCTAACCGACATGAATCCAAATTGATTTTGAGAAACATTAGTATCACGCTGCAGCCTATGCTCCATAACTCGTTCCCAAAGTTTTAAAGTATGACACATTAACTTAATTCTTCTATAATTCGCTCAATCTTGTGCATCACCTTTATTCTTAAAAATAGGGATTAACACACTCATTCTCCACTCATAAGGCATCTTTTTAGTCTTCAAAACAGCATTAAAAAGTTTAGTAAGCCAAGAAATTCCTTCATCTCTTAAGCATTTCCACACCTCTATTGGAATATCATCAGGTCCAACAGCTTTTCCACCCTTCATTTTCTTTAAAGCCTCTCTAACTTCTGTTTTACTAATATGCTGATAAAAATAAAAATCTTTATTTTCATTTAGGGTGCTAAGGTCATTACAGTCAATTTTATTTTCATATTGTTCATTAAAAAGTTTAGCAAAATATCTCATCCACCTTTGTTGAATATCATCTTCTAAAAAAAGTACTTTTTGATCTTCATCCTTAATACTCTTCACTTGAACTAAATCCTTACTACTCATATCTCTTTGTTTGGCTAACTTATACATATATCTTTCTCCCTCCTTAGTATCTAATCTATTATATAAATCACTAAAAGCTAAACTCTTTGCATCGCATATTGCTTTCTTAGATTCCTTACATGCCTCTTTATATATTTTCCAATTATCAGAATTTTTATAATTAAACCATTTTTATAACAAATCTTCTTATTTTTAGTCTTTTCTTGCACATTTGGATTCCACCACCAACTATTTTTACTATTAGGAGCTTTTTCCTTTGAAACTCTAAGCATATCTTTTGTAATATTCTTAATATCACTAGCCACTTTTTCCTACATAAGATTAGCATCCTCATGCACAGACAAAATCTTAAGATCTAAAATCTTACACTCAAATATATTTTTGTTAATATTCTTTAAATGCCCCCATCTAATCCTACAATATTGTTTTACTTTATTTTTTATTTTTTTTCCCATTATCTTCAAGTCCAAAACTAATAAATGATGTTGGGTACATAAATTTTCACTCGAAATAACTTTACAATCTTTGCAATCTAAACGATCTAATTTCCTTATAAGAAAATAATCAATCTGAGTTGTATTATATCCATTTTTATAAGTAATGAGATGCTCATTCCTTTTCTTAAATAAGGTATTAGCAATTAAAAACTCATAAGCTAAACAAAAATCTAATATGGACTTACCACCTTCATTTGTCGTTCCAAACCCATGGCCACCATGAATGCTTTTAAAATCATCTACCTCTCTACAACATGTCCATTTAAATTTCCTCCAATAAAAACTCTTTCTTCAAGAGGTATCTTTTGTATTAATTCTTCTAAGTCATTCCAAAATTTTAATTTTGAACCCATATCCAAACCCACTTGAGGAGCATAATCGTCCACTTAATTTCCTCCACCACCATAATACTTTTGTCATTCAACCATTGTCGCTTAACTATTAAAATATAAACTTTTTATTTGGCTTTAATTATCCACTTATGGGCACCCAATTTGTATAATCCCTTCATGGGGATTCATATAATTATTCTCAAGCATATATAATTACACCTTCAATTGTGGGGAAAGGAGGACTCTTGTATTTCTTATTATATAGTTGATTATTATAATTAGGCCATGCTTTATTATTTTTTTCAATTCTAGGTTTTTTCACATAAAAGTTTCTATTTTATGTGTGCTAGATTTTTGTCCAAACTTAAGACATTAAACATATGCTCTATCACAACAAATGTTCTAACACATAATAATTTTGCAACGTATGTGAGAAACATTCTTTTAAATATTTTTTTTCAATGATTAATAATTAATCCCTCAATCAAAGATAACATAATATATAAGATGAAGAACATCTCGACCTCATTTTAGATGTTCGTATGCATATGATGGAGGAACTTTAAGTTTAAATTATCACAACCCAACTTGATATAACCTGTAACAGTAACATATTATAACTGGTTAGGGTGACCAACCCCAAGAACTTTTTTTGGCAGGAATTTCTTTTTGTCTTGCAACTAAAATAAATAGCTACTAAGTCCATTTATATATGGTGGAAACATTAAATATAAGAACTATCTATCATTTCCAAAATATATACATATTTTATTTCCAACAAAAATCATATACACAAATTATGAATTTCCAATATTCCTTGGCAAAATTCATCTATCACGATCACGAAAAAAATCATCTATAATAATAAAAAAAGATCACCAATCAAATTTGTTACCTCACTCCTCTGGCTCCTTCCCCATCCCTAAAATGTAGAAACCACAATAATGAGCTAAAATCTCAACAGGTTACATAAATTAAAAACGACATAAATGCAAGGCTATTGAACGGCAAGCAAGCTTGTCAATCATTTAAACACATAAATTTATTTCAAGCACATTGCAATCATTGCTATTCTATTCATTGGAAAATTTGTCAAGACCAGGGTACTATTCTTATTAGGTTGAGCATGTGGATGTCCTTATTTTATTATATGTTATGTTACTATAAAGTTAAATAATAGTATTATTTATATCATGTGTTACTAGGTATGTCTAGTATTTCACTATGCATGTCACATACTATAGTTCAATGCATAAGTATTATATATATATATATATATATATATATATATATATATATATATATATATATATATATATATATATATATATATATATATATATATATATATATATATATATATATATATATTCATATTCATATACTATACCATGCAAGTCAGAATATCTTGTTAGTTTGTAGTGTTTTCCCCATACCAGTTATATCAGGGTAGGGTATCAAATAATATCATATAGTTAGGTGGCATCATACACGGGAGTCATCACCTCGAACCCATCAACACTCATTTTCATATCATATCATATCCCCTTATATCTCCACATATCATGGATGGGCTAACACCACTAATCCACTATTAAAGAAAGCTTATTAGCTCCCTCTCTTATATAAGGACATATCTCCATCTGCTGAATCATTTTAAACTAGCATTTCTTGCTTAAACACATTACACCACACTATTTTATATTAAACATACCAACTCTAAACATTATCATGTTATGTATGCAATATTGATAATTAATTACAATGTATATGTGTGTCACTAATACAATGTTTCAATGGGGTTCTCATGGATCATATTATGCATAGAAATTAATAAAATTAGATTAAGAAAATATTCATGTACAACAATCCTATTAACATTTAGAAGCTTTTATCAATTATGGTAATTTATATTCAAATTCTATTATAATCTATATAATCATTTAGATACTGAAATACAAATTTTTAAAACTAGCAAGTGAAAAGGCAAAATGATCATGTCCAAGTGTGCATTATAATCATATTTATAACATATCAAAAGTTGTTGAGTGACAGTTGGTTGGATTATGAGATATAGTATTTTTTTATCAAATTTAAGAGAGAGAAAATACATAGGACTCAAAATCATTGAAAACAAAGATAGGATTAGGATCAACTACAATGATTAGAAAGAATTTTGTAACTAGAGTGATGAAAAATACTAGCCTGAACCCCGCATTCACTCTCTTCTTTCCTCCTCTCCCTCCCTTTCTATTATTCTCTCACCCAACTAAGCGTAATGAGAATGGGATGGAATAAATGGTGATGAGGGATATTTATATTAAATATATATATAAATAAATTTATTGGGCTTGCACCACAGTGCTCAACTTTTTAGCATCATAGTGCTCTCCACTAGCAAAATATGCCATGCATGAGGGTCTTCTGATTGCTACAATTTTCCCACCTTTGAAAAATGTTATCCTCAACTTTTGAAAATATAAGACAAGTTAAACTTTATAAGATTTTTTTTAAATGAATTATAAACTTCTAATTCCTTTAGCTTGTTTTTTGTCTCCTTCACGACTTAGATTTCAATTGTAGACCCTAGGTTTTAATGGAGCATTCATACCAGAAATTGCAGGTCTCACCTAACTTCCACATTGTCTTTTCAGTGTAGTCCTTTCCCCACTTCTAGTACAATCATCTCCTATAACCCAAAGGGTGCCGCTCTCTACCCTAGACCTGATCTTACTTCTCATTCTCTTAGAGGCTAATTTTCCATTTTATGCCCATAACGACCACATTTAAAACATTGACCTATGATCTTGTAACACTACCCTATATATCTTATACCACATGTTATACACTTTCTAACACTACTAAAGGAATCTATATAACACTGTCCTTGCTTTTTTTTTTTCACTAACTATACTTCTAGACACTTCTCCACTTACTCTTTTCTTGCCCATATCCCACCTAAATTGTGATACTTCTAGATCATTTTCAACTAACCTTGCTCTTTCTATGAATTAAAAAATCTCTGATCCTCAGAGGTACTAGTAGATGTATTAATTCATTTTTTTAATCCTCTCAAAAAGTAATAAAATTTCCCTTATGCAGTATTTATTAGCTGAGGGGCATACCTGACTAAAGTAGTGAATTCTACCTCATAGTGCATGACAGTCTTGTCCTCTTGTAGCAGCCTCAGTAATGCTTCCTGCATTTTTTGTCTTGCAAATGATGGTACAAAATCATTCTCTGAACACTTCAACAAATTCCTTCAAAGAAATTTTGTAAGTCATTTTACCATGGAATTTCTCCCTTTACTATCCTATCCACCACCTCTCTACTTCTTCCTAAAACTACAATAAACTAAAGGAACTTCTCTATTTTATGGACACCACATCCCATCAAATATCTTTTGAATTCTTAGCAACCAATCCTCTGCTATCTATGGTTCCACAACTCCTTTGAATAACGGTGGTTTCAATTTGTCAAATAGTTGAAAATGTTTTTCTCCTTCTTTATCTTTACCTCCTAACTTTCAAGACTAACAAGATGATTTGCTCCCAACTTGTTTACTTTGCATATCCACCATAAAAGTTTCCACTAAATTAGCAAATTATACCATTGGACCTGACAATGCTGGAAATATTGTACCGGATACTGGTGCTACCTGATTCTTATTTTGCCCATTTATATCATCAAGTTCTTGAGGGTCCATCAATAATAACTACAATATCCTCACACACCTACATGATTACATATAATAATTTAACTAAATGCAATATAAGGATAAAAAAATCCTTAACCCATTCTCTAACCATCACTCTTAATCAATCTATAGCTTTGTACCTAATCAATTCCTCTAAAAAAACTTTGCTTTAATACCATTTGTGTCACAGCCCAACTCGATATAACTCCTAATAGTAACATGTTATAATAGGCTAGAGTGCCCAATCCCAAGATCTATTTTTGGTGAGAACTTTTTATCTTCTAACTAATACATAGAGATACTAAATCCATTTATATCTAGTTGAAACATCAAATATAAGAACTATCTATTCTTTAGCAAATTTATACATATTTTAATTCCAACAAAAATCATATACACAAATAATGAATTTTCAATATTCCTTAATAAAATACACCTATCATGATCACAAAAAAAGCATCTATAATCGTAATGAAATAACATTGATCAGATTAGTTATCTCACTCATCTGGCTCCTTTCCCTTCCTTGAAACATAGAAATCGTAATAATAAGCTAAAAGTCTAGTAGGCTATCCAAAATGAAAATTGCATCAATGTGAGGCAATTGAACAATATGCATGCTTATTAATCATTTAAATATATAAATTAAGTCAAGCACATTGCAATCATAAATATTCTATTCTTTTAAAAAACTATAAAGAATAGGTTACTATGCTTTTTATGCTGAGCATGTGAATGTCCTTTTTTATTATATGCAATACTACTATACAGGTAGAACATATTATTATTTATATCATCTGATACTAGGTATGTCTAGTATTTCACTATGCATGTCATATACTATAGTTCAATGCATAAGTATTATCATGAAATAATGTATCATATGCATATATGAATCTCATAAGCTATCACCTATACTATAATGTCATGTAATTCTCATTCAAAAATTCTATACATTCAAATTCATAGAATGTACTATGAAAGTTAGGATATGTAGTTAATTTTGTGGTGTTTTCCCCGTACATGTCATATAAGAGTAGGGTATCATATTGTATCATATAGTCAAGTGGCATCATACACAGGAGTAGTCACCCTCAGCTTGTTGTCATTCATTTTCATATCATATTAGATCCCCTTATATCTCCATATATCATGGATGGGCTAACATCACTAATCCACTCAATTTCCACTCTTGTATAGGGACATATCTCAACCAACCTAAATTATTTCAAACTAACCATTCTTGCTTACACACATTACATCACCTATATTTCATTTTACATAAGCCAACTTTAAATATTACACATGTCTCATGTCATGCATGCATTATTGACAATTAATTACAATTTATATGTGTCACTAATATAATGTTGAGATGGGTGCCCTCTCTTTCCAGGTATGTATAATGATGAGACTTGAAGGTATTGAGTAATAGGAAGGCTTACCAAATATATCTTTTGTTTATCTATCATTGATTTTATGGTGAGGCAAGGGCCTTTCTATTTCTAGGTTCATCATCAAAGATAAGAGACGAGACCCATCGATTTTGTCTGATTAGGATGGATCTTCAAATTTGAATGGCAATCCAACAGACGAATTTACCGTTACCCCCATTTTATTCAAATGGTGGGACGGGAAGCAGCATAAACACTTCTTAATAATCAGTGGAAAGAGAGGAATACACTCCCCACTTATGCGACAATGAAGTTCTTCTTCAATATGGAAGCAAGCAACACTCGAGGAGAAGAAGAAGAGTGGTCGAACACTCTATCATTACGCTTTTTCTAGATGGGGTTCATGGGGATCATATAATGTAAATAAATTAATAAAATTAGATTGAAGAAATATTCTTGTATAATATTCTTATTAACATTTAGAAGCTTTCTTTTATAAATTATAGTAATTTATGTTATAATCTATATTCTCATTCAAATACATGAAATATAATATTTTCTGAATTAGTTAGAGAAAATAGAAAATGTTCATGTTAAAATGTTCACAATACTCTTATTTATAATATAAGTTGTGTGGTGAAAGTTGGTTGGATTGTGAGATATAATATTTATCAAATTCTAGAGAGAGAAAATGGGTAAGAATCAAAATTATTGAAAATAGAGATAGGATTAAGGTCACCAACAATGATTAGAAAGATTTTTATAACTAGAGCGACAAAAAATACTAGCTTGAACCCCGCTTTATCCTACTTTCTCCTCTTGTCTCACCTAGAAAAGCTTGATTGCAATGTATGTATATATATATATATATATATGTGTGTGTGTGTGTGTGTGTGTGTGTTTGTGTGTGTGTGTGTGTGTGTGTGTAAAAACAATTTTATTGGGCTAGCATCACAACGCTATCCATTGATGAAAAATTGCTATGCAAGATAGAGAGCAGAGCACTGTAGCATTGCAATCTCAATGTTGTTGTGCTGCTCAATCTAGAATTAAAATTATTCATATTTTATCAATCTAGCTTGAATTTTTATTGAACAATCCATCACCACATGAAGTATCATCAAGGACTCTTATCCTCATTTTTAGGATTTGCTAAGATGATAGAGGGACCATTAAAGAGTGCTTTTAAATATTCTTTTTTGAAGCATGACAAATTCTTTTCAATAAAAAAAAGCTAGAGTAATTAAAAGACAATAGATGCCTTTCTCATCAAATTTCTCCTAGGTCACCCAATTACACCCAATTAAATGCATCATGGAGATAAAAAATTTTGAATACCATAAATGGCCAAACCTTTTAAAGAATCCAAATAGCAATATTAATCTCAATATTATAATTTCCACCATTTGAAAGAGTATTTAATAAAAAAAAATACTTTCAATTGAAGGAAGAGATTAAATATCTAATTGATTAAGGACATTTGGATTTTTATTTACAAGAACAATTTATAAACCATTAACCTTAAAATCAAGGAGAAAAATCATGGTAAGAAAATTATCAGAGTTTTTGAGTAGGAGTATCATCACAATCAATTTACCCTTATAAATATAAATAATCCTATCTTTTTAATTTTAAGGAATGGATAATTCTTGTATCTCTTATTATATAGTGCTTAAAAAAATCTTGGTTAGGCCTTGTAGTTTTTCTAATTCTTATATTTTACTTGTAAAATATTCTAGTCTCTTACTTTTTTGCGTATGCAAGATTTTGTTCAAAATTACTATAATAAATGCAAACTCAACCGCCATAAATTTTCTAGTACATAACACTCATTAATATGAGTATAATAAGATGTAATTCTTGGGCACTGTTGAATTCAAGAATTAGTTATTACTAGAGATGTGAATGCTTTAACTTATCTTAAATAGACTGCTGAGATCTCCAAAATCTATAGAGAATTGTATTCATGCACAAAAAAGTGAAATGAGTTAGTTAATATGTTTTCTTCATGCTCAAGGACTCAAGTAAACAACTTGGCCAAAAAGTAGAGTTTCTCATGATGAGAAGGGAGAAGCTCTTAATGTTTAGGTTTTTTAGAAGTATTACTAAAGTTTCAGATAGTTTAGATGTAGAAATTGGAAAAACATGTTAAATTATGGTAGGATCTATCATTTATATGGTGCATCCAGCCTATCAAGCTTCTGTTTCATCTCTAATCGACCATATTAGGAGTTGATAGATTTGTTAAACTCCACAATAAATAAATAAAATTTTTTGGACATCCTTCATAAGAAATTTCTTTAGACACAAGATAATTCACAATATTTTTTATAACATTTTGATGATTTACAAATAATATTTTTCTTGGACAAAGTTCTCTTAGACTCCTGTATAACTTAGACATATTTACACTAAATCACTTGAAGTTGAAAAATAACCATTATTTGCTTTTTTGTTTGGGATACTCTTTACTCATTGATTAGTATAATGAAATAATATGTCAAGTTATTAAACCAAGGGGCGATGGTGAAGTATAATGTGCAAAATTTGCATTACTATTATTTATGACTCATATATTTGAAATAGAATATACAAATATTTGATTATCACAAATTTACCTTAAGATTCAAAAATTGGGATGCAAAATCTTCTTTGTATGAGCTACAAGTATGGGAAGAATTGTTGAGATTTATGAATTATCTTGTGATGTATATGGATTTGTGCCTTGGGTTGCAAGTTTAATTCCTCATATTGTGTGCCTTTAACTTTCAAATGGCTTTGGGTTTGGTGTCTATAATAAGGGGTCTCTCTATAAATTCATCTTTCAATGCTTTTCATCCTGATAATAATCTGTTATACATCCAATACCTCTCCTCTTGAATAGTCATATGGATATTAAATAAATAATCCTAAAATAAAATAAATGTACAAAAATCCATTATTATGATGTGCAACTCCAAGGGTATAGAGTGCTTAGCTATCAATGTCTACATAACTACTGACTTACACCTTATAAATTGTCCAATTTATAACAAATGAATGACAAAAGACCTAAACCCCTGAACTCCAAAACATCTCAATGACAAGTTAGTAAACCCTAAACATTAAAAATCACATATAATCATGAAAAAATTCATTGTAATATCACTCAAATTATTTTATACATCACTCAAACTCATGTATATTCATTCAAATTAAAATTACCCTTTAATATCTACTCCAAAAATTCATCACATAACCTAAACCCTAAGAAATTTGTTAGTGTACCAAAATAAATGAACAAAAAGCTCTCTAAACATGAAAATTTTTACTATACAACAAGATCTACTATTATACAACATTGAGTGAAAAAAATTCTCTAAACTCAGAATAACATGTGTTCTAACGGTTCAAATTGCCTTAAAAAGGAAAGGAGCAAAGATAACGAGTTTTACCTTCTAAATATTGAAGAAATAGTGAGAAATGAGTAAGAAATCACTTGGATCGATGAATGGGGAGGAGTAACTGTGGGCTTCATCTCAAGGTGGAAAACTATGAAAATGAAGAAGAGAGGGAAGTTGGGGTGAAATAGGGCCTTTTCTAGCAGAATTTCCAGCAAAAAGTTTACCATACATGAATTACTTATCAGCGGCAGGCAATCCGACGGAAAAAAATGTCAGAAGGCATAGTAGCTAGAGAAATTTTTGACAGAATTTATTTGCTGTACTTTTTGGAGAAAAAACTGTCAGTACCTAGCGGCATATTTTCTACTAGTAATTCTGCTGGAAAGACCAACAAAAAAATTTAGTCAATTTTGGATGATTTTCCTATATTACTTTTAATATGTGGTTGGATTTATTAGTTGATGCTTTCCTTAAAGGGGCTTTATTACTTAAGAAAATATGTGCATTAAAAAAGATAATGAAAGCATTTTATCTTAGTTATACAAAGATAGATGCATGTCTTGATGATATGTTATATTTGAGTGATAAGTTTGAGCAAGTGATATCTCATATTTGTTGTTTATTAAGATGGTATGTCAATTAGAATAATAATATTATAGAAGCAATAATGAATCATATGAAGCCACCTAAAATTAAATGATACTTTATTTATTAATAGATGGGCTTCAGATGATTTTGAATGCTAAATACATAAATAGAGATGATTTGTTTTAACACTCTACTAATGGAGAAGCATGGAAATAGTTTAATTCTTGAGATCTTAATTTTACTTTTGATACACATAATATTTATCTTGGTTAGGCTCGTGATTGGTTCAATCCTTTTAAGGTTATAATTAGTACTTGTAGAATTTGAAACATACTTCTAGCCCTTAATAATATGCCTCATTAAATTAGAATAAAAGAAAGATCATTTATTTTTGTTAATGATTATACTATGAGAAAAGTCTATAAAATGGTATTGATATTTATCCTGTATGGCTAAGTGAGTTAGAGAAGTTAAAGAATAATATTGCAATGACTATATGTGAGGAAAAAAAATCCTCCCATCATACTTTAAGATCATGGTTCACTTACTCATTCATTAAGTAGAGAAAGTCAAACTTGGTGGTCTTGTGCATTAAAGATGGAAGTTCCCATTCGAGAAGTAAAATGTAGTTATATACCATTTATTGATGTTATGTGTTTAAACATTTATTTAAATTTTTACCATGTATAGAATTTATTTAGAATTAAAGGATTATGTTAGCAATAAGGCACAACCTATGGAGTCAATTATGGTAGGGTGTATTGACAAAGAGATCTATTTTTTTCTTAAATCTTTTAGGTATCTGAGTTGTTACATAAGTCCATTAGCAAAAAATATCAATTAAAATGAGGATAGGATATAAGTTAAGTTTTCAAGTCCTAAAATTCTTCTAGACAAGATATGTCAGAAGATCAATACTCAATGCAAGCTCATAGATATGTGGTCCTCCATTGTTATAATGTTATATTATATAGAACATTTTGTAAAAATGGAGAGAAAATAAGAGATTATGACACCCACATCTCATGCTTTTAGATGTTGGGAAGCTTACAAATGAAATACTTAATGAAATACGCTAGTACTATTAAAATTCAAATCATGTTTTATTAAATAATAAGATAAAATTTTTATGTAGGATGTATAGTAATGATCAACTAATATCAGATAAAACTAAGGCTCTTGCTAGAGATCCTAACAAGATTACCCAAAGTTATAAAGGATTTTATATTAATGGTTATAACTTTCACACCTAAGCTCTTAATGAGAATAAGAAGACTTAAAATTATAGTATTGTTAACAATATAAAGATTGAAGATTTAAATTACTATGGCCAAGAGAATAATATTAATGAGAGAAATTATTTTGATATATTTTGAGTTATGTTACAAGTGTGATTGGGCTAACACTAGTGCTATAGGTAGAAAGCAAGATTAATTTTGATATACTTCAATGAACTTCTCATGTCTGATTCATACAACAACAACAACAACAAGAAGAAGCCATTATCCCACATGATGGGGTTGATTATATGAATCCTTTTTCTCCATTGTGTTCTATTAAGAGTCAAATTCTTATTTAAATTTAATAAAAATATCATTTATAATATTTTCTAGCCAAGCCTTTTTTATGTATACCTCTCACGTCTAATTCATACTTGACAAAAATTATAACATGATCCATTTATTTCCTCTTTACAAGTGGAGCCCATTTTTTACATCCAAAATCCAAATTATAATTTTTATGTTAGAGTCAAATTGAGAGATACCTTTGATTCAAGCATTTCTTATAATGAGGAAGGGATGAGTCTATATCAATCTTACATAGGGAGTTTAATATGCTATTAAATACCAACATATATTCAAAATGCTTTAGTGAGCAACATCAAGTAGACATAATATAGTGTAAGTTATTAATAACTTTTATTCATAGAAGTAATTTTTATAATTATATCATATATTAAATTATTAATAATTGGTTGCAAATTTTCTAATGTCCCTTATATTAAATATTTAATTTTTAAATTTGCATGAAAATTTTTAAAAATGATGATGGTGGTCTATTAAGAAGAGCTATCAACTCTAAAGGAAAATATAGTAAGAGGAAAGTAATAGAGCATTTGAAACCCTCTCTACTTCAGTCCATATAGATTTGAAGGACTATAGTAAGTGTAGTTGCACCCAATAACCACCATGTCAATCCTTTAATGACTTTATATATAAAACACCATAATTAGATGATATGATAACATATAAATATAATTATGGCAACCCTGCAAGGTGTAGTGAACACACCATGTGGGCAAATAAATAAAGTTTTGCACTAGGTACATGGATTCATATCAAGATGAGCAAGATGGTATCCAATGTAATATCCCAAAGTTCCTTTTATTGGGATCATATGTGGGTATTCTTGCCAGAGATAGTATATTGGTATAAACATCTTTTGCAAATTGGCATAATAAGGGTATGAAACCATTCAAGAAGAAACTGATGGCTAAATTTTAGGTCATTAAAATCATAATTAAACTTGGATATTTATTTTATATTTGTTAAAAACTATTTACATTGCCTTTATAGTCCAAATTTAAATTTAATGTGCATATATGTCACTGGATTCTTTAACCCCTTATTATTAAATGTTGGAAAAATAAGATTAGCTATAAGCAAAAAATATTGAGATAGCAAGCCCATTAAGGAAATTATGGAGGTTGTCCTTGGTAGAAATTATGGAATCTTATAATTAAATGAAATTTATTAAATGGATTATTATTCAAAACAACCTGAAAGGTTTCATCTAGTTTCTCTTAATTGCTCAATATATCTGACCTTATTTTTGTTTAGAATGCCTACGCCAGATCTATGCTAAAACCCTATAGCCTCATGTTGTTTAAGTAAATAAGGCCACTAAGGCTGAGACTTAGGCTTTGTTTGGGACTGCTTTCTTAATGCTTTCAAAAAATTTTGTACTAAAAAGATACTTTAGAAAATAGTAAGAAAGCTGTCCCAAATGCAGCCTTAATCTATCGCAAAAGAGAGTTCAACATTTTCTAATGAACTTGGTGGCCAACATTTACTGATGAACTTGCTAGCATTCTTTCAATGATAATTTTTGTACAAATTTATGTGCCTTGTTTGGCACAAAGTGGTGGTGCTAAAGTCTTCTTGGAGTATTGTATTTAAGTCATATGTTTTTTTTTTTTTACTTTTTTGGCCTAAAATTGTAACATATATCTATAACTATTTTGATTTTCTTAGAACTACTTTTGAATTGATCTTAGGTGGTACATGACAAATGCACCAGAAATAATTTTGAACGACTTGACTTGTTCTATAGAAGGTATAATATATATATATGAAACCTTCACGCTTTCTATATAAAAAATATAGAATCTTTGGAATACAAATGCTTTAAATTTAACTATTACGTTTGCATTTCAAACACTCCATATTTTCTTTATAGAAAGCGTGTAGAGATTTGATATTTGGACCTTAAGTTTGAAGCCAGCAAAATGTTTCCAACATATTCCCATTAATTAATGTCTAGCATAATTAATTTAATAAACTCATAGGTTTTAATTTGTTTGAGAGAGAGCCATTATTTGGGTTTTGACCAAGTAAATTGAATTGCTAGTATATTTGTTCTTGTTATTTCTTACACTTAGTTGGATATGTGAGATGGTTGTAATTATATACTCTGAGATATTGAAATTGCAATGGGATTAGGATGCAAAATTAAAAAAAAAAAAAAGAATTCCCTTAGCGGTAGTTTAAACTATTGTATTTATGGGAATATATCACCAATTTAAATCATTGAAATTTTGAAGAGTTTGTAGCGGTGGGACTATCCAACGCTATAAATAAACTAATATTGCCCTAAAAATGCAGCCGTTTAAGGCTTCATTCGGGACAAGTTTCTTACTGTTTATCAAAGTAGAGTTCTAGTATCAAAAAATTTTGTACTAGAAAATTACTTTAGAAAGTTAGAAAGTTGTCCCAAAAACTTAAGCCACTGCTACATTTATGAATGGTTAAAACAATTGCAAAATCTTGTGACATGAAATAATTTTCATAGTTGTTGCAAAACAAATTCTAAGGGGTGTTGCAAGTGATTGCAATTGATAAGGAGACCTGATATGGTTTTCTGCATATGCATAAGTCGGCTCAACTATCTTGTTGCTACTCCACTTCCACTGTATTATTCCTGTACTTGCTTTATTCTCACCGTTTGATCCCTGCTATTAATCTCAGCTGTTAGTTCTTAACTAACTAGATCATTATATTCCCATTGTAATTGCTGAGGAATGACAATGGAGATGAACAATAATCTGCTATAATACTTTCTGCTTCCTCTATAGCATTCCTCTGTTTTCTCTGTTTTGTATTAATGCATGTTAAAGCAACGACTCATAGAAGCTTCAACATGGTATCAGAGATCTAGATTTTTTTATTAACAATGGCAGCTTCGTCGTCTTCCTCCCTTGCTACTGTCTCCGACAATGGAATCTCCTCTCCGACCGTCTCAATCCCTCCTCAACTTAAAATTTTCATGGCCAATGCCAAAACTATGGTCACATTCCAACTAACCATCGACAATCATTTCTATGGAAATCTCAACTCCTCAAGCTGTTTGCTGCCAACAACTTTGAAGGCTATCTGACCGGTTCTACCTTAAAATCCTCCAAAGAGGTCCTACCGACTGATGGTACTACGGTTCCAAATCCCCTGTACCAAACATGGATGCTAAAAGATCAACATCTTGCATCGACCATCTATTCTACCGTGTCTCCTTCGCTACTACCTTACATCCTCAACCTGGCATCAACCCACGACATTTGGACTACATTGGAGCTTCTTCTTCAATCCACAAATCACTCAAGGCTTCTTCAACTTAAGAACGAATTACATCAGCTACAGCTGGGAGTTAAAATAATGTTTCAGTATCTTTCTAATATAAAGTCCAAGGTCGACGCCATTGCAGTAGCTGGATCCTCCATAGATGTTGAAGATATTATACTTTATACATTAAACGGGCTACCATCCACCTAACAGTCATTTAAAGCTGGTATTCCCAATCAGCTGCAACCAATCAAATTGGATGATTTCTACGCCTTGTTGTGCAGCGAAGAACTTCTTGTTACAACTGAGATGAATCGCGACACCATTGTAAACCCTCCAACTGATCCCAATTTTGCTTTAGCAGCTACCAGAGGCTCCTCCCGTGGATGGACCTCCTCTTCTCCCAATTATCATGGACGTCAATCTCCTAGTCGCTTGTTTCCAATTTGTGGCTCAGTACGTTCTTCACCTGGTCGCTCGTCTTCATCTGTTCACGATGGACGTCACCCGCGCCTCAACATTGACTGTCAAATTTGTGGGAAATCTGGACATTCGGCGCTTACTTGCTGGTATCACCATGATACTACATACAACACGCCACCACAAGCCTACATTACTACTGATACTGCTCAAAATGCTGACTGGTTCATGAATTCAGGCTCAACAGAGCACCTAACCTCTAATCATGCTCAATTACACAATGTTCAATCATATACTTGCTCATCCCATGTACAAGTAGGAAATGGCCAGCACCTACCGATTGCCAATACAGGTCAAGGTTTGCTACCCACCCCTTACCGTAAGCTCCACCTACCTAATATTCTACATGTTCCCAATTTATCCCATAATTTACTCTCTATACACAAGCTTACTAATGATAACTCCTGCTTTGTGCTTCTTGATGCCCATGGTTATGTTATCAAGCACTCCCGAACCAACAAGATACTTCTCCAAGGACCCAATCGTCATGGTCTTTACCCAATTAATCTTCCACCTCATCCACGGTCTCTGCCCCCTTCATCCACAGCATTGGTTGCTTCCACACCATCGCCATCTTTATGGCATCAGCATCTTGGGCATCCCTTCACTGCAACTCAATACCGTCTCTCCTCAGATTTATCTAGTAGTTCTAGTTCTATTTCGCATCATTGTATTGCTTGTGCTCAAGCAAAGTGTATTAGGTTACCTTTTTATTTATCTACTACTACATCTCAACAGTGTTTAGAACTTATTTATAGTGATGTATTGGGTCCCTCCCTAGTTCTATCAATGCAATCTTATCGTTACTATGTTATCTTTGTCAATGACTACAGTCGTTATTCTTGGATTTACCCTTTACATCACAAATCTAAAGTTTGCTCTAAATTTTTACAATTCAAAGCTCTTGTGGAAAACCAATTTCAAAATCCTATAAAAATTCTAAGAATAGATGGTGGAGGTGAATTTGTAAATAAAGTCTTTCAAACTCACTTACTTAATTTTGGCATTATTCATCAACAATCTTGCCCGTATACTCTCCAACAAAATGGGGTCGCTGAACGGAAGAATCACCACTTTCTTGAGACCGTGCATGCATTGCTCTTCAATGCCAATTTACCATCCAAATTTTGGTTAGATGCTCTCTTCACTGCGGTCTATCTAATTAATCGCATGCCTTCTTCAACAACTCACAACCTTTCCCCACATGAACTTCTATATAATTAACCACCCACCTACTCTCATCTTCAAGTCTTTGGCTGCTTATGTTATCCATTCTTTACTCCTCACTTCTCTCACAAACTTGCTCCCCGCTCCACTTCTTGCATCTTCCTTGGATATGCTCCTCATGCCATAGGTTATAAAAACCTTGATGTTAACTCCTCCAAAGTCTATATCTCAAGACATGTTCACTTTCATGAAACAATCTTTCCATTCAAGTCTAATCCACCTAAGGTTCCTACTACACCTACAACATCCCCTACTTCCTATACTCCATCAACACTAATTCCTATTTCCACTATCCAGTATTCTTCTGATTAACCTACAACCGAAGTTCCCCATACTACACCTACTACTATACCTCAGCTGCCCGATACTACCTCGTCGACTTCTCATCTGAATGCTGCTTTATCTTCTTCAAATTCTTTCACCCATATACTGCCCTCTTAACCCATCCCACCAAGGCATACCATGGTTACAAGGGCACAAACCGGCAACCTTAAACCAAGGCAAATACTTGACCTGCATCACACTGTGATTCCCACCAATCCTATTGGATTTACTCAAGCTTTTCAGCATTTGGCTTGGCGAGATGCCGTGAGTCATGAATTTGAAGCTCTTCAAAACAAGGAACGTGGATACTAGTTCCACCACCTCCTGCCACTACTGTTTTGGGCTGCAAATGGCTCTTCAAGACAAAATATCATTCGAATGGTTCTATGGCCCGATACAAGGATTGACTTGTTGCTCAAGGTTTTAAATAAGAGCCTAGGTTGGACTACAATGAAACCTTTTAGCCTGGTTGCTAAATTTCCCACTATTCAAATCTTGTTAACAGTTGCAGTGACACATAAATGGCCAATTTTACAATTAGACGTCTCTAATGCTTTCCTACATGGATCACTCCAAGAGACAGTTTATATGAAGCAACCACCTGGCTTCATAGACAAATAATTTCCAACTCATGTGTGCTTATTTAAAAAGGCTATCTATGGCCTCAAGCAAGTGCCACGTCAGTGGTTTTCAACGTTTTCTTCATACCTTCTTTAATATGGTTTTTGGCCCAGCACATCCTATCCTTCTTTATTGTTGTTTCAACAAAAGTCTGTTCAACTCTATATTCTGGTATATGTAGATGACATTTTACTCATGGGAAACTCTTTATCTGAGATGGATAAACTTCTACTTGCATTACAATCCAAATTCTCTATGAGAAATCTAGGCAGATTACATCGGTTTCTTGGATTCCAAGTGACATATATTCCGGATGGAATTTGTCTGGCTCAATCTGAAAGTGTGAATAGGTTGTTAGACCTATTGCTCACATCCCTAGGCTAACCAAGAGGGGGGGGGGGGGGGGGGGTGAATTGGTCCTTTAAAAATTACTCTTGAAATTTTGGAAAAACTTTAAGTAAATCGTACTGTACGATTTTACTTCGTATAGTATGAACAGAGTTAATTTTTTACTTCCTTCAAATCACAGAATTTCAATCACAGAAAAAAATAAAATGCAGAAAAAGAACAGTGCAAAAAAGTAAACAGTAAGAATAGAAAATACCAGAATTTATAGTGGTTCGGTCAAACACAACCTACATCCACTCCCTAGAGACTCCTTCTCTAGGTATTGCACTAAACTCAAGTGACTCTCCTTTTACCTCCATAGCAAGGCGGAGAAGCCTTTACAAACTCTCTTCCACGAACCTGGTGCGGCAGAGAATCGTCGTCCTTTTTCACCCTCCTTGTGAAGGCAAAGAACCAAACGTCCTTTTACACTCTCCAAGTGCGGTAGAGAACCATCATCTTTTTTCACCCTCCAAGTGATGGCAGAGAACCGGAATCCTCTCGAACAAAACTCTTGCAAAAGTCTCCAAGGAAATTAGGAAGATGCTAGAAGAACAAGTAAGGAAACCCTCATAATTAGATAACCTTGTGAATCCCTTCACAATTCTCTCTTCAAGGATTTTTTAACACTCACTCCCAAACACTCTCCTAATCACTCTCCCTTTCACTTTCCAAAAGAATTTTCATAGAAGGATTTTCCTTCAGTCAGTTTTAAGTGAATTATATACTTGGGACAAGAAAAATCGTCCAAAAACTAAAAATTTCAATTTTCACACGTCTAGATTGTCCCGTACGATCTACTATCGTACTGTACGAATAGCTCAAAAATTGAATGATCCGTCCCTTACAAACCATGAGACGAACAAAATAGAGATGTTCGTACGAACATTTTGTCTCGTATGAACCTCTGGACAATCAAGACAGAGCCGTTCGTACGAACATTTGTCCCGTACGAACCTCTGGACGATCGGAATAGAGCCGTTCGTACGAACATTTCATTCCGTACGAACCTCTAGACGATCAAAACAGAGCCATTCGTACGAACATCCATCCCGTACGAACCTCTGGACATTCAGTACAGAGCCATTCGTACGAACATTTCATTCCGTACGAACCTCTGGACGATTAAAACAGAGCCGTTCGTACGAACATTCATCCCGTATGAACCTCTGGACGATCAGTAAAGAGCCGTTCATACAAACATTTCATTCTGTACAAACCTCTGGATGATCAAAACAGACCCGTTCGTATGAACATTCATCCCGTACGAACCTCTAGATGAACCCAAGTCAGAGTAGTTCGTACAGCAAAATCTCATGTATGAATGGTAATTCATACTAAACAAACTTAACTTAGAAAAAATTTCTTGGTATATGTGTTTGATATGGAGGATATATACTACAGATCATCCCATACGATATGCAATCGTATTGTACTATCAGTTTAAAAATCACTCCCCCATTGTGTGTGTGTGCACAATTATCCAACTGACAATCACACTCTCTTAGACTCAAGAAAAAATAAAAATTCAGACTTTATTTATAGTGAACAAATAAACTTGAAGTCTTCAGCAATCTGGAGTGTGAATTTCCTGAAAAATACTTTAGTACACACAACAACAAAATCTCAAATATTTGTTAGGGGAAGAATAAAACAAATAATAAGCTTTTGTAATCATCAAAAATAACTTGTATCAGAATTCACTTGAATGAACATATTTACACAAATCATAACAATCTCCCCCTTTTTGATGATGGCAAAATAACTATTGTTTGAAATGAACAACTTAAGTTACATTTCTCCTAAGCTTCCACTAAATGAACACTCCCCCTAAGTAAATGAATTGCAATGCTCCCTCTAAAGCCTAAGCTCCCCCTTAAGAAATGACCTACCCTAAACTAGGGATAAAAGGAGAACATACTGAATAAGCGAAGGAAAGGGTAAGAAGAACATGCAACATAAACACTACACATAAGAATATACAACGCAAGCATTACAAACACTACACACAAGCAAAGTACATTCTTACATACACAAGCAACTAAAAACTTAAATGCAACAAGTCAAAAATAAAATAAAGTCAAACAATAAAACTCTCCCCCTTTTGACAACAATAAAAAGGGACACTCAAATTAGTTGAGAAGTGGAATAATGTTAAATAAAGTTTAACTATAATATTCAAATTAAATACAAAAAATAAAAAACTCAAAAGTGTTAGATTGCATATTATAATAAGGAGAAGAAAATATGATCTAAAGTAGTAATATATTAGACAGATTAGTAGTCTCAACGTTTGCACAAAAGATGAAATAACATTACCAAATTTTTAAGTCAAAAGTGACAATCATTGATTAGGGAACTTGGAGAAAATGCTAAATGAAAGAATAATTAGCGACATTGCACATCTTTTCAAAATGTAGGCTAATTTTGTGCCTCTTTCTGGATTTGGCAACATTATGTATCTTTTATTGAATGGCACACTTTGTGTGTCTTTTTAGATTTGGTGACCTTGCGCATCTTTTATTGTATGGCACATTTTGTGCATCTTTTCAAGCTTTGCTTTGTTTGTAAGATTCTTTCCAACAACACTCTCTAGGTTACAAATACAACAATGAACACTTTGATATAGAATGTAAGAGTAATATTAAGACATCAAATATATATCAATTTAGACTAATTAATACATGTCTAAATAAGATAAAGTAAGATCTTCTAATCTACACAAAATCATAATAAAATCTAAATATTTTGAGAATTTAATGTTATGCATAGAATTTTCTATTGTAATAAGCTCAATTAATATTTTAGAACTTTAATCAACTACAGTCGAGTGTTTTAAGATTAGAAAGTTTCCAGTCAATAACACAAAATGACATGCACAGAAACACTTGAACATTTCATTTTTAATCATTTCCAAAACATACACTATAGCAAGCTTTACATTGGAGCACACATCATATGATAAACTTGCTAAAACTCTCAATACACAGAACAAAAAGACAAACATAAATAAGTCCAATCATAAAACAACCTAACAACAGAAAAGATAACAAAGAGAACCACAAACATATCCATGCCAAGCCAAACAAAGCATACTAGAAATCTGAAGGACCCTGATCTGGAGGAGGTGGTGGAGCGCCAAACAGAGCAAAATAGCTGTTTAGCGTTGCAATATTTATGTTCACAGAATCAAATTGGTCTCTTATCCACACTCTATCCTCCTTGTATTTATCATCCTGCTACTTCAGATGTGCCTCTACATGATCAAATCTTTGATCAAGTCTTTCAAATCTCTGGACCATATTCTAATAGAAGTCTTGAGTTGGTCCAGGTGCAGGTGCAGGAGCAGAAGCAGAAGCAGGTTCATCATCAGAACTTTCAGCACCTTCATCTTTCGTAAATAGTGCTCGAAAAGAAGCATCAGTGAAATAAAGTGGGAGTTCAAAAGGTCCAAAAGGATGGACCAGATTATACATCTTCTCAAGGATATAACATACAATGTGTTCTAAGGCAATATTCTTCTTCCTTTTTACACTAGCCAGACCAATATCAGTGAGATAGTAAATGTAGTCTAAGATTAACTGTGCTTCATCAATGGGTTGGCCAGTCATAATCAGGTAAGTTATAGAAGAAAGAAGCGGGGTCATATTTATTCTATCTCCCTCCTTAGGAATGATGGATGTTCTAAGAACGTGCTGGATTATGCGTGCATTTTGTTTTAAAGAGTCAACTCGGGAAACATGAGTGGGTGTGCTTACACCTCTAAGGACTTGATTTACCTCTGACCAATCATAGTCCAATCTATTAGAAAAAGTTTGTGCCCGTGTCCCATAGGTTCTTAAGTGAAGAAATTCCCCTAAATCCTCCTTTTTAATCTCTACTCTCTGCTTAAGGACATACGAGAAAATGACAGAGTGGTCCTGATTGAATGTCATATTGGCTAGAAAAATATGAAAAAGATCTTTGTTGAAAGAAAAGATCAGAGTCAGAAGAAAGGAGAATTGGGTGGAGTCGAACAGTGGCATTACTACAAAATGTAGATTTTCTTGCAGCAGGATGCGGGAAGGGGTGATTTTGGAAGTGGCATACCTAAGGTATGCCTCCTCATTTTTATCACTAAGAAAATTGTCATCCCAATCCCTCCTAGAGGCTGGTCCCCTAGCCACATGCGCTCTCTTTCCACTGCCTAACATCTTCTAGTCTATGCTCTAAAGGGTTTTAAAATGGAAGTGAAATGAAAGAAAATGACCCTTCTTTATATAGAAAAATCCTGAAATCATACTGTACAAACTCCATTCGTACAAGACGAAATTGATTTCGTCCGGGACGAATCAAATTTCATCCAGGATGAACGAAAGTAGTCAAACTGAATTGATTTTTCATAAACTGCTCGTTCCGAGGTGTCCTTTCGTACAGGCTTTTTAACTTCCCGATCGTACAGACAATGACGTGTTCGTCTGGGACGATCAGAAAATTTAAGATCATTCAGGCAACGGTTAGAGTCATCCTCATGCGAAATGACACTTGGATCGTACAGACAAATGATGTATTTGTACATACGATCATCAATAATAACTGACGCTAACCGTGATTCCTCCCCCCATTTGTATAGGCGAAGTTCATGCAATCGTACAGTACGATGATTTCATCGTATAGTACGAATAGACAAATAAGATAAGCTTTCGTCTCTCCAATCTTACAGGTTTCCAACACTCACCAAAAGAACAATTAAATTTTTTTTTTAAAAAATGACAACACAAAAGATACCAATAAAACATGAAACACTAGAAAATAAATCACTTGCAATGAACATACTAACAAGCACATATAAACACACATTTGTAGAATTTTCAATCAAGTATTTAGATCAATTATACCTAGCCTTGTTCTTAACATGCTAAAAGTGTCAAAAGCTAAGGGTTTTGTGAAAATATCTGCCAGCTGATCTTTAGTAGTGACATGATGTAGTTCAATTTTCTCTTTCGCTATATGATCTCTTATAAAATGATGCCTTATATCAATATACTTGGTTCTAGAATGTTGAATAGGATTCTTTAAAATACAAATGGCACTAGTGTTATCATAAAAGATTGGAATGGTGCCAATTGAAAATCCTAAGTCACTCAATTGTTATTTCAACCAAAACACCTGTGCTATATAACTCCCTAAGGCAATATATTCTGCTTCAGCTATAGAAAGTGCTACTGAATTTTATTTTCTACAAGACCAGGATACTAATGAATTTCTAATGAATTGACATGTCCCAAAAGTACTTTTGTATCCACCCTATAGCCTGAAAAATCAGAATCTGAGTATCCAATAATATCAAAAGAAACTATTCTTAGGATACAAAATCCCTAAATTTTAAGTTTCTAGAAGATATCTTAAAATCATTTTCACTGCTGTCAAATGTGATTCCTTTGGATCAGCTTGAAATCTAGCACATAAGCAAATACTAAACATAATGTCAGGTCTGCTAGCAGTCAAATAAAGTAAGGATCCAATTATTCTTCTAAACTTCTTTTGATCAATAGGTTTTTCCTTAGGATCTTTATCTAATAGTACTAAAGAACTCATGGGTGTAGTTACTGGTTTAGCATTATCCATTTCATACTATTTGAGGATATCCTTAACATACTTAGATTGACAAAGAAAAGTTCCTTCCTCATTTTGCTTTATGCTAAAACTAAGAAAATAACTCAAATCACCCATCAAACTCATCTCAAATTCACTACTTATTTTCTTTGAAAATTCATCACATAGAGTTTTATCAATTGATCTAAAAATGATGTCATCCACATATATTTGTACAATGAGTATTTCATTTTCAATTCTTTTTAAAAATAGAGTGGTGTCCATACTTCCTTTAACAAATGATCCTTTTAATAAGAATGTGCTTAACCTCTCATACTATATTCTAAGTGCTTGTTTTAGTCCATATAATGCCTTTTTCAATTTAAAAATATGATTAGGGAATTTAAAATTTTAAAAACCTGGAGGTTGCTCAACATAAACATCCTCTTCTATCACCCCATTCAAAAAGACACTCTTAACATCCATTTGGTACAATTTAAAATCTTTAAAATAGGCAAAGGCTAACAAAACTCTAATTACTTCAAGTCTTGCTATAGGGCAAATGTCTCCTCAAAATCAATTCATTCAATTTCATTATACCCCTTAGCTACCAATCTAGCCTTATTTCTGACAACAACTCCTGAATCATTCATTTTATTTTTGACCACCCTCTTAGTTCCAACTACACTTTGATTTATTGGCCTTTCAACTAGCTCCCAAACATAATTTCTCTTGAATTGATTTAACTCTTCTTGCATGGACAAAATCTAAAATTCATCCAAAAGTGCTTGTTTTATATTAGTGGGTTCAATCATTAAAATAAATACTGAATGATTTATCTCTTTTCTCAAACCATGCCTAGTCCTAACTCCTTCACTTGGTTCTCCTAAAATTAATTCTTTAGGATGACTTTTAATAAATTTCCATTCTCTAGGTAATTAGTTTTCTTCTTCCTTTTCAACCCTTTCTTCAACTTTTTGATCTTCAAGTTTTTGGGTTACTACCTCAACCTCATCTTCATCCAACTTAGACCCTTTATTATCATAAGATTCATCAAAAATAATATGTGTGGTCTTCTCAACTATTAATGTTCTCTTATTAAAAACTCTATAGGATTTTTCAACAGTTGAATAACCTAGAAAAATTTTTTCATCAGATTTTAGATCAAATTTTCCTAAGAGAGTTTTATCATTATTATGAATGAACACTTTACATCCAAAAATATTTAGGAAGTGAATACTCTGCCAACATAGCCCTAGCAGTTTCAACTAATATCCTACTTTTTCTTTCTACAACTCCATTCTGTTGAGGTGTCCTAGAAGCTGAGAAGTTGTGTTCAATCCCATGAGAATTGCAAAAATTATTAAACATTTCATTTTCAAATTCTCCCCCATGATCACTTTGGATAGTAACTATTTCAAAATCTAGTTTCCTCTGAATCCAAGTGGCAAAATCTCTAAACTCTTCAAATGATTCACTCTTATGATTCAAAAATCTAATCCAGGTGAATCTAAAATAGTCATTCACAATAACATACCAAAATATTTTTCCTCCTAGACTTAAGATACTAACAGGTCCAAATAAATCCATGTGAAGAATTTCTAAGGGCTTGCTAGTCCTAATTTCCTTGATTGAATTGAAAGAGGATCTCACTTATTTTCTTAATTGACATGCATCACACAGGTGATCTTTAGTGAAGTCTAATTTGGGTACACCTCTAACTAGTTGCTTTTGAGTGATTTTTCTAAGATTTCTCATACTAGCTTGACAAAGCCTTCTATGCCATAACCATGATTCATCAGATACAATTTTCAAACAAAGAGTAGTAGAAGGATTAACAAAATTTAAATCTAGCATGTAAACATTATTAACTCTATCACCATTCAAAACAACAGTTTCATTTAGACTAATAACACAACTAGTAGGCAAAAACTTTATATGATATCCCTTGTCGCATAATTGACTTATACTCAATAGATTATGTTTCAAACCTTCAACCAACAACACATTTTCAATCACAAAGTTTCTAGAGTTTCCAATTATACATGTACCTACCACTCTCTTGGTAGTATTATCTCCAAGTGTAACCTTGCCTCCATTCATGGCTTCCAGTGTTATAAATTGATTTGTATCTCCAGTCATATACTTCGAGCAGCCGCTGTCCAGGTACCAAATACTCTCATGAGGTCTTGTGTGAGAGCTTTCCTATAAAATGATCAAACGTTAGTCTTGGGAATCCAAACAAGTTTGGGTTCTCCTCTTAACAATTTTAAACCAGATATATGTGTGATATGCTATGATTTATGCACCTTAGGTCTCCACACTAAATATGTTCTATATCTAAGTGTACAAGTGTGGGATATATGTCCTAAACTACCACAAGAAAGACACTTTATTCCAGAAAAAGGATTCACCAATCTATTCGCCTTAAAAATTTTCTTCTTAGACTTTGAACCAGTGATCTTGTAGTAGGATTCGTGAAAATCTTCAAGTTTGGGTAGATTTCTATTTTCTTTAAGTGCTTTTAACTGAACTTTAAGATAAGCTTTAGCACTTTCTAGAATCGAATTCTCAATCTTCAAATCATGCTCTCTAGTATCTGATTCCTCCATATAAGTTTTAAAATTATTTTCAAGTTCAGTGTGAGATGATTTTAAAAGATTATATTATTTGTTTAAATCATCAAACTCATCCAACAAAGTCATGTGGTTGCTATCAATTAATGCATGATCTTTTCTAAGGATCCTATATTCTTTCTACAGCTCTAAATAATCCAAATTCAACTTAGCATGCAATTTTTTCAGTTTCCTATATGCTGTATGTATACGTTCAGAAACTTCAAATAATTCTTCATAACTTAAGTTACATATCTCTTCTTGATCTGATTGATCAAGATTGTCAGCCATTAAGCACAAATTTGTGACTTTCTCTTCTGGTGCAGTTTCTGAGAAATCTGAAGCTGAGTCCGCCCAAAATGCTCGTTGAAGTCTCTTTTTACCCCTTCTTTCCTTTGGTTTCTCCTCGGCCTTCTCCTTGCTAGGATTTCCCTTGAGATTGGGGCAATCTGTCTTTACGTGTCATGGCTTCCTGCACTCATAGCAAATGACTTCATTAGAAGCCTTAACATTCTTTTGGAACTTACCTTTGTTCCACTGTTGGCGTCTTCTCTTCTTCCTTTTTAGGAAACTTCTAAATTGCCTTGTCATCAAGGCGATATCCTCTTCATCCTCAGGTAGTGACTGATCACTTTCTGAATCGTCCACCTTCAAAGCTATATTCTTCTCCTTTCACTTGTCACCTGTATTAATCTGTCTTTGAGTCACAGATTGCTCGTAAGTAATTAGTGATCCAAGAAGATTGTCAATAGAATAAATATTTAAATCTTTAGATTGTGTTATTACAGTTATTTTTGCATCATATGCAGTAGGTAAACAACAAAGTATGTTGTTAACTTTTTCTATATTAGTTAACTCCCTACCTAAAGCATGCAATGAAGTGGATATGTGAGTGAAATGTGTGTACATGTCTGAGATTGATTCATTCAGTTTCATGCGAAATAGTTCATAGTCGTGCAAGAGAATGTTCGACCTAGTTTGCTTCACTTCATTTATACCTTCATAAGTAATGCAAAGCCTATCCCAAATATCTTTTCCTGATTTACAACTCGAAACACGCATGTAGTCTTCTGATTTTAAAGCACAAAAGAAACTATTCAAACACTTAGCATTTAATTGAGCTAGCTCACGTTCTTCTACAGTCCATGCGGCAAAAGGTGTTTGAACTTTAATTCCTTCTACAATTCTAGTGGGTTCAGTATAACCTTCATGTACTAACATCCACATGCGATAATCAAGAGATTGTAGAAATGTAGACATCGAGATTTCCAAAAATCAAATGGGATATTGTCAAACAAAGGTGGTCTAGTGATCGAGTAACATTCTAAAGTATTTCTATTTCCAAAATTAGCCATGATCGAATTTCAAAAAGTATTTTAAACAGTGATTTTTGAAATTGGCTCTGATACTATTTAAAAGTGCGAATAGGTTGTTAGACCTATTGCTCACGTCCCTAGGCTAACCAAGAGGGGGGATAAATTGGTCCTTTTAAAAATTACTCTTGGAATTTTGAAAAAATTTTAAGTAAATCGTACAGTACAAACAGAGTTAATTTTTAACTTCCTTCAAATCACAGAATTTCAATCACAGAAAGAAAATAAAATGCAGAAAAAGAACAGTACAGAAAAGTAAACAGTAAGAACAGAAAATACCAGAATTTATAGTGGTTCGGTCAAACACGACCTACATCCACTCCCTAGAGACTCCTTCTCTAGATATTATACTAAACTCAAGTGACTCTCCTTTTGCCCTCACAGCAAGGCGGAGAAGCCTTTACAAACTCTCTTCCACCAACCCGGTGCAGCAGAGAACCGTCATCCTTTTTAACCCTCCTGGTGAAGGCAGAGAACCAAACATCCTTTTACACTCTCCAAGTGCGGCAGAGAACCGTCATCCTTTTTCACCCTCCAAGTGACGGCAGAGAACCAAAATCCTCTCGAACAAAACTCTTGCAAAAGTCTCCAAGGAAATTAGGAAGTTGCTAGAAGAACAAGTAAAGAAACCATCACTATTGGATAACCTTATGAATCCCTTCACAATTCTCTCTTCAAGGATTTCTCAACACTTACTCTCAAACACTCTCCCAATCACTCTCCCTTTCACTTTCTAAAAGAATTTTTGCAGAAGGATTTTCCTTCAATCAGTTTTAAGTGAATTATATACTTGGGACAAGAAAAACCGTCCAAAAACTAAAAATTTCAATTTTCACGCGTCCAGATCGTCCCGTACGATCTACTATCATAATGTACGAATAGTTCAAAAATTGAACGATCCGTCCCGTTCGAACCATGAGACGAATAAAATAGAGCCGTTCGTACGACCATTTCGTCCTGTATGAACCTCTGGAAGATCAAGACAGACCAATTTGTATGAATATTCATCCCGTACGAACCTCTGGACGATCAGAACAGAGTTGTTCGTACGAACATTTCATTCCATACGAACATTTCGTTCCGTACGAACCTCTAGATTAACAAAATAGAGCCGTTCGTACGAACATTCGTCCCGTACGAACCTCTGGACGATCAGTACAGAGCCGTTCGTATGAAAATTTTATTCTGTACGAACCTCTGGACGATCAAAGCAGAGCCGTTCGTACGAACATTCATCCCGTACGAACCTCTGGACGATCAGTACAGAGCCCTTCGTATGAACATTTCATTCTGTACGAACCTCTGGATGATCAAAACAGACCCGTTCGTACGAACATTCATCCCGTACGAACCTCTGGATGAACCCAAGTCAGAGCAGTTCGTATAGCAAAACCTCATGTACGAATGGTAATTCATACTAAACGAACTTAACTTAGAAAAAATTTCTTGGTATATGGTTCGATATGGAGGACATATACTACAGATCGTCCCATACGATATATAATCGTACTGTACGATCAGTTTAAAAATCACTACCCCATTGTGTGTGTGTGCACAGTTATCCAAATTAGAATCACACTCTCTCAGACTCAAGAAAAAATAAAAATTCAGACTTCATTTATAGTGAACAAATAAACTTGAAGTCTTTAGCAATCTGGAGTATGAATTTTTTAAAAAATACTTTAGTACATACAATAACAAAAACTCAAATATTTGTTAGGAGAAGAATAAAACAAACAATAAGCTTTTGTAATCATCAAAAATAACTTGTATCAGAATTCACTTGAACGAACATATTTACACAAATCATAACACAATCCACATATGCAATTGATATTTTGCATAAAGCTGTAATGACTGATTGCAAGCCTATTCTTACTCCCCTTCCCACCAAATTTGCTATAGTTTCTTCGTCAAATACTCCATATGAATGTCCTGATCACTATAGGCAGATAACTGGTGCCCTTCAATATTTGACGATTACAAGACCAGATCTATCATATGTCATTAATTTTCTTCGTCAACACATGCATAGCCCTCTTCTATCACATTATCTGCTACTCAAATAGGTTCTACCTTATATCAAAGGTACTCTCTCTCTCTCGGTTTACCCATCACCAAGTCCACACTTGTTTTACAAGGCTTTGCAGACTCTGACTGGGCTACTGATCCCATTAATCGTTGCTTGGTGACTGGATATTGTGCTTTTCTCAGCTCCACCCTCATCTATTGGACTGTTAAGAAGCAATCTTCTATTGCTCAATCATCCACAGAAGCTGAGTACCGAGCTCTCGCTACTGTTACATATGATATAATTTGGCTTAGAAGGCTCTTGTCTGAATTTCAAACACAGTTATCTGAACCAACTAAGTTGTACTGTGATAATGTTTCTACTCTTGCACTGGCCAACAACCCAATTTTTCATGCAAGAACTAAGCATATCGAAATAGATTTCCATGTCATACGTGACTGTATTCAATCACAATATATAACAGTGCATCATATCTATTCTCAAGATCAACCGGCTGACATCTTCACAAATGCTTTAAGTGCAACTCGACATTCTCAACTCTGTAACAAGATAACAATACAATCTCCCATTGTTACCTTGAGGGGGGCAGATAAGGAGACCTGATATGGTTGTCTGCATATGCATAAGTCGGCTCAACTATCGTGTTGCTGCTCCACTTCCACTGTATTATTCCTGTACTTGCTTTATTCTCACCGTTTGATCCCTGTTGTTAACTAACTGGATCATTATATTCCCATTGTAAATGCTGAGGAATGACAATGGAGAATAATCTACTATACTACTTTCTGCTTCCTCTATAGCATTCCTCTGTTTTCTCTATTTCGCATTAATGCAGGTTAAACCAACAACTCATAGAAGCTTCAACAGCAATCACGATGGTTTAGCAACGATTTTAAAATTATTTGTAACAATTTTACATCGATGAAACTCCTGCAAATGCCTCCGATTATCGTTGAGAAAGATTAATTTTTTGCCAATATGTTTATTGTATGATCTACATTGATCCCACTTGATGATTTGCTATATTTTTAAATATCACAATAAATTATGGTATCAAAATTAAGGGATCTTAGACTTGTTGAATTCGGCTCAACAAGATGTTCTCATTTTTAAAGTCTACCAAGTTTAGCACCACATAATTAGGAAAGTCAGCCAAGTTTGAAGACAATTAAGTTCACAGAATCTTTCTGGAAGAATGAGGAAGTGGGAGTTCAAGATAGAACTTTCAGATCATATTCGAAAGCTGAAGTGGCTGTTACATCAGTAAGAAATATCTCTTAATGCCCTTCTATAAATCTCCTTTCTCCACGCACACATTGGAAAAAATAACTTTGCAGAAAATAAATGCTTTTAAATTAGACTCCACAAGTCTTAAATGAACATCTTTCAACTAGCTAAAGCCTGGCTGGCCACGTCTGAGCAAAGTCCATCCAAAGCTACGATATTTTTTTTGACCAGTCAGCCGAACAATGCTCGGATGGCCCGAAATAGGGGTGCCCATGAGTCGAGTCGAGTCGTGTTCGAGTTACTCTTAATTTGACTTTGAGCTTGATTAATTAATTGAGTTTGAGCCCGAACTTTATTGCATGAATTCGAGCCGGCTCATTTATTATGAACGAGATAGAATGATTACGATTCAATCAATTATTATATTACATAAAAAAACAATGAGAAATTAGAAAAAATTAATAAAAGAAGGTAAAATATAATTTATAAATTTATATTTTTTTATTTTTAACAACTATGTATTTGACATTTCTCCAAAAAAGCACCTTGATCGAGCACATATTTTCAAGCATATCTAAATTGAAAACTTTAAAAATTAAATTTGGGACCATCGAAACTCAGATTTCAGCAAATTTATACTCAAACTAAATGTCTCAGTGAGACGAACCCAACGACACCAAAATCTATTCGATTTGAGCTCAAATAAGCTCAAATCAAGGGAATGAAGCATATTTAGGTGCTTTAGTGCATTATTTGGATGACCAAATGACATTCAAATATAGCATGCTTATATTTAAATCAAGCGACTCGACGAGACGAATCTAACGAGCCAAGATCGCTTAATTCTGATACCATTAAGGTATTTAAATGCTGAACAAATGCTCCATAATTGAGGGAATCAGTATGGGCCGTCCGATAGACCACACCGAGTTTATCCTGGATCTTTTCTATATTTATGGAGTATGTTGCTCTTAAATATCTATAAAAACCCCCCTCTTCTCACGTGAGAAGGGGCTATGACCTTTGGAAGCTTTAACCTTAGGCTAGAGATCAAGAAAGTTATAAGGCTTAAATAATCCTAGAGCTTCACCTCGACGCCTCCACCAACGAACCCTAGCCGTCTGGCCACCACCGTTGAACCTCTATCCGACAATCGTTGTTGGACGTCCATCCAGCTACCACTATCGGGTCTCCCTCCAACCACCCTTGCCTACTACTGTCCCTCCGATTATCATCGCCAGTTAACCATGGTCCTTCAGACCACCATCGCCCACCAACTATGGTTCCTCAGACAACAGTAGCCCGTCGACTAAGGTCCCTCCGACTATTGTCGCGAGCAAACTATATCCCTCTGACCATTATTACCAGCCTATTATAGCCCCTCTGAGAACCATCACCCACTAACTACGATCCTTTTGACCACCGTCGCAAGCTGACTATAGTCATTCAGACCATCTTCACTCGTTGACTATGGTCCCTTCGACCAAAGTTTCTCACTGGCTACAGTAGCTCCGACCATTGTCGCCCTTTGACAACCATTGCATGTCGACTACGGTTGCTCCGACCACCATTGCTCCTGGACTACGATCCCTTTGACCAGCATCGTCCATCGACTATGCTCCCTCTGACCAGCATCACCCATCAACTACAGTTCCTCTAACCACTGTCTCCTGTTAACTATAGTCCCTCTGACCACGACACCCTTCGACCACTGTCGCCCACTAACTGTGGTCCCTCTGACCACCGTCACTTGATGACTAATGTCCCTCCGACCATTATTACTCCTCTGACTATAGTCCCTTCGACCACCATCGCTAGTCAACAATGGTCCCTTTGACCACCCTTACCCATCAATGACAGTCCCTCCATCCACCATTGCCCACCGATGATGGTCCCTTCAACCACAATTGCCCACTGACGATGGTCCCTTTGATATCCATCACCCATTAACTATGATCCCTCGGACCACCATCACCAGCCAACTATGATACCTCCAACCTTCGTCACCGACTGAGTACGGTCCCTCTCCATCGCCCGCCAACTACAGTCCCTCCAACCTCTACCGCCTGCTGACTACGGTCCATTCGACCTCCCTCGCCTGCCTATTACGATCCATCCGATCTTCATCACCCGTCAACTACAATCTTTCCGACCATCGCCTGCCGACTATGGTCCCTCCTACCATCGTCGCCCATCAACTATGGTCCCTCCAACCACCATTGCCCTTCGACTACAATCGCTTTAACCACCATCGCCGGCAGACTATGGTCCCTCCGACCAACGTCGCCTGCCGGCAATGATCCCTCTGATCTCCATTACCTATCGATTATAGTCACTCTGACTGTTGTTACCTACTGACTACAACCTCCTTGCCCACAAACTATGATCCTTCTAACCACTATCACCCACCGACCACAGTCCCTCCGACCACGTCACCCAACTGCGGTCCCTTCGCCCATCGTTGCCTGACTATGGTCCCTCTAATCACCGTCGCCAAACTACGGTTTAACCAACCAAACGAACATGAGAACATTCTATTGACAACAACTCTCATACCACTATATTCTTTCAACTGCTACCATATAATGTGATTTATATGATGTATATTTGTTACATTGTGCCAAGGTCTTCCCCCCGAGGAAGAGTATCATTTGTAATCGATCACAAACACTAGTAGAAGTATTTTAATAGGGCCAAACCTTTTTATTTTTTCCCTTTTCAGGATTTCTTAAGTATGAATCTTGGTCTCTCTTATAACTCTTGCATGCCTCTCTTTTTATATGTATGTGTGCTCAATTTTCTTTCAAAACAAAGACATTAAGATCGTTATCTCTCTATAGCCACGAATGTTCCAGTACAAAATAGTCCTTAAAATCTTGATTGCAAATTTGATTTAAATGTATTTTATGTTAATATTTTTTAAATCCGTTGGCTCATAAGCTAAGGAGTTCTAGTCATGATTGGCTCAAGCTTGGCTCGTTAACTCATTGAGCCCGAGCTAACTTACAAGTTTGCTTAACTCACTTACACCCCATGCCGAAGGCTTATAATATCGGATATTGATGATCGATAAATGTTAGATATCATTCTTTGATATATTTATCTCAACGGTTGAAGAGAACGTCTAAGGTTAGGCGATATTTGAATAGTTCACTTCTTGTAGATAGAGATAAGATGATCATGAAGGCAATCTTACGCATAAGTGGAAGTTAACTATTACCATAAACTATATGTCTAGCGATGGCTGACGATGAATGTGGAAAGTTAGGCAACTTTACGTGGTCTAATTATATTGTTCATTTTATATAGTGGGAGACTTATCAACAAGGGTTGTGTAAAATTTCAAAATTTGTGAAGATAAAAATTTCCAAATTAATTCAAAAAATAATCACATTTTTTGCATATCTCAGAATTCATAAAAAATATTTTCATAAAATCTTATAAACTATACTGATCATTTTGGCGTATATATTTAGGATATGTCGAATACATAAATTAAAGTGATTTCAATTATTTTTTTTTACTAAGGCTTCATTTGGAACAGCTTTCACATTGCTTTCTAAAAGAATTTTCTAGTATAAAAATTTCTAATTCAAGAAATTTTTCGCTAAAAAGCTGTTTTAGAAAGTATTAAAAAAACAATCCCAAACAAAGCCTAAGTTAAATTTGATTTACTATTCATCTACATTAATGTACTATAGTAGGGATAGGGGAATCGGGAAATACCTTAAGGGCCGCATGCATTCGATGTGATGGGATTTAATGGTAGCGAGGCTAAGGGTAGATTACGAGTATGTAATAAATAAATATGTTAATACCTTTTAAATAAGGTTGTGAAAATCGGACTGGACATAGAACCGAAAGAATGAGTGGTTCAAGTTTTAATGATTGACCGGGGGTTTAATCGAATGACGTAATAAATACAAAATTTATTTAAAAGATATTTAAATGACATAATAATAATGTAATAGTCTTATAATAATATAAGTTTTTGACTAAAAAAATAAACTGAATTCATACATTAATAATATCTTTAATAATTTTAATTTTAAATATCTTCAGTCTTTAAATTTAATTCATATTTAATATAAATTTAATTTAAATTTAACAAAAATTTAAATCACATATAAACTAATATATTTAATATAAATCATTATTATATTATTTTATATGTTTAGATATGATTTATACATATAAATTTTGTATAAAATTCATATTATAAATTTATATCTATAAATTATTCATATTAGATAATTATTAATAATACATGAATAAATAACATTTTTGTAGTATATAAATAAATAAATAAATTTAATAAATATTATTAACTAAAAAATAAATATTATTTATATTATAAAAAAATATTTTAAAATTGTTTTAAAATATGTAGTATATGTTGTATATTTTTAAGAACTTCAACTTATTTAGTCCCACATTATTTGAAAATTAATCTTTGTATTTTTTATATTACTTTTGTATTTGCATGTGATTACAATTCACTTGCACTGTTGTAGTCATGTGAAATGCTTAGTTATAATTTTTTACAAATAATTAATTTAGAAGTTTAATGATTATTAATAAATTAAAATAAAATTAATTTAAATTAATTTAAAGTTAATATTTTATTCTAAATATATTTATTTTTTTATTAATTATTTAAATGGTTCATTGAACCAGCTGGTTCAAAAGAATAGGGGTCGGTTCACTGGTTTACTAGTTCAACTGGTGGATCTGGCCGATTCACTCTAATTCAATGTAGAAGTGGTTTTATAATGAACTAGACAAGCCATGTGACCGGTTTAGGGTTTACCTGGTCAAATTAGCTATTCGGTCCAGTTTCTAAAGTATGCTTTTAAGTCTGACCTTTACCAAGGGGCGTTAAAAATTGACTTGACTAGGACCTGACCCCAAAATTCTAGCTTCTAGTTGACCTGTTTAACAATCAGGTTGGGTGGGTCTAAAAAATTTGACCCATTTAATAAACGATCAGTTCTGGGTTAACCTACCAACCTGAAATTAATTGGGTTACCCGTATTCGAAGAATTTATGGATTTGGTCGAAGAAGTGTCAAAAAATTGAAATGGGAGAGGTTGAGATATGATGGGAGGTAGGAATGCTGGATCTTGTTTCGTACTTTCATTTGCCCTTTCGGTTTAGCACTTCGGTAGCTCAGGTTAGCACTTAGAGCGCTGCATTCGAAAGTGGCGGGCTGAGCGAGCAGAAGCAGATTTATGGGATTTGGTTGAAGAAGTGTGCGATATGGAAGAAAGGCAAGAACAAAGGCTAGAGCGAGTAGTCAAGTGGGGATTTGGCCGGAGAAGCGTGCAAAATGAAATTTTGGAATTAGCAATTTTTTTCTTGAAGAACGGGTTGGCGGGACGTGTCAAGATGACATGGGTTTAAAACGGGTCAAGTTCGATTCTGTGTTTGTGACCCATTTCCCTAATCGGATAGAGTTCGGATTGGATCAGATGATTGTGGGCTATTTTCGGATTGTACTCAAACCCGACCCGAAAACTTTTTATTGACACCCCTACTTTCACCCAATCCATTGGGTGCTCTCCACATGTAGCTGTGAATAGGGAGAAGTAAATCATATGTTAATTTAGATATTTCATATACTAGAATTTTAGATATCATATAAGACTAGTATATGAATATAAGTAAAATTTTATGATAATTATTTTCAGTCTTTAAATTGTCTATATTGCTGAGTTTTTTCTCATATCATATAAAGTTAAATATTATTTTAGGTAAATAAAAGTAGAAGATAGAATCTAAATGAGAGTTAGGTTCTGATATTTTGGGCGTACAGGTTTTGGTATATTATTTCGTTGTAAGATAGAGTTTTAGCTGGTATTTCTGTTATGATATATATAATTTTTTTTAATGATTTACAAAGATTCCTAAATTATCTTAGCAGCACTATAAATAAAATGATGATTATTGTTTGCAATTGCTTATGTTCCAGGAAGCATTATAAAGTACTGTTGTGAGCTAGTATATTCACCATGGTAGGTGAGAGAATATTTCATCCTAGCGATGCACAGATATCCGACACCCAAGTACTGGTGGACGAAGGAAGGAAGGGAGGGGAAGAGGAAGAAAGATATAAGAGAAATTTGAGATCTCTCTTTCCATCAAGATCTTTCTCGACCATCGCCCGGCCACCGATCATCGCATGATTTTTACCAAACATCTGCGCCAGCCACCAACTATTACCGGACTTACACCTGGCCACCAAATGTCGACGGACTTTTGCCCAGTCTCCAACTGACTCTGGACTCACGCCTGGCTATCGACCGTCACTAGAAAATGACCTTTCTGACCTCCATCACCCGCTGACTATGGTCCTTCCGACCACTATCACTCAACTACGGCCTTTCTAACCTCTGTCGCCCGCCGACTATGGTCATTCTGACCACTATCTTAAAATATAATCTTTCCGACCTCCTTCGCCCTCCGACTATGATCTTCCCAACTACCGTCACCCGACTGTGATCTTTTCAACCTTCTTCGCCCGTCGACTATGATCTCTCTGACCACCATTTTCAGACTACGATCTCTCCGACCACTGTCTCCTTACTACAGTCCTTTCAACCACCATTACTAGGCAATAATTTTTCCAACCTCAGTCACATGTCGACTACAGTCCTTCTGACCACCATTGCCAGACTCAAGTTTTTTCGGCCTTTGTCGCCTGCCGACTATGGTCCTTCCGACCACCAACATAGACTATGGTCTTTCCGACCTCCATCGCCCGCCAACTACAGTCCTCCTAACCACCGTCACCCGACTACGGTCTTTCTGACCTCCGTTGCCACCATCTCCAGACTATGGTCTCTCCGAGTGCTGTTGCCCTACTACAGTCCCTTCGGCCACAGTTACCAGACAACAATTTTTGCAAACTACGGTTTCCCACCGCTATCGCCCGACTGTGGTCTTTTTGATCTCCATCGCACGCCGACTAGGTCTCTCCGACCACCATCACCAAACTATAGTCTCTCCGACCATTGTTGCCCAACTACGATCTTTCTAACCTCCGTCGCTTGTCGAGTATGGTTCCTCTGACCAACATCGTCCGTCGACTATGATCCTAAAGACCAAACAAACATGTTAACATTGATTCTTCTAACTCCCCTATGTAATGCACTTTATATGATCTATATTTGCTACATCGAGCCAATGCCTTCCACCTAAGGAAGGGCCTCATTTGTAATCAACTGCAAACACTAGTGGATTCATTTAAAATAGGTAAAGCCCCGTGATTTTTTATCCTTTTTAGGAGTTTTCACATAAAAACTTGTGTCTCTTATGAAAGCTACACCCATATCTTTCATTTTTAAACTTTATATCTCTTTACTATCGTGAATATTTCAGTCCACAACAATATTTGATTTTATTATTCTTTTTAACTTTCTCAACTCAAATAAACCTACATTAATTTATCATTTCCACAAACAAACAATTTAACACCGCATAATCATCAAAGTCTGCCGCCCCCTCAACCTAACCGACCCCATGAGGCCATGACTTTGAAGACAATTAAGCTCATAGAATCTTTCTAGAAGACTAAGTGGGAACTCAAGATAGTACTTTTAAATCAAATTCAAAAGCCTAAGTGGTTGTTACGTCACTGAGAATTAAGCCCTTCTACAAGTCTCCCTTCTCCATGCAGACGACAGCAAAAATAACTTTTGCAGAAAAAAAATATTTTTTTTGAATTTGATATCATAGTTAGATTGAATTCAGCGAGAACCTTTCAAACTAACTAAAAACTGGTCGGCCACGCCTCAGCAAGTCCATCCAAAGTCAGGAGATTTTTAATTTTGACTGGCAAGCCTATCATGACCGGATCACCGGGAAGGCTTGTGCTAGATGTTGGTGGTTGATGAATGTTGGATGTCTATTTTTGATATGTGTATGCCGATAGTTAGTTAATGGAAATGTTTGATGTCAAATAATATTGAGCAATTTCAGTTGGATGTTCTCCTTAAAGAATAGGAGATCGGATGATCTTGAAGGCTTTCGGCATTCATCGGTGGAAGTTAATTTTTATTGCGTTAGATGATGCTCTAAGAGGAATTTTAAAATTTAGGCAAGATTGAGAAGTTTAACTCAGTTTTTCTTTTTATAGAAAGGGAGATGTAACAACAGAGTTTGAATCAACGTTTCTTTCAGACATTATCCTTTGATATGCATCTGACGATTAAAAGGAACATCGAAGGTCGAGTAAGAAGATTAGTCAATCAAAAATGCTTGCATTGCGTATAAGTGCAAGTTAGATGTTACTCATTGGTGTGTTGGACAATGATCAACAGGAGATGTTGAAGGCCAGGTGACATCGCTAGATTAGCCCAATTATTATAAGAGGGGAACTAGTAACCTAGGAAGTCATGGGGTGGATGGTGACTAACAAACATCAGATGTGTATTCCGGGAAACCATAAGGCGATATGGTTGGCGAGGAACATCAATAATCAGGTGCTATTTGGCGGTATGACTTGGTACTTTACATTATAAGTGATGATATCAAATAACTGGGAACGCTCGCATAAATATTCGTAGTTATCCAACTTCAGACATAGTTGACAACCGTGCTAGTCAACAGATAAGTGTTGGTGTTGCTCAATAAGAAATGTCGATAGTAGTTAAGGAGAGTATTGACATTGGTTGATAACAAGTATTGGGTGCCGACAGATAGAACATTAGATATTTTCAAGCCTTGAAATTTTTTTAACCTAAATTCATCAACTAAATGATAGATAAATATGATTTATTTTATAATTTTTTTTGGCTAAACTTTTCAATCAAAAAATTTGACGCTCCGTTGTATAGTCTGAATTAATCTTGCTTGATCATTTGATAGTATATTTGGAATTTACAATAATTTATGATATCAAACTAGGGGATCTTGATCTTATTTAACTTGTATCATCAAGACATTCACTTCAACTATAAGTACATGAAATTTGAAGGACATTTGGTATCTCAAATGATCTTCTGAAGTTTCCATGTTCATGATTTAGGCCCATATGAATTTGAATCAAGATCAACATATCATTGGACTCATCTCATTGAATTGTACTATCTGGACTAAGTTGATGGGAATGTATGATGTCAGACATTATTGGCAATTGAGTTGGCCATTTTCCTTATAGGATAGGAGATGAGATGATCTTCAACGTAATCATGAAATATAAATGAATACATTCAGGAATATCAAAAGGTAGGCATCTTTAGGGAAGTCCAACAATATTGTTCTTTTTTATAGAATGGGAGACTTAAATAACAAAAAAGGATCGCATCAGACATACATCACTCTTTAATATGCACCAACCAATAATCAAAGAGGAACATCGGAGGCCGGGTGACACCAATTATCTTACTTGGTTTTTCTCCATATAAGAGGGAAGATAAGTTGATTGGAAAGGTTTGCATTGGATATGGATGGAAGTTGGATGTTAGTCATTTATTTGTCGGACAACAATTAACAAGTAATAAAGAAGGTTGGATGATATAATGCTATTTGCTCAACCATTTTATTTATAAGAGGGGAAACTAGTCAACTAGAAAGGGATAGGTCGGATGGTGACTAATAGACATTGGATATTGATCCTTGGTATTCTTTAGGTGTGCTTAATAAGGAATGTAAATGGTCTAGTGTTGGTGGGTGATTTGACTTGTTCCTTCTTTTTATAGGAGAGGATACCAAACAACTAGGAAGAATCACATAAAATTTTGATATGCGGGTGACTTTAGGCAGAGTAGATAGAGATGCTAGTCAGCAATGAGTGTCAGTATTTATCAATGGAAGACATAGATAATGGTTAAGATGAGTATTGATTTTGCTTAACAAGCATTGGCTAATGACAATAACACTAGAATTTTTTAGTCCTAAAATTTTCTTAATAAAAAGCCATCTAATAAATATTTATGAATTTATCTTATTTATAAATTTCTTGATATGACATTTTAAACATTTCAACCAAAAATAAGGGCACCATATTGTATGGTCAGAATTAATCCCACTTGATCATTTCATATATATATATATATATATATATATATATATATATATATATATATATATATATATATATATATATATATATATATATATATATATATATAATGGTTATTTATGATATCATAATTAAGGGATCTTGGGCTAGTTGAACTCAAGTCTCATCAAGTCATTCATTTTGAATATATTCACAAAAACTCAAATGATATATGATACCCAAATTACCTTGCAAGGCCAATATGTGCTTGATTAAGGCCTATTTGAATTCAAATCAATATATTTTTCATATTATTAGATTCATCTAGTTGAACCAAACCGTCTGAACTATAAGTTTACTAAAACATAGTACTAATATGGATTTTGATTCAATTCCAAATTTTTTTTCTCAAATACTAGAATAATTAAAGTTCTAAAAATTACATCAAAATGCATATTTAATTAAATATCACGTTTAACCAAATCACAAGTACTAAATAACTTTCTCAAATTCTATCACCCTACATTGATTAATCTTTCTCATCAAAAACTAAGTTAACTCCACTTAATTATCAATGTCTACCATATCCTCAACCTAACACCATTGAATTCAAAAACAATTACACTCAGAAAGTATTTCTAGAAGAATAAGTGGGAGTTCAAGATAGAACTTTTAAATCATATCGAAAGCTAAATTGGCGGTTATTACATCACTAAGAATTTTCTCTTAACAATCTTCTACAAATAAATACTTTTAAATTTGCCTTCACAAGTTTGAGTGAATTCAATGAATCAGCTGACTAAAAGCTGGTCGTCATTCTACCATAATAATTATGATCAATAATTTTTTGAATGTTAACGTAAAATTAGATGAATCAAATTTAACCTAGCTTGGGATGACTTGAGTCACCTTAATTGGCCATTCTGCATATCCTAAAAGGTATTCTTCACACATTATCTTTGGACGATAATTTTGGAATCTCAAGATCAATCATAAGTTCAATAGCAAACTTATATAAAAACATTATCCTATGAAATAGATAAGTGAGCTATGATCACCACTCATAAGTAATCAATTTTTAGGCAATCTACATTTCAATTGTATTTTTTATTACGAAGCACATATATGCATCTACTTATAATTTATAAATTTGAAAATATTATACATGGTTGAGTAAATATTCAAAGGTTCAAGTAAATGTATTTTTTTGTATGTAATAAATTGAGCTAATAGAGTTAGAATAAGTTTTAGGTAGTTTTGCATCTTATGATTCACACATATGAGTAACAAAATAAACTAGCCAATGAAGATAATGAATTTTATAAGAAAAATATAAAATTAGAAAAATAATCATAAGGCCTTGAAATAATTTATGTTAGTATAAAAATGACTACAAAGTATTGCCCTTCCTAGCAATTGCTTGATTCAACAAGTTCAAGGCCAATCCTAATATTATTTGTACAATTTTTATCTCAATGAACTTGATTTGATAAGCTAGACTTTGTAGTATGATTTTTTATTTTATTTTTGTATATTTCTAAGACTATCTAGCCTCTGATTTGATTCTTTATAAGCAAAATTGAGCAAGGCCTCAATCCTTCAAAGCCTATTCGGTATTCATGCATGACATCAAAAGATACTCGTAATTAGATAGTAATTTTATGATCTAATAAAATTTGTTAGAGCTAAGACACCAATTGGTGAATGGATTTCACTTGAGATTGCTATAGTTATTGGTTAGTTAAATGATTAGATCATGACTTTTTTCATTTAAACCACGAAATTGAATCACCATGTTAAAGATAGGAAATAATAATAATAGGATAAACCTATTATAACCTATGAGGTATTAATTAAATTGAAGAGTCTTGTATCAACAAGTTTAATAATGAATAGAAACTCTTTAACCTAGTGAAAAAGTATAGATATGCTAACATTATGATGCTTCTTTGGTTCTTGAAATTTCATTTTTAACATAAAACAAAAGTTTTCATTGAAATAGCAAGGAAGAATGTCAAATGAATGGCATCATAAGAGTAGAAGGCCCAAAATTTAGAAAAATTATTAGGTGCGGACACCGGACGTAGCTCTACGTCCGGACTCCACTAGGATAGAGCCACGTAGCGACCCGAAGACCCGGCGACCCGTTTCGCCGAGAAGTTCAAATGATGCACATGCGGTATTACTGAAGAATTACTCCGGTATTACTCGGTATTACTAAAGAATTACTCGGTATTACCAATGAATTACCTAGGTATTACTCGGTATTACCTAGGAATTACTAGGTATTACCGAAGAATTACTCGGTATTACCTAGGTATTACTCGGTATTACCTAGGAATTACTCGTTATTATCAAAAATTACTCGGTATTACCAAAAATTACTCAGTATTACTTGGTATTACCGAAAAAATACTCGGTATTACCTAGGAATTAGTCAAAAAAGGGCAGGTTTTTTTAATTTTTCGCGTCCAATCCGGGTCGGGTCGTCGGGCCAAGCGGAAGTTGTCATAACACGTGCTAAATACGTGGCGCCGTTCTAGTGGAGTCCGGACGTATAGCTACGTCCGGTGTCCGCACCTAATAATTTTTCCAAAATTTAATAGTCATTAGCCAAAATTATGATGAAATGAAGCTAAATGATCCTAAGAAACAAAATGCTATTTTCAAATGAGATTACATTCTATATTAAGAAAACAAATATTTAATGATGTAAACTAGAAGTTAAACTCAAATAGAAAAGTCCTCTAGTATTTTGCACTATCATGATTTTTAGAACGTTCATCTTCTATAAACATAATTGTTACCTCAATAGAATTTTGAAGTTACACGCCTTATTGTTGCTACCCCGAATCTTGAAGATAGTGCATGAACTTTTTAACAAATTGCTCTTACACACTATTAGATTCAAATAGATGTATCAATCTTGAGACAAACAACTATGTCTCAATTAGAAAATTCATAAATATTTTTGGTCAAAGCGTCCATTTGATCCTTCTAAGATAAGGCTTAAAAAAATTGATTAACTGCATCCCCAAATAAGATACGGGGTCATAACAATCCAAAAGGAATTAAAAAGGAGGATTAAATAGATTATAAGAACTTTGAAATTATAATTGGAAAGACTTAGCTTTAATAGTCCATGATAATATCAAAGATACTACTTATTAGAGCTCTAGCTCTAACATAGATAAGAAACTTCACCATAATAACCAGTATGATTAATATCAATAATAGACAATCTTAGAAAGAAAAGGGAGGGAAACAAACACCAATGCAATTGGTGACTACCACAATCTCATATGGTATGACATTATGATTGACACTATCATAATAGGAACCCTAAAAGCAATAAATTCTCAGCCAGGATAGAAATTGAGAACATTATATCCATTAATCCCAAACCAACATGACTATCTTTAACATTAAAATGGAGATAAAGCAAAGCTTGAGACATTTAATCCAATCACACTTCTAGCCATAGTTCCATAAATCAACAAAGGAGCTATAAGGTAAAAGAATGCAAAAAAAATAATTATATGTCCTTAACAATAGCTCAACCGAACACTAAACCAAAACTACTAGAAATATAACAGTGAAAATGAAAAAAAACTAATTAGTCTTTTTAGATTAATTAGAAAAATTAATTTTGAAAAAATAAAGTTGTTTATTATTAAAATCGATTGAGGAAAGATATGTCAGGAAAAAAATAACTAGCTTGAACTTAACACTTACATAGAGAAAAGGATAGTAATATAACAAAAAAAAGCAGTTTGAGCCAAAGTCATTAGTCAAGAAAAATATAAAAAAGTACATAATAAAAAAAAAGTTCATATATCAAATATATTGGAAAAATTCAAGATAAAAAATACACATTGTGAACCATTTAAATAGCTAAAGAATGCAAAATAAATGGATAAATGAAAGGCTATTAATATAATTTAGCTGAGAAAGTGATATGGTTGATGAGATAAGAATCATCTCATTAATAAAAAAAATCCAATATACAACTTATTTCCAAAATTGAGAAAACTATTATAGGGTATAATAATGACTTATTGATTAATAAGAAAAAAAAAAGAGCCATTACAAATCATAAATCAATAGCCTCCACTAGATAGAAAAAAACCACTTTCAATTAAAGCTTAACAAAGGACTGGAATTACCCATGTTTGAAATAATGGAAACCCATTTGATCTATATTAATTAGTCCCTTAAGCTGATGAGGCAAGTTGCTAATATTGAATTCAATAAGAGTTGCATATCAAGAACCATATTTAACAAACAAGTAGGCACAAACATTCCCTTTTTTAAGAATATCTGATATATGATAGTTTATGGATTGTAGCATACTTTTTTTGGGTGGTTAATTGGGAGCAGAGCCCATATCATTCATATAAAACCAATTACAAGTGAGGTATAAAAGAAAAATTAAAACCCAGCAAAATGATAAATAGCAAAAGTTAGCATCGACGGGAGAAAAAAATAGGAGAAAAAGAAACTCTTGAACAACAAGAATGCAAAACAAATAAAGGGAAGGCAAGAGAACAAGGACTCAGAATGCTATGCAAAACGAAGCACCTAGCCTACAAAATATCATATATATGATAGTTTATGGATTGTAGCATACTCTTAGTGCTTCTTAATAAATAAAAGAAGTTAGCATTCATTATAACAGAAGAGTACTAATATTGCAGCATTAACTTCAATCTACACTTTATAAATGCTTATAAATAAGCAAATGTTTAAGCATAATTCATAGCACATAATTTAACATATATGATATTATATCGGTGTAAAGCACAAGCAAATGATCAAAGAAAACTACCAGAAGAGTCCCTTAATAAATCTTCATAACCAGACTAAGTCCCACTCATAGAAGAATAATATTTTAATAGTTTCAAACATAGTCTTAATCCAATATATAAGTTTATGATGAAGAGCTAAGGGTCGATGTGTGAGACAAATATGAAAAGGCAAGACACTCTGTAATAACCTCAAATTTAATTTTATTGAAATTCCTATAAATCTATAATTTGGCTGAATGAACGCTGTGGAGTTCTGCTTATGAAGCGTTACAACACAAAGCTCGAAAGTTTACATGGGTTTGAGTGATCGCAGCAACATTGGATCAGAAAAATTATTTTTTTAATAAAATATCAAAAACCATTCTATTAAAATCCCTCACCCAAAGCCACCCTCCCCATCTCATCAGCATGTTGGGTGAGAGAAGAGAGAGAGAAGAAGAGAGAAACGAAGAGAGAAGGAGAGAGGAGAGAGAAAGTGAGGTTCGAGCTGATATTTTTTATCACTCCAATTATGAAAAGTTCTCTAACTATTATAGATAAAATTAACCTTACTCTATTTTTTATTATTTTGAATTTTTTTATTTTCTCCCATCTAAAATTAATAAAAAATTAATTCTCTCTCATTTTAGTGAACTTTCATGTGCAACTTTTGATATGTGGTAGATAAAATCACTCTGAATATTTTTACAAGCTCATATTAAAATTTCACAGGTTACTTTTCACATATATCAATTTTATTAAAAATGAGTGTAATAGTATAAAGTATAAATGATCAGGAGGTACTGTACTATATATGAATATAAAGTACATGATATTCATTCATTTTACTATTTATCTAGTCTGATATATATTTTGATATCATACATGCATATTAATGATTATATTGGATAGATCTACATGCTATAATCATTGTATATCATGTTTACATGATATTTGTTATTTTGATATACATGATATGGAATACGTGTAAAAGCAAAAAAAGCTGGCTGAAAATAACTAACTCGTTTACGTTGGTTGGAGATATATTATCCTATATAATAGAGTGGAATGATGGGCTTACCTTTAAACAAAATTTATTGTGTAATCCTAAGTTATATGAAAAGGAAGATATAAGGAAATTGAATAATATTATATAATATGCTAATAGGCAAGAAGTGATAACTTCTTACATAAAAGTTATTAGACTTGTAACATGTGATATAAAATTGATTCTTGATAACATGACTGATACGAATGAGATTGATTTCTATTTGGACTGTAGGGTTTGTTGAACTTGATACAAAAAATACCATAGATAATTAAATATTCTACCTTACTTACATATGCATATGATATGAGCATAGATGATAAATTACATAAGTGATATAATATAATATAATTTGAGTATGATATAAGATATGATTGATATAGGCATATGACAAGACTGATAAGATTGATATAACATATCATATAAATGAAATGCACAAGATACATGATACATTGTATTCTTGCAATTCGAGAGCGTGACCTTATGTTTTGATGATTACAAATATTATTAGATGTTAATTTACTCTTTTTTGCATTTACAAATATTATTAGATGTGGATTGCTTTATTGGAAGTGAATGGAATTTTTTCTACCATCCTGCTGATGGTACTGCTGGTGGCATCCTGGTTGTTTGGAATAGGAAGATGGTGATTTTTGAGGTTATGGAGCACTCCTCCCAGATGGTGGTTGGTATCCTTTCTACTCCTTCTATGGGGCATGGGAGGGTTGCTACTGTTTATGGGGATAAATGCTATCTAGAAAGAAGAAAACTGTGGGATGGGCTTGGAAAGTGCTTGATGACTGATGTTCCCTCCATTGTGGGGGGGATTTTAATTGCATTCTGAGTAAGGAGGAAAAGAAGGGTGGGAAGAGATTCATTTTTTCTAGGGGGTCTAGAGAGATGAGAGATTTTAGGACTAACAATGATTTTCATGATGTAGGTTTTGTTGGACCAAGTTATACTTGGTGCAATAATAAAGATGGTGCTTCTAGAATTTGGGAGAGGCTTGATAGATGCCTGCTGAACTCTGACACCTTACAGTTGATTCCTTCTGCAAGCATTAGGCATCTAGCCAGGGTGGCTTCTGATCATAGTCCTATTGTCTTCAAGTTGGAAGGAAGTTGGCCAAATAAATTCAAGAATATCAGATTTGAAGATACTTGGAGATCTTATCCTGCTGCATGGTGTATTGTCTTTGATTCATGGAGGAAGACCGACTATGGCAATGAGGGGGATGTGCTTAATAGAAAGCTACGGAGAACTTTAAGGTCTTTACACTTCTGGAATAAGAACAAATGCAAAGATTTATCCAAGGCAAAGGAAGACTTGAAGAGGGAAATTTTGGAATTACAAATGAAGGAGTCTTCTGATGGCGGTTTGTCGAAGGAGGATCTCTTTGTTTTGAGGAACAAGGTGCATGATCTCAATGTCACTTTGAGGAGGCTATCCACTTGGTGGAACCAAAGGGAAAAAGTTAGGTGGCAAGAGGATGGAGACACAAACTCTAACTTTTTCCATAACTATGCATCAGCAAGAAGGAATGAAAATTGGATTAGACAAATCAAAGATAGTAATAATAATATGGTGGAGGAGGATGATCAGATTGAGGAGGTATTCCTTAATTTCTTTATGAATAAGTGGAAGTCTAGAGAATGCTCTATCTCTGATTGGCCGTTGATATCTGAGGGCCAGAAGTTAGCAAATCAAGAAGTTAATATGTTGAGTGCTGATTTCACTATGGAGGGTTGTAGGGATTCGGTTTTCCAACAAGGCAACAACAAGTCTCCTAGTTCGGATGGGGGTAACTTCCTCCTTTTTTAAATTTTATTGGAGCATTGTTAAGGAGACCCCACGTAGTGGGACAAAGGCTTGTTATTGTTGTTGTATTGTTGTATTGTTAAGGAGACCACTTGGAATGCTGTCAATATGTTTTTTAAATCTACTGTTATGCATAAGGATTGGAAAGATACTCTGATTGTATTAATTCCAAAAGTGAAAAATCCTATCACCCCATTAAACTATAGGCCTATTACCTTTGTCAAACTACTTGTAAGATTTTTGCTACTATGTTGGTTAATAGACTTAAGAGGTGTAAGATGATCTCTGAGGAGCAGGTGTCTTTTATACCTGGGAGATCTATGTCGGGGCATTGTTTACTATCTCAGGAGATCTTTAACAAGTTTAGGCTATCAAAAAGCAAGAAAGGTATGATGGTTGTTAAACTGGATATGGAACAGGCTTATGAAAGCATGGGATGGCCAACTCTGCAACAAATTCTTAAATGGTATGGCTTCCCCTCCATGTTTTTCGATCTCATTATGGAATGTGTGGTGGATGCAAGTTTTTCGGTTATCTTGAATGGGAAGAACTCAAGATGGATTAGTGCTCAAAGTGGATTTCGGCAGGGATGTCCACTCTCACCTTATTTGTTTATTATGTTCTCTCAACTTCTTTCTAATACTTTTCAGCAAAAGGGACAAAAATTGGGCATTCACTTATCTCCTAAAGGTCCAAAGATTACACACCTCCTTTATGCAGATGATGTAATTGTTTTCTCTCAGGAAACGACTCCTATGGCCCGATTATTGAAGAACATTGTGGCGGATTTCTGCAAGTGGACAGGCCAAAGAGTAAACATAAGTAAATCTCAAGTGATTTTCGGAAAGGCTGTTAGACGTTCCATTAAAAACAAGATTGCTAGAAGACTTGGTTTTAAAGTGGTCAAGGAGGTGCATTACTTGGGAATAAAAATTGCTTTGAGAAGATTGAGAATGAATGATTATCAAGATTTGCTAACTCAAGTGGTGGAAAGGCTGAATGTGTGGGGTAAGAAGACATTATCTTTGGGTGGAAGAATTACTCTTCTCAAGTTGTCTTTATTAACAATGCCAAACTTCTTAATTATACACTCTTTGGTACCTCGAAGAGTGCTGTTTGAAGTGGAGAAGGTGTGTAGGGATTTTGTGTGGCACAATTCAAATGGGAGGAAAGGATTGCATTATGTTGCTTGGGAGGAAATTTGTAAACCGAAGGTTGCTGGTGGGCTGGGTTTACATTCTATATTGCTTAGAAGCGGACCCCTTCGAGCAAGATTAGCATGGTATTTTGTTCATAATACAGATTCATTGTTACACCACACTTTAAGTATGAAATATGGGGAGAACATCTTCAATGGGGTTTGTAAAAAAAATGCTTCTAATGCTTGGAAAATTTTGATTGATGGTGGGAACCACTTGAAGAATTTAGTTAGATGGAAAGTGGGAAGAGGAGATAAAATCAATGTTTTAAATGACATTTGGTTGCTTGACAAATGTCTTAATATGTGGCCTATGTTCGCTGATTGTGGGGCGTTGGATGGCATGATGCTCCAACATTTCATTTCTGGTAATGGCAGTTGGGATAGGCAGGAACTGCAGAAATTCTTCCATGATGATCTTGTCTTAATGATTATGCAAATACATTTGGATCCTATTCGGTATAATGATCATGTGGAATCTTTGTTCAAGTACTCGGGCAGAACTATTTCAGCATTTGCATATGAGTTGGTTATGCAAGGTAGAAGCAGAGAAGATGATAATGGATTCCTCAAATGGCTTGAGAAGCTTAAACTCAATTTGCGAGTAGAGCTTTTTTGGTGGCGACTAAGTAAGTATGCTATCCCTACTAATCAGTTTCTCAGGTATTGTAGGCTTTCTTCTGACGAACTTTGTCCAAGGAATTGCCAAAAGATTGAAAGCTACAAACATATAGTGGTACATTGCAAATTTCTTGTGGACTTTTTGTTAAAATTTAGAGAATGGGGGTTCGCCATTCCTATATTTCAATCTTTGGATAACTATTTGGATGGAATGAGAAGGTTGGCTCTTCGGAATCCTAATATGGTGAAATTGTATTGTGTTGCTGTTTACTTGTCATGGAAGAACCGCAATTTGGTGAAGCATGGTAAGATAGCTATGTCTACTGCTATGGTTGCTGCTAATGCCTTATCGTTAGCCATGATAAGATCTAGTCCTCTTCTAGACAGCTGGGGTGCTAATCTCCATTTGGAGTTTCAAAGAACTTGGCACCCTCCACTGCTAGACTGGATTAAGATCAATGTGGATGATGCGGTTTTGGAGACAAATCTTGCAGGTATTGGGGGAGTTTTCCGTGATGATAAGGGAAGACTTCTTTCAACATTTGGGAAGAATAAAATTCATTGGGATGTGGCTCAACTAGAGATGGAAGCGGTCATAACCACAAGGGAATTCATACGAAGGTGGATGTTAGATAGCAAAGGTGTGATCATTGAAAGTGATAATCTTAACAATATTTCCTTCATACAAGATTCTTTGAATAAGGCAAAGTGGCAATTGGATAATTGGGAAAATAAGGAGCTCTTCTTCTTGAATGACTTCAACAAAGTTGTTTTTCATCATGTCAATAGAGAATGTAATAAAGTAGCGGATTTGTGTGCTACTTTGGCTTTAGAGAATAGTTTCTTTTTTGATAGCTTTTCGTTTGATTGCATTTTTTCCTCTTTGGTCAATCTTTTAAAGGAGGAATGCATTTTGTTTGGCAATTGTAATTAGCATTCTTTATTTCTAATGCATATTGCTTTCTTCAAAAAAAAAAAAAAAAAAACACTAACTATTTTAGGTTCAACATACACTGAGAAATATTAATGAATCACAAATCAAGTCAGTATAGCGTCAGTGTATAAATTAATCTGTGTTTGATAGAGTCTATACTTTTTTTTTGAGTCATTTTGTATATTAGGTGTATGTTGGCTAATTGTACTGTATGATCCAAATCATTCTTTATGATCTATTTAAATAGAAATTAATTTAAATATTTAATTAAATGAAATTAATTAATTATGGGCTATAACTAATAATATTATATGACTACCATGTCATAGAGAATGATCATCTATTTTGAGAAACCCCGCCATTGAATCTTAGTTAATTACTTAAATTAGGCAAATTTCAAATTAAAAATTTGAACTTATTGTACTGTACAAATAAATTTGTAATGTATAAACATGAATTAATATGAACTATTTTAATTTTAAGATTAAGGAATTAAATCAAATCAAATTAGCATTAATGATCACACTATATGATTTACACAAGAAATTATTAAATAAATCTTAGTTCATCCTGGATGATTTGTGATTTTATTAAACTAATCATATTATATGATATATAAATCATACAGTATGATCAAAAGTTAATATTTAAAAATTAGGATTTTGTTAGAGCCAACTTTATAAACTCTTATAATGTATCGAGTGAAAGGAGTGATTGAACAGTTAGAGATTTCTCTTCTTAGAAGAAAGCTTGGAGAGTCTACTTCACAAGGGAGAGAGAGGAAGTAAAGTTAAGAGAGGTAGAGTGCCTTGAGGGAGTCAAGGGGTGTGAGAGGGGTCACATAATTTCTCTGGATAGCCTGCACCTTGGGTCCTCCAGTTGTATTTTGGTAGAGCTCCTGGAGAGGAACTCTAAGAAGGAGATCTTTCATGCAAAAGAATCACTATCTGAGAAAGCTAGTGATCAACATCTCCATTAGGCCGTGGAGATAAGAGGAGGGATGGTATCTCTTTCATTGTGAGGAGTAGAAGGAGGGCTGTCATCTCCACCAAGCCGAGGAGGAAAAAGGAGGGATTAATATCTCCACCTGCATGCGGAGGTGAAAGGAGGGATCGTCATCTCTGCCTAGCTAAGGAGGAGAGAGGAAAGATAAGTATTTCTACTAAGCTATGGAGGTGTAAGGAGTAATGACATCTCTACCGGGCCGAGGAGGTGAGAGGCGGGAGGTTCTTTAGTGTCAGTATATGTTATTCTCCACCTATGGCAAGGGAGAAGGGCTTCTCCACCTAGCTGTGTATTAAACAAATTTGGGTTAGTGCAATACCCAAAGAGGAGGATCTTTGGGCAGTGGATGTAGGTCAATTTGATTGAACCACTATAAATGTAGTACTCATGTTCTTACTTTTCTGTACTTTACCATTTTTATAATTTATTTTATTGCACTTTAATTTTATTTTAATTATATTTGTGAAAGAGGCTTTTGGTGAATGAGATTTTGTTGAACCTTATTTTGAAAATCAGAAAAGAAAAAAAAATGTTTTCTAAAATTATAAAAACAAACATAATACCTCTTTTGCTTTTAATTTTTGGTTTAAATCTTTTAACTTCTTAAACACTTCTGCATATTCTAAGTTTTATTTTTTAGCAAAAGAATTTTAAAAAAGAACCAATTCAAACCCTACACGCCCCCCCCCCCCTCCCTCGCTCCTTCTTGGTGTACCTTTTACACCTTCAAGTGCCCTCAAAGCATTTTCAATTGTTATTAAAGGGGGGTTCTCACATTGCTAGATTTATGCACCTTGAGTAGATCCACATGGCACACTTAGGAAATCATAACACTTTGAAAGGATTTTTTATAACCCGACTGCCACTTTTTGATAGTACTTCTTTCAATTTTTTGAAGATTTGTACGTCCATATTTTTATATTCTATTGATTTCATATTTGGCATATGATCAAAACTAGGAAATGTTTTATCTTTTTGAATTATGAATAAAGATAATGTAGATATTCCTTTTATTGAATGGTCCATAGATGATCATGAACTTGCAAAACTTAAAGCTAAATGCTTAAACTATTTTTCTATTCTTTGAAATCTAAAAATTACATGTGTATTTCTTCTAATGCTAGCAAAAAGAAAATATGGGATATACTTTGCATTACTTATAAAGGCACTAATGAAGTAAAATAATCTTATATGAATCTACATTTTCATGAATACAAATTCTTTCACATGCAACCTAGTGAATCCATTTCTGATATGTATACTAGGTTTAAAAAAATTATAACATCATTGCATGTGTGGATAGAGATATTTAAAATTAAAAAAAAAGTTAACAAAATTTTACATTATATTGATAATCTTCTGATTCTTTGATTTCCTATTAGCAAAAGGTTAATTAAAGAATTATTGACTCAGGTAAAAAGAAAAAGGAGTGAATAATAATGCTAAAGGCTAATAATATAGAAAGTAGTGATTCAGGGACATATGAAAACGATGATATTGCACTAATAACTTAATAGTTTAAAAGATTCATGAAACATAAGCCAAAACACCAATTTGAAAAAAATCAAGGTAAAAATCTAAAATCAAATAAGTTTTCTACTAATTTAATTAGTTTTGAGTGCCAAAAGATAGGACATATTTAATCTGACCACCCAAACACCAAGATCCAACTAGTTGAGGACAAGGGTGAGGACAAAGGAAATCCAAATAAGGGAAAAAATATCAAAAAGTTTTTTGAGCAAACTCAAATTCACAATCATTAGAAATGGAAGCCAAAGAGGAGGTTACCAACTTATGTTTAATGGCCAAAGATAGCATTGGTGACTCTGAGAGATGAGGTGTGCTCTCACAAGAGGTCTAGTTAGAGCATGTGGTACTTTGATATTAGTTTCTCATGGCACAGGACTATAGATCTAAAACATATCATCACGCTGGTGGTGTGAAGTGGAAGAAAAGTTGCAGTGGGAGACAACACTGCCAGAAAGGTAGTGAGTGAAGGTACTATAGGTAAAACTAATGGTTTCATAATTAAAATATTTAATTTGTTGAAGGTTTAAAACCCAATTTATTAATCATAAGTCAACTTTGTGATAAATTTTTTAATATCAAATTTCTTTCTACCTAATACTTAATTATATTAAATGGCAAAACTATTTTAAAAGGAATGAGAAACAATAATATTTATCTGATTGATTTAAACTTCATTGATAAATCATGTGATGTTTACTGTTTGAAAACAGCTGTTGATAAGTCATGGTTATGACATAGGAGACTATGCCATACTAGTATAAGAACTCTTAGGAAAATCACTCAGCTAGATTTGGTTAGAGGTATCCCTAAGTTAGAACTCTCCAAAGAACATCTATATGATGCTTGCCAATTAGGAAACTAAACTAAGTCTCATTTCATCCAATTAAAGATGTAGTAACAACTAGACCTCCAAAAATTCTTCACATGAATTTATTTGGACCTATTAGTACAATGGGCCTAGGAGGTAAATCTTTTTTATTCATAATTATTGATGATTATTCTAGATTCACATGGGTTAAATTTTTGACAAATAAAAGTGAATCAACTGAAGAGTATAGAACTTTTCAAACTGGATTAAGAAAAAAATTAGATGTTTAATTCAATAATTTATAATAACTATGGAGGTGAATTTGAAAATGATAAATTTAAATTATTATGTCAAGAATCAAGGATAGAGCATAATTTTTTAGCACGACCCCCGGCCCCCCACACACACACACATTAAAATGGTGCAGCCGAAAGGAAGAATAAAATATCAGTAAAGGTTGTTAGGACAATGCTTAGTGAGTATGGTTTATCCAAGTATTTTTGGGCATAGGCAATAAATAGTTCTTACTATGTGCTTAATCAAGTGAACATAAGATCGAAGCTGTTCTTAAGGGTAGAAGACCAAATTTTTTCATCTACATATATTTTGATGTAAATGAGTGTTAAAGAATATAAAATCGCATAGGAAAATTTGATGCTAAGGCAAATGAAGCAGTATTTTGGTATATTCCTTAGTAGCAAGGCTTATAATATATTCAATAAAAGAACCATAGTTTTTTAGGAATCCACTCATGTTACCTTTGATGAATTAGATGAGGTTTTTGAGACTAGAATGATTGATGAAGAAGAAGAAAAAAAAAGAGATAAACCATAGAGTTGAAAAATATTGAATTGGAAGATAGAGAAGAAGCTCATAATCCATTGCCTAGAGAATGGAGATATTCATCTAATCACCCTAGTGAGCTTATCTTAGGAGACATATCTATAAGAACTAAGCATGGTCTTTGTAAGTAGATTAGCAGCACAACTTTTATATCTATGTTAGAGCCCACCAGTGTACATCATGTAATAATTGATGAATTATATATTATAACTATATTAGAAGAGTTTAATCCATTTATTAAAAATTATGCATGGGAATAATTAAGTAGACCCACTAATCAGAGTATTGTTGAAACTAAATGAATTTTAAAAAATAAATTGAATGACTCTTGATCAGTAGTTAGAAATAAGACTAGGTTGGTAGTTAAGAGGTACAACCAAATATTATTAGCATTTGCATGCTTTAGGGGCTTCAAGTTATATCAAATGGATTCAAAAGTGCCTTTTAAATATTGTAATTAATGAAGATGTTTATATAGAAAAGCCCTCGGATTTTAAGAACTCGTCATTTCCAAAACATGTCTATAAACTTAAGAAAATATTATATGGGTTTAAGCAAGCACCTAGGGCGTTGTATGATAGACTTAGAAACTTTCTAATAGAAAAATCTTTTATTAATGGCACCATAGACACCACCTTATTTATTAAGAGAGTTAGAGAAAATAAATTCATAGTTCATATTTATGTTGATGATATTCTTTTTTGGAATTATAAATGATGATTTATGAAATGAATTTTCTTTTACTATGAGTGGTGAATTTGAGATGAGTATGACGGGTGAGTTAACTTATTTTCTTTGTTTTAGTGTTAAGCAAAGAGATGATGGAACCTTCCTAAGTCAAATTAAACATATTAAAGAAAATTTAATAATAATTTAATATGAAAGGTTGTAAAAGCATGAATCCACTAATGAGCCTTTCCACCCAATTTGATAAGTATTTAGATTGTAAATCAATTGATTAAAATAAATTTAGAGGGATTATATGTTCCCTACTTTACCTTACTACTATTAGGACTGATATCATTTTTAGTGTTTATTTAAGGCTCACCCTATGGAATCCCATATGACTGTTGTCGAAAGAATTTTAGGGTATCTAATAAGCACTCAAAACTTAGGTTTTTGGTATCTTAGGAACATCTTAACCATTTTCCAAGTTGGATACTCATATTAGATTTTGTTAGATGTAGGGTATATAGGGAAAGCACCTCATGAATATTTCAATTTATAGGACAATCTTTATATAATAACCCAACAGTGTGAAATGAATTTATTTAAAAAATATTAAAATTCAAAAGTAAAGTGCTATGGTGCTAGGCCATTAATAGTGCTTTTGTATATTTTTTATTATAAATATCCCTGCCTCATCTAATTGCCTCCCTCACTTGGTTGCTTGGCTAGGAAGAAATTAGAGGAGAAGAAGAGAAAGGGGAGAGAAAGGTCTTTGGATAGTATTTGCCTATCATTTTATAACAAATTTTCTTTAATTAATTGTATGTAACTATTCTCTTACTTTTGTTTTTAATGATTTTGATTCTATAGATTTTATCTCTCCTAAATTTGCTAAAAAAATATTATCTTCTAATTTTGTATGTTTTTAAAGTGAAACTTTTAATATATTATAGATTTAATTATTCTGAATAATATGACATAATTTCAATGCATTTTCATGGATTAAAAATGTGTATAAAAAGTTGTATAAAATAAGTAGGGAAAAAGACAGACAAGAAATAGGTTGAAAAGTGATATACTATGATTTGACATGATAAGACTATAAGATAATATATATTAAGATGGTTAATATTATTGAGTTATGTAAGAATGTTTGCTACTAGTTTGAATCTGACATGATGTATGGATATGATGTATTGATTGATATTAGATATATGATATGATAACCTCATATGATATCCTCAAGATTTATGTGGTCCACTAACGAGAGTTAGTGGATGGGAGTCATAAGAACCTGAAGATTGATTGAGATTTATATGGAGTTAGTGATTAATTCATGTGATTCAAGGGGAGTTATAAGGAGTACACTAATTGGGAGTCATATGGGGCGACTGATTGAGAGTTATAAGTGTAGGAGCAAAAAACCCTCAATATACCCTCTTCTGAATATTTGTATATTATTACTGATATTGTATGGATATTATTATTACAAATATTAATAACTATTACTGATTACTATTATTAATTACTGTTACTATTACTATAACTAATATTAAGATTACTTATATTATTACTGATACAGCTCTATTAGTGATACCTAATACTATTATTGAGACAGTGACTGTAATTGACAAATTGATGTGAGCTAAATGGATGATAATATTAAATAGAATTGAGTGAGTGATAACTATCGACTGACTAATGTGGATAATTTTTTCTTACTTGCCACATATGATTTAATTTAAACTAGCTTTAGGATTTTTTTAGTCAAATCTGCATAGATTGATATTATACCATCATGAAGGACAAATAAATATTTTACTATCAATTGAGAAGAGAAATCTCAATTTATTTTCATGATCTAACACAGCATAATGAATATTCAATTCATCCATAAAGATAAAAGGAATTTAATCATGAAATTAAACCACTGAATTTATTTTCATAATTAAAACTGGATAAGAAATATTTAATTCATCCATAAGGATAAAAAGAATATTCATTTATTATTTGATCATGGAATTAAATCAATAAAATTATTTTCATAATTAAACTTCATAAAGAACATTCAATCCATCCATAAGGATGAAAAGAATGTTCATTTATAATTTAATCATGAAACTAAATTTTTTGATTGAAAAAGGTTGAATTGAAAAAGATTAACTTCTTTGGGAGAATTTTAATTTTAGAATTCTAGTTTTGAAATCGAACACTTCATTGTGAATAATATATTAACTCATGAGGAAAAATATCATTTTCTAATGAGTTTAGATTACAAAACTTTAAAATCCATGAATCTGGCTATTTATGCAGGAGTGGTAGGGACATTATTTAATTAAGTTTGAGAAAATGGGGCTGACATTTAGAGTAGATCCTAATTGGCCCTCTGATATATGTTGGGTATTATGAAGCTTAAAAAAAATGTATTTGAATTTTAGACACTTTTAAATTTATTTCTAATGTGATGCATGAAAGTTGACCCAATAAATGAATAAAATGAATATAAAGCAGTTTTAAAACTAGGCTTAAAAAATAGATTTTTTTTTCTTAGGGATTACATAACTTCCCCTTGATGGACTATACCCTAATAGGTCAAGATGCTTGACAGAACCCGTAGGCAGGGAGGTGCTTAACAAGGAAGAGAATATTCAAAATGTATGCAAGAAACCCTCTACGAGCTCGAGCTTACTTCTTAAAATCGTTAGAGTTTCTTTATTAAAGTAGAAAAATCTTTTTAGTGTTCCCTCATGAGCCTCTGATCGAATTCCATCCTAAATTAAAGATTCACATGCAAGTAAAAAAGACTTTAAAAGCATGTAATTTCTATGGCACAATCAATGTAAATCAATCAATTAAATTAAATACTCAAATTGAACATTTATGTTGAAAATGCCACTTAATATTTAACCCAGAATTTTGCAAAAAATAAAGTGGTCGGGTACCATTAAAAATAACCCGCATTCTACTCTTAAGACTCTAGTGACTTTGAGAATGGGATTCTTCTCAGTCTTCACTTCTTCATCCTTCTACAAACTTCTTGGATTCGTCGGGTCCGGATATCCAAATGAAAAGAAACTCCCCCTCGAAAGGGTGTTATCTTTCCTCTTTGGATATTTGTAATTATCCTAACTTAGATTTTTAAATGGAGGATAACTCTCCCCTAAGGGATGCTCTCTCTTTTTTGGAACCTAAGTTGGATATAAATATTACATCTCAAATTTGTCACTTTTAAATATTTAAACTCAATTAAAATTAAATTACATCGAATAAATAAAATAAAAAATCTAGACTCAAACCACCTATAGGGTTATCCTATGTAGTTATAATTAAAATCATCACAAGCAGCTATATATATATATATATATATATATATATATATATATTGAAATATTCAAATCACAGCCACATTTGGCCATGCTCTTTTAATTTTAAAGTAGGACTTAGCATTGTGTAGCACCTGCAGAAAATTTCATTAAATTAAAACTTAATTTTTATGTCCCTTTATTTTCACAACCTTGTACTAGTATGGCCACCTACATAAAATTATGTGAGCAATCCAAATCATCCTAACCTAAGGGTAATCTAATACCCATCGCAATTATTCATAGATTATAGAAATTAAATAAACAATTACATTAATTAATTATATCTAACAACCAGCATGCGGTGAAAGCTCAAAAAATCTGGCAAACAATAGTAGGAAACTAAAACACCGGCCTAGCCTAAGACTAGAGTTGGTTGTCCTAGAAAATCATCTAAACTGTGTGAGGTAGTGTGGTGTGGTTTGGATATGTCCTATGTAGGATAGTTCATTAACGTGGTTTGATGTTCTAGTTGGTTGAAAGGTTTAAGGAGAAGTTTAGAATATTAATGATTTAAAATTAATTTTAAGATATATTTTAAATATTAAATGGCTATTACCTTTGTTGCTCAATGGAGCCATGAAGTTTATTTCACTTTCCTTGGGGCTAAGCTAATAGCCTCGTAGGTTCGATTTACCAAGTGGTAACTCGTATATTTATATAAATTTAATTGGTTGAAGGTTAAAGGTTGATGAATTTTAAAGAAATTGATTGATTACTAATTTTAAAGTTGGATTAAAGTTTTCTAGATTTTTAGATTAAATATTAAATTTTTGGAATTATTTGAATTATTTAAATGAATTATTTAAGGGGTCAAAATTTGACTTTTTATTAAGGTTATTTCTATAAATTTGGTATTTTTATTAAATAGTAAACCTTAAGATAAGTAATTAAACTCTAAGTTTGTTAGAATTGGATTTTTTTATATTTAGTTATGAATTTTTGAAGTTTGAGTTAAAATTCTGACTAAAAGTTAATAAAAAAGTTGAGTTTTTAATTTTAAATTATTTGTGGTGGCTCGTTATTTTTAATAAATATTATATCCCAAATAGAGTCTAATGCCTTTGAGTTTACTCAATTTGAAAATTTCTGGAATTAGTTATGGTTTTTTAAAATTTGGGTATTTATTTAAATTTTTAAAATTATTTAATTAGAAGGGTTGTAATGATTTGAATCCAAATGAACTACAAACTTCTTGAAATCACCTCCAAAGATCAAAAATGATCTAAGGAGGTGTTCTCAAGTGTTTGAGAATTTTTAGGAATTTTTAATTAATTAAATTAATAAAAAATTAATTTTCACTTAAAATTAAATTAATCTTGAATTGATGTCCAATCAAGGGGCTTTTAATTTTCTCTGATTAAGAGTTGGATTCTAGTTACGTTAATCTATTATTTTTAATTTTTCAATTTAAATTTTATTTGATGCATGAATAATAATATAAAAAAAAGAATTTTCATTCATTTATAATTTTAGAGTACAACCCAAGGTCTGCTGTAAAGAAAAGGTGTCCAAGCTCCACCAACGATAAGCTTAGATTTTTACTCCTATACAAGTATAGATTTAAAAATGATTATTTATTATGGTCTTTAATCTTCTGGATTCTAGATCTTCTGTAGTATTTCAAAAGATAATGATCTTCGAAAGAAGAAGAATCATTTTCTTTTGGAACCTATATATGTATGAAAATAAACATTTTTAATCTTTTACAACTCTTGATATTGTACAACTCAATCTAGCTATACAAAAATATAAAACATTTATATTTTTGCTTTTATATTAGGCTTTACATTATTTTCTAAGTACATTATATTTTTTTAGGAATATAAAAGGGCATTTATAAAAGTACACATATGAAATGGGGAAGTGTGAGCACATACATATAATTAAAAGAAATATAACATGGCACTAAATTTCACTCTGATCTCTTGTACACCAACATAAACTAAATATAATATCTAGAGTACATAAAGTAAACACACAAATAAGAGTACCCTCTAGGCAAGGCACTCCAAGCAAACTAAATCAAATCATCGGACTAGCCTAGGTTAGAGTTGCTTGTCCTAGCAAATCATCTAAATTTGTGTAGAAGGCTATGTGCGGCTTAAATAGTTTCTAGGTTTATTAGTTTAAAATTGTCTATAGTTGATTTTATTTATTTAAGGTCTTTAAAGGGTGGTTTGAATTTAAGCATTTAATTATTTAGAAATTTTAAATTTTATTTTAGAGAGGATTTTATTTGTTGCAATTGTTAATTTTAGATTTTATAGAATATAATGCTCAACAACTTATAAGTGCCAAAAGCTATTGCTTAATAGATCCTAGGCTCATATTTTTAGTGCTACCAGTCCCCCAAAGTTGGGGTAGATGGATAGCATAGATTCCTTCAATTTAATTAAGGGTTTTAGTCCTTAAAGCTTCCAATCTAATACACATTTACCTTCCTAAAAGAAATCAAGCAAAAGAGTATGAAAGCTATAATAACTAAGTATTTTATTAATAAATTTTAATTAATTTGGTTAATTAACTAATACTTTATTAAATTTATAAATTAGTGTTTACATTCTATCGAATTTATTAATGGCATTATCACAACGGGCATGAGAATCAAGGCCTCCTTAGGACATGTAGCCATGCAGCCTGAGGTAGACTAGCCTAAAAACTTCATTGACAGAGTGTTGACTATTTATTTTATAATTTTTAGATGATTTAACTCATTAGATTGATGATTTACTAATTTTTTGATAATTTATTGATTTTTCATATTTATTGATATTTTAATGTATTTAATGTTTGACCCATTTATTAACTTTTTAATTATATTTTTTATAATTACTAGATTTGATTATGAATTCAATGCCTGTGGGTTGGTTCAATTTGAATTTTTTTCTATAATTAGTTATGGATTTTACAACTTTAATGTATTTTTGTATTAAATTTTACCAAATAGTTGACTTTTTAATTACAGTGATTTTTAGAGTTTTTATATTTGAAATCTAATGCCTTTGAGTTTGTTCAATTTGAATTTTTTTGGAATTAATTATAGATTTTATAAGTTTAATGCATTTTTATGTATTAATTTTGACCAAATAGTTGACTTTTTAATTTACTATAATTTCTAGAATTTTTATATTTTTCCTAAATACTAGACCTAGATATTAGTCTAATGCCTTTAAGTTTGCTTAATTTAAATTTTTTACAATTAATTAAGGATTTAGAAGTTTGATTATTTAATGGAATTATTTAATTATTTAATTATAGTGATTTTCTTATTTTTTTACCAAATCAACTCCAAACCTCTTAAAATTTTCCCCAAATGTCAAAAATGACTTCTAGGGATGATTTCAAGTATTTAAAATTTATTTAGTAATTTTTATATATTTTAATTATTTATTTTAATTAAATGTTTTTTTTATCTTTAAATTAAATTTTATTTTGCAGGATTTTCATAGGCCTTTTATTATTCCCATTATGCTTCCTATTTTAAATAATTTGATAGTTAGAATGCATTTTTTGAATTTTATTTGAATTTATTAAGAATTTTTAAAGTTCTTTAGTAAATTAAGTGCATCAATCTTGGGTTCATTAAATGATAGACCAAATAACCTCCAACTATAGTAAAATTTGAAAAATAGGTATATGTATACATGTGCCTCAAACTGGCAAAATTTTAGGTGCATTAAAGTTCCCATAGGTTTCACAATCAATCATCAAAGTTAAATGCATGTATACCACTGCTAATTAATTTTGGATAATATACTCAATAGAATTGGGTGAAATTAGTGGCAAACTAACCCTTACATATACATAAACACACCACAAAAAAATGACAGAAATTTTGAGTTTAAATAATTATGAATTTTTGAAGCTATGGGTCCCAAATGGACACATCCCTTTAAAAATTCAAATCCCCAAAATCCAAAGCAAATCAAGACTCAAGAAAATTATAGAATATATGTAACATGCTCAATAATTAACCACCAAAAATTGAGCTCAATTTGATCATTAGAGTTTTGAGAAATTCAAGAAAATTGGATGTCAATCAAAGATAATTTTCTTAAAATCTAGTTAATAAAATTTGTTTAAATTATTTTTAGAAAATATTAGAGCTCAATACCTTTCCATTGAGCCCAAGAACGCTCAATTTAGTGGATAAATAAATTTTCTATAATTTTGCAAGTTATATAGCACTTAAAAAAACTTTTAATTCAATTTGAATTAAATTTGGCAGTGATGCAATCATTACCACCACTGTCATGGTTTGACGCATGGCAGGACATATGGCATGCTATCATGTGCCACTTAATCGTGTTGGCAACTTAGATCGACTGTTAGATTAGCTGCGGATCGAATCAAGGGGCAAGATTTAACCACATCACCTGATCCAGAACCACGTGGTACACATTCGAGCCCTAGGGTAGCCAAGATGCATGTGGTTTGATCTTGGTCATCTGATTACCCTATAGTACGGCTCAAATTGAATTAATCAATTTAGTTCAAATTGAACTAGGTTGACTTGGTTAACTAGGGTTGGCTAAGGCTTAAAGTTTGGTTTAATGCATTACAAATATTATTTTTTAGTTTGTTAGAGGTGATCCCAATGTTTAGTGGGGTCTCCATGCATGTAATATGATTTAAAAGTGGAAAAGGGCATTTTGGTCAACTAGGGTTGACCAAGGCTTGAAGTTTGGTTCAATACACTCCAATTCATATTTTGGATATGTTGGAGGAGGTTACATGCTCAGTTTGACTAAGCTGTGTTGAGGTTCTAGAAAAAAATTAAATTTAGTGGTTCTTAAGTTTTTAAGGTTTAAGTGGCACAATGGTTAACCATGGTCAACCAAGGTCCACCAAAGGCTCAATATTGGTTCAATGCATCATGATTGTTATGATGATTATGATCAATAAGTTTAGGAAGCTTCCAAAGAAAAAAATCATAATATGATATATCTAGTAGCATAGGCTGTATATATTTTAAGGTTTTACAGCCTATGAAAATACTTTTAATTTGAGGGGTTAGAGATCTTAGAATGCCTCCAAATTGAGGTGGTTAATACTAGGACATGTGTTGATCTCATTTTTTTATGAGGTCATTAGGACCAACCCAGACTTCTACCCATTGATATGATTGTTGATAAGGATCTAAGTGTCAATCATCTAGATTCCAATTTAAGACTCAATCTATTCAAGCTTCAAATTAATTCAAACCTCAAATCAATCCAGATTTCAAATCAATTCAAATTTCAGACCTATCCAAACTTCAAGACAATCGAGTCTTCAACCTAGACTTCAATCAATACTTGATTTAGCCTCCATTCTAGCTTCAATCCTATCCAATCATTAAAAATCATTCAATTAGTTATAATTGATTTGGATAATTCAAATTTAAATAATTAAATCCAAAATTCAGACCAAACCTAGAAATCCAGACTAAAACCTAAGGATAAAGGCCCGTATCTTGAAAGCCTTTTTGAGTAATTTTTTAATCTCTTCAAAATTCAATCAAATGGCATCTGATTCATGATTTATCAATTTCATATTGATTAGGCATGTCCCTAGGATCCACCCTCTAAATTTGAGCTTAATCTGAGACCTCTAGCCTCAGAAACTAAATTTATTTCCAAAGGCTGTAAACCTTTTAAATATTTACAACCTATGCCACCGAACCCTTCCCTATAGATTTTGACCTTTGGACCTTCCCCAAGACCTTTAATCATGTCTAAACCCTTGATTATGATATTTTAAATATTAAGCTGCATTTTGGTGGACTTAGTTTGGCCCCTAGTTGACTAGGGGTCAAAATGACCAAAATGCCTCTTAATGGTAAAATTGAAGTTTCCTTTAAACTTCAACATGACCCAGCCAAATTAAACCTTGAAACCACTTCTAATGCATCCTAAACATCATTAGGAATGTAGTGGACTCAAATCCAGACCTTGTTTAAGCTTGGTTGGCAAAGTCAACCTATTTTGACCAAAATGCCCCTTAGGAGTTTAAACAATCATTTCAATTTAAATGATCTCATTTTTGCATGAGACCACTTCTATTAGACCCCATTGATCAAACCAAACCTCTTCAACCCAGACTTAGGTCGTGTGTCAACCTGGTTGACCATGTCAACCTAGGTTAACCAAACAACCCCTTAAGGGTCCAAATAGTCAATTTAACTGAAATGACCTTTCTAATTCAGGAGACCACACCCATTGGTCTCCATTTATCATTTCAAACCTGTTGAGCTCAAACCCTAGCCCTGGTCTAACCTAGTTGACCAAATCAACTTTTAAGCATATTTCATATTGAATTAAACTTCAAATGCATTCAACCCTCATGAAAAACTCCTTTGAACACACCCCTAGTGATTTGGGCTTGACTGGTCACCCTGACCTAGTCAATAGTTGACTTGGTCAATTGAGCCCAGGTATAGTCAAACTTGGCCCATTTAGGTCAAATCACTTCAAATATACAATTCAAGCCCTTCCAAACTTCCAAGTTCTCAAGCTCACTTCAATGTATGATTCAAATGCATTCAAATTCATTTGAAGTCAAATCACCTTGGTTTGACTTGGTCAAACCTCAATCTATGGTCAAATTATACATTGCATATGTTCTTCCACTTTAACTCCAAACCCATTTCTTTGAAAATCCTCAAATCCCTTTCTCTAATGCTTTGAACATATCAAACTTATCACAAGTTAAATCATAGTTAAGTTGACCTTGTCAACTTAACAAGACTTGGTCAAACTTATTTAACTTCTCATATCCATACTTAAACTCCAACTTCATAGTCTTATTTTCATTCCAAACCACTCCAAATAGTTTGTGAGGCCACTTAAATACCACCTCATGTAATGTTGACCAATTGACTTGTCAAACAGTCAACAAGTCACAAAGTAAGCTTAAATAGTCAAATCTCTCCTTTAGCCCACTACACTTCAAATCCATTTAATTCTAGTAGCTTAATCATGGTCTAGAACCTTCTAAGCATTCCCTAGACCTGACCTTAATCCCTAGTTTAGCCCTAATGTACGCCAAGTAAGCCCATGTGCTCATAAAGACAAATGAGGCTTTCCACCTCATTATCCTCAGGTCATCCTTATTCTCTACTCATAACTACCCTAGGACACTTGGCAATCATCTAGGAGTCGAGCCAAAGTAATCCTAGCCGTCCCCTATGGCATTAGGGCTTTTGAGTTAAGAAGAGAGTCTCATTCAAACCCTAGCCTTATCTCCCTACACTCAGCCGACCCAACCGGTTTTCCATTTTGTTTGAGCACCCAACAATCTCCTCAAGACTTCCTCAGCTTGACCCAGCAGGTTAAAGCTTGTCGGCGGCGACCCTCTGACCACTAGATCGTACATGACGATCAACTCCTACTGTCAAATCTTGATTACTAAATTAGCCAAATTTAAAATTAAAAAATTGAACTGATAGTATTGTACAAACTAGTTTTTATTGTATGAACATTAATTAATATTGCATAATTTAATTTTGAGGATTAAATAATAAAAATATATTCAAATTAGCATTAATGATCATACTATTTGGTATATTATTGTACTATATGATTCACCCGAGAACTCACTAGATGAACCTTAGTTCATTTTGGATGATCTGTAATATGATTGAACTAATCATAATGCATGATTAGAAGCTAAAATTTAAAAATTAGGATTTTTTTATAGCCCACTTTATAAACTCTTATAATATCTCTAAAGAAAGGAGTACTTGAATAGTCAGAGACATTTTCTTTTAGGAAGAGATCTTAGAGAGTCCACTTCAAAATAGAGAGAAAGGAGGTGAGGTTAAGGGGTGTGAGAGGGGTTACACGATTGCTCTTTCTTGCATGTACATTGGGTCCTTTAGTTATGTTTTAGTGGAGCTCTAAGAAGGAGAGTTTTTGGTGCAAAAGACTCGCTAGCTGAGGAGGCTAAGGATTGGCATCTCCACCAGGTCAAGGGGGCGAGTGGAGGGACGTTATCTTTATTATTGCAAGGAGTGGGAGGGTTGGCATCTTTTCTAGGCTGAGGAGGTGAAAGGAGAGATCGGCATCTCCACTAGATCGAGGAGGTAAAAGAAGAGAATGACATCTCTGTCGAGCTGAGGAAGCAACAGGAGGGATCAGTATCTCCATCGGGGAGAAGAGGTGAGAGGAGGGAGATTCTTGGGAGTCTTTAAAGGTTATTCTCTTCCTATGGTATTGGATAAAGGGTTTCTCCTCCTAGTTGTGTGCTGAAAGAGTTTGAGTTAGTGCAATACCCAAAAAGGAGAACCTTTAGGGAGTAAACATAGGTCAATTCGACCCAACCACTATAAACTAGGTTTGCATATTCTTACTTTTCTTGTAATTTATTAATGCACTCTAATTTTATTTTGATTATCTTTGTGAAAGAGGCTTTTGATGAATGATCTCTATTTGAACTTTATTTTAAAAATTAGAAAAGAAAAAAAAATATTTGTTTTCTATAAGTTTAAAAACAAAACTAATATCTCTTTTGCTTTTGATTTTTTGGTTTGAACTTTTAAAATCTTAAAAGCTTCAACACATTCCAAGTTTTATTTTTATACAATTAAAAAAAAATTAATCCCCCCCCCCCCCCCGAGTTGAGGGGCAAAAATGATCCTTTAATAAAGTTTTTAACTTTTTTGATTTTTCATAAAGGGTCAAGGGATCATTTTCGCCTTTACCTCAAGTATAATTTATAAACATGCATAAATTCATGATAAATCTACTGCATTTTATTTGACATGGGTATATGAATGATATAACATATTGTTCATTTTATATAATTACCAATTGTTGATTCATAAGTTATATTACCTGTATTGATTCACATTGCTCATTTGAATTGATATTATTCATATTATTACCTAGTTATATTATTACATGTTTATACTTATCTGGATTAATAATTATATGTATGTTATTTATATTGCCTTGCATTGATTACAACTATAGGTTTTGGTGACCTATTGAGCTGTTAGCTCTCTCTGTAGTTTTACATATTTTTCAGAAAGAGGTCAGGATCTAGTGGAGTGAGACTGAACAGAATTTATAGTTTTTGTTTTATTATTCTATATCTGGGAATGTTAATTAATAAATTGATGTTATAGAATGAAATCCTAGTTATTGTATATGAATTTTGGGAAATGAATATAGAATTATTAGTTGATGAAAATGATTTATAGTTACTTTCGTTGGACTCATTTATACTATGGGATTATTAAAGGCTCTGGTAGATTAATTAAGCAATAAAATAGATAATTATTTCACATTAGATCTTGGGGCATAACATAGTCTCTCCACTCCAATGAAACATCTAATAAATAAAAGCTTAGCTAAAAAAAAACAATTAATTTTCCTTAGTTTTGATATTGATGTGGCTCATTTAAATCTCTATGTTTGGTATCAATCTTGGCCATCCATAAGAATCATAATATTATCACTTCAAGTATGATCCTAAAATGACCATTAAATTTTCCATTCCCAAAATTAAATTAAGTTAAAGTAGTTCAAAGTAAGTGATATTCAAACAAACTTGATAAATATTAAAATATTTTTATACTATAACCACACTTTAGAAGCTATAATTATATTAATAAACAAATGCTTAAGGTTTTTAACATGTTAGTAAAATTTGAGATTTAGATGATAGACGAAATCATTTCTTATAATGAAGAATATCAAAAAGCATCAACTAAGAATTCTCCTACATAGAAGAGAGTAAGTTATTAGTATGCTTGGTTTCAAAATTCATTGAAAAATAGGTGAAGGATCAACTCTAAGCTAAATATAGTCCCAAACACATTTAAGATCAATGTTTTTTTAAGAGGGTAATTTGAATACTAAGTAGTCATTGATAGAAGGGTGAATATGAAAGCACATAATAATATTAATAATGTTATAAAGAAGATATTTAAAAATTTATCCATACTCCACTAGCCAATATTAAGAAACTTGTTAACTTTAACAACATTACTCGAGTAAGAGATGAGGAGAGAGTTCATAGACCCAATTTGTAACCAATCATCTTGCCACAAGAAAGAAGAGTTTGCCATTATCCAATTGAATAAAAAATTCAACATCCAGTTGATAGATATGACTTTTTTTTGAAAAGTGGATAATCCTTATTTGAAACTATAATTAATGGGATTTTTGTCTTGATAATTTCAATCTTATGTACTTCATTCGGAAACTAGGTCCTTTTCTAAAAGGCAATCTTAACATACAAGAAAATTATGGGTTAAATTATACATATTCTTATAACGAAGACCCCCTTCAAAAAAAGGCCCGTAAAAGAAACTCCAATCATACCAATGAATTTTCTTACAAGAAGAATATAAAAAGACAAAAAAAATTCTAAGAAGCCTCTTGAACCTATTAAAAATAGAAATAGTACAACTTATAGTTTGAATAAGATAGTGGGAAGATAGAAAAATAGACTTATATCATCTATAGAAAGAAATTTAAATTCCCATGAAGAGAATCTCTTTTGAATAGAATTGATGAGATCATTAAAAAAAATTCTATTCCTCACCTTCTGAAGAGGAATACCCAAAAGGTGAGGAGGAAGTGCTTTAATTTTAAATCCAAAGTGATTAACCATATTATAAAATATACTATTGAGGATGTTTTTTGTAGGTATAAAATAGCTTTTGATATTTTTAATAGTTAGGCCGCTCCCTTGTTCAAAGGTTTTAAGAAATTTTTTTAAGAGTTTAAATATTGAGATAATGCCATTAGAAAAAATAATGATAACATCAGCAATGGATATGCGAGAAATATTTATACCATAATAGTTATTATACCTTAATTCATTATAATTGAGAAATAAGTTATCCAAATCTATATGTAAATAATCAATAGCAATTATGAAGATATAATGATAAATAGAGTCTCCTTGTGAACATGTAAAGATTTAAAGAAGCCAACTACTTTACTATTGATTCATATAGTAAAAAAATAAAATTTCTCAATGTAGTTTCTAATGAGATTCACACTAGTATCATTTGCCAAATAACCTAAGAATATTATACGAGAACTCTTGATAAAATGATCATAAGCCTTCATAATGTCCAACTTATAAATTATAACCTTAAACAAAACTAATTTTGTTAAAAGTAGATCTTTAGTCGTTTTTGTCCAAGAAAGTTTTCATGACCTTATTCATAGCGATTAAGGTTATATATTAGTAATAATTTTAGAAATGAGCTTATTGAAGGTTTCCAAAGTCTAGTATGTCTAAATTCATGGAAAGCCTCAGGATTATGGACTTTAGATTTAAGGTTTGTAGATGTACTACTAAAAACTCTTGCCATTTGACTACCAGTGAATAATCCTACCACAAGATCAATGAAATCTAATTTTATAATAACCCAATATTTATAAGGAAATAGCGTAGTAAAATAGTCCAGCCTAGCATTAAAATTCTTACTTATGTCAAGTAGGATTGAAAAGATTTCTTCTTTAATGGGGTTGCTGGAATAAGTAAAGTGTCTTCTTCCCAAAAGTTTGAGGAATCAGAAGGGGTTATATGTAGGTTTCAGGACCTTGTCATTCACTGCTAAGTGGAAAATTGATTTATAGCAGATGAAGAAAGACGTAAGTATCCTCAAGCCACTAACTATTCTCCAACATGATCATGTAGATAAAACTAATAGCTTTCCTTTTATTAATAATAGAGTGAAAATATTTATTATTTTTTTCTCCTCAACTAAGAACTTGGAGCCAAAGAACTTACTTATAACTTCTTTTAAAAATATAAGATTAGTGTCAAGCCGATCAATGATATAGGCATTTTTTTGTAGATATAACCCTAAAAAAATGTTGCCCCTTATAATTATTTAGTGTTTGCTAGAATTATATAAATTGTCAATAATTTATTAATTTATAATATTTAAGCAATCAAAATAGTTATATTTAAATTTATTTGTTACTCCTCAAATCCCTTAAACCAAAAGCATCATAGATTAGAAAATTATATATAAAAAAAATTGTTAAACCATTCTTATGAATGTGATAATTCTTGCTAATTTTGGTCAGAGGGGTTGAACAAATATCTTCAATATTTGTATTTATATTGCATCATGATGTTAGCTATGAAATTAAGTTGTTGTAACTCTTATAAAATAGGTCAATTTATTTTACAATTGTGGGAGCCTTACATCACACGATTCCTAGAAAATTGAAATTAGTATTTTTTTTTTTTTTTTGGAAATTTTGGAGAAATTAGTATAATATAAATTACTAATTTTTTTCTTAAAGAACATGATGAAATTTTGGGGAAATTAGTATAACATGATGAAATAAAGATTAAAAGGAGCCCATGCAAAGTGGGCTTCTAATTGGGCCGTCAGTTGCCATGCCTAAAGGACTTGGAATCCGAATCTATCTAAGTTGGTGAGCTCGTTCAAAATAAACAAACATTTGACGTGCTCTTAACAAGTTAATAAATATGAGTGTTAGTTGTACATGTTAAATATTAAATGCGCATATAAAATGTTCAGGATTATGTTTGGTTTTCATTAGAGGTATAAACGAGTCGAGTCAAATAGTGGCCTTATCTAGCTCGGCTCATCCGTCAAAATATCGGCTCGAACTCAAGCACGAGCTCGAATAGAGCTCAAAAGGCGAGCTCAAGCTCGGCTCGTTGCACTACAAGTCAGCTGGTCGAGCGGCTCGATTCCGCATGCGAGCTCACGTCTGCCATTTTGCCGTTCGTTCGAAATTCTAGCCTTTTTTCTTCCAGCACACAAATTGAAAATCCCGCCGGCGAATTAGAATTCTCACCTGCGTTCGTCTTTGATTCACGTTTTGCCTCCCGCCATCTATCATATTAGTTAATATATAATTTTTTTATTAGATGATTAATTAATGAAGAGCCGTCTCGCGAGCTCACAGGTCCAGCCGCATCAAACTCAAACTCGAGCTCGTTGCTCAATAAGCTCGGCTCGCGAGCTTTTTAATGAGTTGAGCTCGAGCCAGCTTGGCTCACTTACACCCTTAGTTTTTATAAAAATATTGAAGAATATGTAATGTAATTTTCTTATTTACAATTCTTATAGAATTTATATATATATATATATATATATATATATATATATATATATATATATATATATGAAGAAATGCATAAAGCAATTTATTAGAAATAAAAGGAAACAAGCACCTAAGTGATTGATCCCCAATCACATTCCTCCTTTAACAATGAAATAAATGAAGGAGGAATATTATTACAAGTAATGGCATCCAAAAAAAAAATCCAAAGAAAGAGCATGGTTAGCACAAACATCAGCTAACTTATTACAACTCCTATTCACACAATTGAATAACACTTGACTAAACGCCTTGAGAAATTCAAAATCTTCCACCTTTGGCAAGTCTTCTTCGGCTATCCCTTTATTCATCCAAGTTTGTACAAACTTGATAACATTGGAGTTATCACCTTCTACAATGATACCTTTAGCTTCAAACATCCACTCTTGAAGAAATTTCCTCATAGAAAGAATTGACAAGAGCTCAAGTTGCTAACAGTCCCAATGCAATGTGCTGTAGCCAAAAGCACACAGAAATCTACCTCTGTGATCTCTGAAAACACCCTTATACCAACTTTATAAGAGCTTACCAAAGAAGCATCTATGTTGAATTTAATCCATTTGGGAGGAGGGGGACGCCAAGAAGAGTTTGACAGCTGATTCAGCTAGTCGACATCCCAGTTTTTGGAAGAAGGATTAATCCTGAAAGAAGCAACAGCAAAACTCAATGCATTAGCTGCTATGAAACTAGTACAATCCTCTGATCCTCCATGTTTCAACTTTTTTCTACTCTTCCAAGTGAAAAACACCGCAGAATAAAACAGGTTGCCAATAAAAGGATTATATTAAGCCAACTTATCCATCCCATAATAACAATCTTCAAGAGAAGCAAAATTTGGCACATTAAAACCCCACTTGTTGAGAGAGAGACGAACTTGTACAAGCTTCCAACAGGTTACTGCAACATGCTCAGCATCTTCAACCACATTGCATCCTCTAGGACAACCATTAAAATCAGATAATCTTCTATACGTGAGGAAAGAATTTGAAGGAATAACATTCATATTTCAGCGCCACCAGAATACTTCAACCCGAGGCCTCAGCTTCAAGCTTCTCATCCACTTCCAATGCCTATCATCACCACCAGCATCATTACAATTCCCTGAAGCTAAAGAATATATTGTTTTACCAGAACATTTATGAATCAATTCCAATTGATCTCTTTGTAAATAAGGGAGAATAGGAACTGCCATTATCAGCTCAGCCAGAGGATGTCCGAAAAATTGCTTCTGCAATGCTTCATCCCAACTACCTTGCCGAATGAATCCACAAAGGAATTTTGTTTCTTCACTCAAATTCACAACAAATGTAGGTCACTTCTCCAAGCTTTTATCAAAAATCCACACATCTTCAATGGTATTAATGAGACAACCATTATTTACATTCCACCTAATAATAGCCTTCAAACTTTTAGCACCATGTAAAATGACCTTCCAGGTTGGAGAGGAAAAAGCCCTGTTTTCAGAATTCCAGATATCATCTCCATATTTAGCTATAAGAATTTTATTGAGTAGAGAGTTTGGCTTAGAGATAATGTTCTAAGCAAACTTAGCCCTTAAAGCACCAATTTTTTCAGCAACAGATTGCAAACCACAAAATGGAGACCTTTACTCCCATCATGCTTGTTCCATAAAAAGTCTCTACGCATTCTATCAAGATCATTCAACACTCCCATAGGAATCAATGAATGAGTTGATAAAAATATAGGAAGAGAAAGAAGAGCCAACTTCACAAGAAGAAGTTTTCCTGCAAGTGAGATAAACTTGTTACCCTATACATTCAATCTACTCGAAGCATTTTCTATCACACTTTGAAAGTCTGATACTAGTAATCTTCTTAAAGCCAACCTAACACCCAAGTACACCAATTCAGGTACCTCCTTGAAGCCCAAGAGTCTAGATAGAGCAATTGTCCTTCTTCTATTGACTGACTTCTCAAACAGCATAGCAGATTTCTGATTATTCACCCATTGACCTGACCATTTGCAATAGTCTTTAAGAATTCTGCTTACTCTCTTCGCACTCTTCCGATTAGCTTCTGAGAAAATGATGATATCATCAGCATAAAGGAGATGAGAAACTTTATCTGCATTTGGAGCCACTTTAATGCTAATGTTCCTCCTCTTTGAGTGAAAGCATTAGAAAGAAATTGAGAACATAAGATGAAAAGATAAGGAGACAAAGGACAACCTTGTCTAAAATCACTTTTAGCCTCAATCCAATTAGAATGATTACCATTAATCATAATAGAAAATTTAGGATTAGTAACACATTCAAGCAACAAATTGGAGAAGTTAACTGGAAACCCAAATTACTGTAAAACATGCTTTAAAGTATCCCTGTTCATACTATCATAAGCCTGCTCCATATCAATTTTAATAGCCATGAATCCTTTCTTAGATTTAGAATACCTGAACTTGTTAAAAATCTCTTGAGCAAGCAAAATATGATCAGATAAGGATCTACCTTTGACAAAGGCAAATTGACTTCAGAAATGATTTTGGGAATGATACAATTCAGCCTATTCAGAAGCATTTTAGCCACAATTTTATAAATAGATAAGCAAAGACTAATAGCCCGATAATTGGAAGTGGTAAGGGGGACCTTCACTTTAGGGCTCAGGACCACACAAGTATCCTTCCAACCAGAACACATTTTCCCTGAGGTAAAAAAGACATTGATGGCATCCCAAACATCTTTTTTGATAATAGACCAATAATTCTTTATAAAAGAGTAAGTAATGCCATCAATACCTGGAGCTAAGTTCAGCTCCAGTTGTTTGACCACTTGCTCCAGCTCAGCATAACAGAATACCGCCTCCAAGGCATTTTTATCAACTACTTCCAGAACTTTGGACGGGGAAGGCCAGCCCTTTAGCACGCAAGTCCTCCTCTGCCATTTGCCTTTAAAGAACTCAAAGAAAACCTCCTCTATTTGATTTTGATCTTCCACCAACAAGCCATTGCTATTTTTTATTTTGGTTGATCCAATTCATGTTTCATCTAGCCGTTGCAAACGAGTGGAAGAACTTTGAGTTGGAATCACCTTCTTCAATCCACTTCACTTTATCTCTTTGCCTCCACCATGTATTTAGCCGCCTAAGAGAAGAGTTGAATTCAAGCACTTTGGCTTTTAACAAGCAAAGTTTATCCTTAGAGAGCCCACCGAACACAGCCTCCTCTTCTTGTAATTCTAGAATCTCTTTCTTCAATTGATCCTTAAAAACCAAGAGGTTTTGATGCTTGGCTCTACTCCAAAAAAATAAAGCCTTTAAAGTTCTTCTAAACTTTACATTTAACATCTGGTCAGCATCTCCTTGCACTCTTTTACTCCAAGATTTTAACACAATTGCTGATGAGGCTAGGAAGGAGGCCCACACATCTTCAAACTCAACAAATATGTTTCTCTGAAAACTAGTAGGAACAACCTTAATCAAAACTAGGCAATGATCAGAAGCAATCCTTGCCAAGTGTTTAACCGACGCCAACTGTATAGCTTCCAAAGCAGCTGAGTTCAACAGGCACTGATCCAACCTCTCTAAAATACGTGCTCCACCAATTCTATTGTTACACCAAGTAAACTTTGGACCACTCACCCCAATCTCATGAAAGTCTCACTTGCTCATGAACTTACTCATGTCCTGCGGCCCTTGGGAAAAAATAAATTTCTTTCCTCCTATTATATCATCTTGTGACAAAACACAATTAAAGTCTCCTCCAATAATAGATGGAAGATTTCTCTCTGAAATAGTCTCCAAATTCTCCCACAATAATCTTCTCTTATACACATCTTTACTACCATAAACAGTAGCAACCAACCAAACTCCTTTATTAGTAATATTAAGCTCCCCAACTATCACCTGAGATGAAGCATGAATAACAGAAAAGGAAGCCACATCAATCCTCCAGCAAGCCATAATGCCACCAGAAGGCCTTCCGAAGGAAACAAAAAGTAATCCTAATTGTCTCCAATAAATTTATTGAAATCACATTTATTCAAAGAAGAGATCTTAGTCTCAACGAGCCCAACAAAAAACATATCAAAATCTTTTACTACCTCCTTCAAATAACGAGAGGATTCAATCTTCCTTGCCCCTCTACAATTCCAAAATACAATGGATGTCATTTATTTTTATTTTTTGAGCTGGGATTTCTCCCACCACCATCTGTAATCAACAAGCCACCTCTTCTATTGCGAGAGATAGAATTGGCCTTGCCTAATGACTTGAGTTATTTCTATAGTTTGAATGTAGCCAACTCAGGACCATGAACAATCGGACCTTTGTTAGGTTTCTCCATCTTCAGATCAGAAACCATAACTTCTTCATCTTCCACATCATCCATACTCGAATCAATAGGATCTGGAAGCTTTAAGAAATCACCTCCTTCTTGAGAAGTCTCCAATACTTTGAACACATTGACATATATAGGAATATTAGCAACCACAGCATTGGATATCACCTCAGGCAACACAATTGATACAGGTATTCCTTCATGATTCTACAGGTTGTCTTGTGCATTCATTTTAGTCTTCAATGCTTCTTTATCCCGCAACATATCAGAGACAGAAAAATCATCAACTATACCTACTCCCTTCTCTCGATTAGCATCAGTAGAAACCTTGGTAATATCAGACACCTCCACACCAGATGAGTGAGAATAGTTGACAGTAGCCTTCTTAACATAAAACGGACCTATTTTTGGAGCAACCTTCTGCACAAAACCATTTCTCCTATCCTCTTTTTTGCTAATGACAGCAGCTTTCCTCCTTCTTCCATAGTTCACATGCACCCATGGTCCATAGGAATGACCATTATCCACCTCATCAGGCTCACACAAACCATGAGATAAACCACCTGCAACAACTTTATTTCCATCTTTACTTTCAGAAACATTATCCTTCATATTGCAATCATTGATGAAGTGGCCAATCCTACCACATTCAAAACAAAATGTATTCATTTTTTTATACTCAATCTTTTGAAAGAAACGACCTTCCACTCCTTCCACCCAGACACCAAAAGGAAGTTGCTTGTCTAAAGCCACACGAACACAAACCCAAGAAAATTCCATTTTACCCCATTGAAGCATATTCCCATCAATCCATAAGGGAATTCTTATCATTGAAGAAATCCTTGCCACATTTATTTCATCCCAACATAATAAAGGAAGGTGAGGCAACCTAATCCAAATAGGAGAAGTCATGCCTTTCAATGAGGAAGGTGAGAATAGGAGAGTCCACTTATCAAGACCAATAATGTGGCCATTAACATACCACGGTCCTCCTGATAACACATTCTCTACAGCTTCAACTGAGGCAAATGAACATAAACCCCATCCTAAGCCAAGATTGGTAAGATGGAATTTTCCAAATTGCGTCCACTGATGACACAATTCATCTGTTACCAAATGGATAGGCACATCCTTCCCAAACACTTTGACAACAATGGAAAATTGAAGTTTTTCCAAATTAGCCATAACACTTGCCTCATGCCATTTCATAGCAACACCATCCTCGGATAAAATCAACTCAACCTTCACAAAATTTACTTTGATGTTAGGACGTCTAGCCCAGGGATTAAAAGATTGCTTTTTAAGCAAATGGTCCGTATTATTCAAACCTTTGTCTGTCACAAAATTGGCATTAGCATTCTCTTGGACATTAACACAGACATCAAAAACTATATCTGAAACCTTCTTATGACAAACATCCTCCTTCTTTTGAATAACAGGTTTAGCAAGACCAAACCTATTAACCAAAAGCTTCATACCGAAGGAGGATGATGCTACAAAGTCGTTCGATCTCACAGGAGGTGAATACCCACCGTAATGGCGAGGAGTATTGTTTAACGCAACAATATCGTTATCTTTGCCAAGAACAGGTGAAGATTGATTTACCAGAACTGCAAAAGGTTCTCTAATAACCAGAGAACCATTCTTAAAAAAATCTTTATGAAGGACGGCGACAGGCGACATTGGAGGGAACGAGCCATCAGATACTATAATACATGATCTGGGACTTCCAGCAGATCTCCGATGACCATCGGAGGTCGCCAGCGAACCAACCGCCATGAGCGAAAAGTCCGCCAAACTGGCGAAAAAATTAAAATTTTGAAAAAAGACGGGACTCTCTCTCTAGGAACTGGACTAAGTTTCTAAAAATTAAGTTCAAACTATCTTAATCTGAGGTCTCTCCATATATATATATATATATATATATATATATATATATATATTAGAATATGTGCATATATTAGAATATGTGCATTTATAGGAATAAGTGCTGCCATTTTTTGTAATTAATTTGTCATTCATTTTATTAATATCCCATACTCACAGTTCACTCATAAATGATTTATGTTGAAGGGTTTGTCCATAAATTTGAAATGGCAGCAAAATCATTTCCATACGAAGACTAAAAAAAATATAATTCATAGCATCTGAAAATTCAATTGAATTACCATGAATCTCCATGCATGTTAGAATTAAATTTTTTTAAAATTAAAGTCTATATATTTGATCTCTAACTTTAATAAATTTATAGTCGAATTAAACATACCGATGAAGTAAATCCAATGATACTAAAAGTTCGATCCAAGTCTAAATTTGTCCAAATCAAGTGTTGAAAACTTTATGATATTAATTGAGGGACCACATGGTCTTCTAATCTAGTGTGCTTGTAAATAAATCGAGTATCTCAATAAAAAAAATGATATTCTTAAGGCATTTAAACGCTGAAATAATGATTTTTTATTATAAAAAACTAATATAGGTTGTTCAATGGAGTTCTTTGGGACTTTGGTCAAAACCAAAATATCACTCACAAAATTAAAAAAAGTCTATTTTCTACATGTGAGCGACCTTGACATGAGATTAAAGAAAGTTCAGAGATTTGAAGAATCCTAGAGATCTTCATGGCCATTACCATTAGATCGTCGCTGCCCTACCACAATTATCAAACCACCACCATATAACCACAACTATTGGATCACTATCATCTGATCATCATCATTAGACCACTAGCACTCGACCCCCATCATCTGACATTATCAACAAATTACTATTGCATGACAAAAGTCTTTTGACCATCATCACCCAACTATGGTCTCAAACTTCTACTGTCAAATTGCTATCTTTCGACTAGCATCTACCATCTACGATCTCTCGAACATCATCTTCTTATTATGCTCTTCAAACCACTACCACCTAGCTACAGTCTCTTAACTAACTTTGTTAGACTATAGCCTCTCAATTATCGCCAATTAAATAAGATCTCCTGACCATTGTCACCCGACCATAATCTTTGGATAATCATTGTCTGATTACATCCTCCTGATCACTACCACCTAATTATAATCTCCTGGCCACTATTGCCTAACTACGACCTTCTTATCCTGATTGTGGTATCTCAATTATTATCGATTGATTAACTAAGGAATCCTAACCACCATCACTAGTCTACGACCTCCAAACCTCCACTGCTCTATAATGACATCTTAAGCACTAGTGTTCGATTACAGTCTCTTGATAATCACCATGCAACTATGGTCACTCATACACATACCATCACTCATTTATGATCTCTTAGTCATTGCTACTCGAGTATAGTCTCCCAACCACTGGCACCCAACTACAATCTCAAAACCACCATTTCATGGCTATGGTCTCCCAATCACAATTTTCTATCTATGATGTCCTAATGACTGCTCCTACCTATAATCTCTTGACCACCATCGCTGGATTACTAGTACATGGTAATGCCAATAACAATTGACTTCATCATTTGCAATCATCAACAACTTTGATGCACTTCATTACTAAGAAAGTGATGTACGCCATAGAAACTAACCCTGATTCTTGATGTTAACACTTAATTTAGGTCTCTAATTTCTCTTATCAAAAGAGATGATTGAACAAATAATTAACTATCTCTTGCCTCAAGGGTACTCTAACTTACACCATGAAATAATGTTCTACAATTTACATCTATTATATTAAATCAACACCTCTCCTAATTATTGGAAGGGGCATCATTTGTAACCAATAATATATATTAGTTGAATCATTTTAACTCAACTAAGCCATATGACCTTTTTATGCACTTTTTAGGTTTTCCACATAAAACTTTAATATCCCTTATAACTCTTCTTTTACATGTGTGTATGTTGAATTTTTATAAAAGTAAATATATCAAACATTTTCTTCCTAACACTATGAATATTATACCAAATAAAAATCTTGTGCCATCTGTAAGAAGCGATTCTACGCTGAAGGCAACGTTTGCTACAATATTAAAAGGACTTAAAAAGGACATTTACATTAATGTCATGGACATGATTATAGTAAGACTATTACTTTGCTACCTATTGGATTATAGGATTATTACTTTGCTACCTATTGGATTATCACTTTTGAAAGAACCAAGTCAAGATAGGGGTAAAACCTTGATTATAACATTGTAGCTTCTTTTGTTAGTTAAGGTAAAAAAAATCAAACCTTCAACAATTTATTATTTTATCAATTTCATAAGTGGTAGATTAGGAGGGTAACCCTGGATGCAACCTCAAAGGGAAGTTCAAGTTAACATCATGGGCACGGTCTTAGTAGAGTATGCCCTTTCATCCTTTTTTTTTTTTGCATAGGAAGTATTTTTAACATTTTAAAGCTTCCTACAAATATGAGGTATTTTATAAGAAACATTTAAGTTAGTTTCATATTTTACATAAAGTTCTCAGTTGGACATGAACTTCATGGACGAGGTCATAGCTATAGCCTTAAAAGGTTAATAATTGTCTAAAGTAGACCACTTTCCCCTTTGATTTAGAATTCACATGGTATTAATCCCATCCCATTCAATGTCTAGTTGATCCAAAGGGGCTTCAATTTGACTTCTCATAGACAAGTTAACATCATCAGATAATACTCTAATAAACATCCTCCAATAAGTCAAAAATTGTTGATGGATTTCTCATAACATCCGACACATAGGTTAATATCAGCTTCTACCACATTGACAAATAATCTCGAATAATTTAAAATCCTTGCTGGATTTCTATCAACATCACCCACCAAGGGTCAATTTAGGGTGACATCACATACTAACAACCTATGAATGACAAAAATTTTAAAATAATTCTTCATAAAAAAGCTTGAGTAAAATTATAGCATCAAGAAAGCTTGTCACTATCCTATAAAAATATCAATTTTATTTATATACAAATGAAAAGAAAAGAAAACATCCAAGGAGCATAGTTTCCTATGAGGGGAATTTCTCAAAACTCTTATTCAATCTTATATGAAAGTTTGAGGGTTCATCAATTATAAGTATTAATTTCAACAATATTATTGTAAATATTAGTTAAGTTTGTATATTAATACATGAAGAAACATAAATTTATAGGCTATATAAATAAGAAGGCTTATTTTAAAAAGACATACAAAACTATTGAATCTATATGATGTCATAACTCTCTTCATCAACATCACTAGAGATTCTTGAATCATTCCATGGCTTTAAAACTCCCATTTGAGCTTCAAACCTTAACATTTAAAGCATACACATCTGCCTCAACCATAGCTCATCTAAAATGATTCAAATGGCCTCAACACTAATCTCGATGCTAAGAAATAAAAATTTAGACTCTCGATATTAATATCAATTTTCCTTTTTTGATAGTACCAAAAGCATACAATCTTTTAAAAGAAAAAGAGTTAGAAAAAATATGAAAAATTCATGAAGATGCTATAGTCAGCATACAACATCCACAAAAAAATTGAAAATACTTTGTCTACTGAAATGGCCTTGAAAATTCATTGAAGACAGATATATTATAATTTTCTCATCAGGACATCTAAAAATCAAAATTTCACCAAAAATAAAAAATCGCATCACATCATAATCAGAAATTATGGAAAGAAAATGCACACACATACACGTGATCTTCTAAAAAAAAAAAACTTAAGAAGTGATATAAAAATAAGCAGAAGAATTGCTCTAAAATGCTACATCAACATACTGAATAAAGTTTTATTATTTTCCAGGAAACTTATTTTCTTCATGCCTCCAAATCACTTCATTGATGATTGGCCACCATGTTATTCTCCATCCTTCTCTAAACCTTAAAAGATAACTATCTTCCTAAAGAAACATCAATATCAAGTCTTCATCCCTGGGTCGACAACATGAAACCTATTTCTTCATTATATTCTATTAAGTGTCAAATTCTCAGTTGAATCTAATTAAAATGTCATTTCTAATACTTTCTAATCAAGTCTTTTTAGGACTACCTCTACCATTCATAATATGGATCAAATCTAATACATATACTATCCTAATTAGGTCATCGGAAGGCCGACGTTTTATTTGACAAAACCATCTCTTTCTAATCTTATCTGCCATTGGAGCTACTCCAACCTTTTCATGTATATACTCAATTCCTATTTTGTCTCTAAGAGTAAAGCCACTCATCCATCTGAGCATCCTCATCTCTACAACACTTAACTTAGTTTTATGTTTCTCTTTTAATGATCAACTTTCTATGCCATGAGATCTCAAAACAAGATGAAAACCTTCACCTCCAAATCTATTTTAATCAATGAGAACAACCAACACTTTTTTTTAAGAAAACATTAGAGCCTCGTTATAGCTACTATACTTTTTACTACTTTCAATGCTTAAACTCATGATAGACCAATTTTCACCTCTATTGAAAAAAAATGGAGCCTGGATGTTGAGAAGACATAAAGGATAAAAAAGTACAAAACAATTTTGAAATTTTTTTGGCTTGGTTTTAATTTTTTTTTCTTTTTAGAAGATTAAAAAAAAAGAAAAGAATAAAAAATAAAAAAAAAATAAATAAATTAAAATTTTAGGCATAAAGGTGTTGTACGCTCACTCTTTGTATTAGTGAGTAGATATTGATGGTGGCAGCGGTTAGTATTTCTACGATCATTAAAACTATTTTTTTATTTTTTAGACTTTATTGCAACACTTTTATAGCCAAATGGAGCCTCTAAAATTAGTTTTAAGTAATTTTTAGAGTTTGTAGTAAACTTTTTTAAGTAATTATTGCCCTAATTGACAGGCCAATTTTGAAGCAGGGAGAAATTATAAGGTATGAAAATTTACTTAATTCACAAGTACCCCGGCTATAAATTTACATAACGTATAAGGAACAATTCTACATTGGAATTTTTTTAAATTATAACTTCATCCTGCTAAATTTTTTGAAGACAAAATATAGATTTTTTGACAATATAGACTTCAATGTCAAAAAATAAGGAGAAAAATAATACATCATCTGAAATCCACTTGATAAAGTTGAGTCTCAAAGCACATTAGAATTAAAAGCTTTCAAATTTTAATTCAGTGTAATATAAAATTCATTTTAACAAAATTATACTCTGACCAAAGTTCTCAATGAGATGAACCCAAAAACGTTAAAGTAATTTGATATGAGTCCAAATGAGCACATAAATTAAAGTGTTACATAATTTTTAAATATGGCATGCTTATCAAATATTGTGACGAGATAATTCTTAAAAGCTCATCATCACTTAATTTTAAGGTTATTAAAGAATTTAAGTACTAAAAGAATGGTTTATAATTAGGAAAATTAATATGGCTCGTCTAATAGTGATTTGAGACTTTAGCCAAAATAATCAAAATAATAGTCAGAAGAACTAGAAATAGATCCACATTATTTTCATGAGGGGGACCTTAAATTTAGATTAGAGAGAGATTAAAGATGTGAAGAATCTTAGAAGCTTTTATGACCAATATCATTAGATTGTTGCAACTTGACCACTGTGATCAGATCATTACTAGCCAAAATCATATTTGAACTGTAGTCGCATAACCATCGCCATCATACCACCACTACACGTCAATCACACTCCGATTACTATCGCACAACCACCACTATTAGACCATCACAACTTGATTACCATCATCTAACCATCATTGATAGACTATTATTATATGATAATAATTTTTAAACCACCATTAGCTGACTATAATTTCTTGACAATTGTTGCCCACCTATAGTTTCCTTACCACCATTGTCCTACTACATTTTGCCTACCAAAATCACCTAACTTTTGTTTGCTAACCAAAACTTCCTAACTACATTATGCTGACTGACAGGTGCCAAAACATTATTTCCATATCACCACCACTTGACTTTGATATCTTGAAAAATGTAGCCCAATTATAGTCTCCTAACCATTGTCACCTGATTTGGTCTCTTAACCACTTCCACCTGACTACAGTTTCACAAAATCATTGTTCAACTATGATCACCTAAACATCAATGCCCTACTATAGTCTCTCGATCATCATCACCTAACTAGATTCTCCTAACCACAATTGTCCAATTATGATCCCCTAATCACTAACATCCAACTATGATCTCTGGACCACCATTAACCAACTATATTCTTTTGATGTATTTCACATTACTAAATTCTCCTATGCCCTACCACCTGACCACAGTCTCCCAACCCTTATCACACCATAAACAATAAGGTCGTGCACACCATCGACACTAACTTTGATTTTCAATATCAATATCAAGATTATATTGGACTATTTAGTATCTAATTTTCTTTGCTTAAAGGATAATGATATCATAGACTATTAATCACCTCTTAAAGACAACTCTAACTCCTCAAGGCTCCTTTAACTTTCATTGCATCCATGCTCCAAAGTTTATATATATTATATTATATCAATGTCTTCTCCAATTACATGGAGAAAAGCCATTTGTCATTTCAACCAGGTTAATTAGGCGCCATAATTTTTTTATTTTCTTAGATTATTCACGTAAAAAATTTGGTATCTCTTGTAGCTCTTCTTTTATATGTGCCTCTTGCTCTTTACAGCTGTGAATATTCTAGCATGCAACAAGTAATGCTAGCTTTATATAATTATTAGCTAATTAATATTGAGCCAAATAACTTTTTGATGTTATCTTATTACATTAATTTTACTCTGCCATTTTCTCGAGATTTATGGTATGGAATACTTATTTATGACTCTATGATCATATATGCAAAGTTTATTCTAATGATTAGGCCAACCTTTTTTTATCATCAATAAAATTAAATACTGATTAAAGCTTGGGTGATGTACAAGTAGTCTAAGTTTATAGGTGAGTTTCAATGAAATGATATTTCAATATCAACATATTTTTAACTATTTGATGTAGGATTAACTCAACACTCTCATTTTCCTAAACAATCTACCCATCTTATAGGTGTACTATCAAATTCACTTGTTTTTCATATTTACTTGTTCATAATAAAACATGGCAAAGAATCACAAGTCCCTTGAACTATTCAATCTCATTATAAACTATCTTGTCGCGTATTACTAAGTCTTATTATAGCTTCTGCATGTAGTCTCCATAACAGGTCGTCTCGCTATGATATCCAAATATGCATACAACACCAATATGCATCATTGGACCTCACCTTCAACTTTAAAGAAGTATTGGATGATCGTGCTATACACTTCTTTGATCATAGGCTCCCTTAAACCAGCGATGCTTTCATAGATTTATTAGAAAGTCTCTTTGGAAAATGTCTGAATATAATTGAAAGTGCAAGGCCTACTTCAATCTAAGGCATGTAGTAAATAACAACGTGATACTTTTTTTGTCTAAACTTATGAAAGAAGACAACATGATGTGACAGGAAGAATCTAATGACAACAAAATTTTGATTATGCTTTGTTTCTTTTTCAATAACTACATCTAAAAAATATAAGGAATATTTAAGTTTTTTTAATAAATCTAATATTTATAAGAAATTCTTACAACAAAATTCGTTAAAATTTTAAATCATTAATAATATAAAATAAATATCAAAATTAAATTTCATTTAAACTTTTTTAGGATTAAGAAAAAGCAAAATAGCTACCAAAAAAAAAAAATTCTCACTTGTACTATTCAAATAGCATGAGAAAAAAATAAATTTGTTTAAAAGCCCTTCGCCCATTTATCACCATTTAATTTGAAATATTTTTGACAAGTTAAAATCATATATGCTATGAAGTGAGCTTACGAGTTGTGTTGTAAATTTGCAGCCCACAAAGAGTTTGTAGGTGACCTTGAAGTAGGGGTGTCAATATTGGACCCGACCCGAAAACCCGACCCGAATCCGACCCGAAAATTTTGGGTTTGGGTTGACCCGAACCCGAAACGGGTCGGGTTCGGGTTCAGTAATTTGATCCGTTTCAAAAATCGGGTAGGGTTCGGGTTGACCCGTTGACCCGAAAATCCATTTTTGACCCGGCAACCCGAGACTGACCCGTTTCTGACCCGATTTTGACCTGAAAAGCGAAGATTGACCCGTTTCTGACCCGAAAAATAGCAGTTTTTGGTTGGAACCGGGTCATTCGGGTCAGGTCAGGTTGACCCGGACCCGAAGCGGGTCGGGTTCGGGTCATGAAAACTGACCCGTTTGTAAAAACGGGTCGGGTTCGGGTTGACCCGAATAGTGCCGGGTCAGTTTCGGGTTCGACCCGAACCCGAACCGTCACCCGAAATTGACACCCCTGCCTTGAAGGCCTAAAATTGCTCAGGCACAAAACATTGGGCTATGATAGCTATTTTTTAACCATTATATTCTTTCTTAAAATGCTTATGACTTATGAGGTTTGAAGGTTTTATAATAGTTAAATAAGATCCTAAACTAGTTTTCTAAGATCAATATATATACTATAAGCTTTGAAGAAGGTAAGAAAAAATCTAATTATATTAATGCAAAGTTTGAGTTGCACCTTTTTTCACTCGAAGCTCTCTCAATCAAAAATATTTTTGAAAGATGAAATTGCTCTTACCTTATCTTTTGAACTCAAAAAAGAAAACGCATTTTAAAGCTTGTAGATGTTGCAAAGCGATCAAGTTGGTTGTAAAATCACTATTTTTTATTTCATTTTAGTTCTTATATTTTATAACTTATGCTTTGTAAAGTCAAAAATTTTTTTTTTTAATTTACTAAACCTTCAGATAAGACTAATGAGCTTTCATCTTTTTATACCATTTGGATAGTACTCGCATGCATAGGAGTGTATATATATTAAAAAGCTTCGTTATCGATTAAGAGTGAGCTTGTAGTGATAACCTAAAAATAGTGTAATCGTAGTCCTTGGAATTGGGCTAGCTATGGACCTAAGCCACGGAAGTTGTTGAATCACATAAACACTCTATATGGGATTTGAGATTGTATGATAATGTCTTTTATTATCACTCTATATGAGATTTGAGAAAAGCTAATTATTATTTATGAAGGTACTAGGAAAGTTAAAGATGCTCACATGTATAAACTAAAACATAAACATGAAGTCTTTCTTAAGCAACATATAAAATTTATGAATAACCTGAATATCGATTTTATGACAATCATAAATACATTGTATTATCTTAGGAAGTATATAAAATGATGAATTTATGAGCTCATGTATAGATCTTTAGTAATTTGATAATAACATGCATATATGCTATTTTCTTTAATATTTTATTATGTGATTCTACAAGTTATACATATGTTAGTTAAATTATGTAGATGATGACTTAATTCACAAGACACATGAAGCCTTTTTAGCTTAAATTTAAGCTATAAATGACAAGTAAGCTATTTTAAGTAGGCAGAGGGAAGATTTCAAGTGTTAGCTTTGTGTGTACATCTAGATATTTCGATATATGATTGAATTATTATTTTTCCTAAAATATCCTAAGGAACAGATAGATAAATATATTTAAATTATATTTATTTTTTTTTTCTAGATTTATTCATAATTCTTGGAAATTAATATGACATTTTTTCTATTTATTTAAATTATTATTTAGAAGTTTGCTAAGTTTTGGCTTGTAGGTGGTTTCTTTACTATAATGAATGTTAGAGTAGGCTTCCCCTCGAAGGAGGAGTATGTGATGGCATGCTTTCTGTTAAATAAAGATATTTTGAGGGTTTCTCTATCTACATATTAAGAATGAGAGATATACATGTATAGTGGAATCTTCAATATGGGAGCTTATTAAGTTTAAATTTAATATGAGATGACCATAGAACCTAAAGAAGAGGCCAGAGAGAGAATTGGAGTTTTGAAAATCTTTTATTATTTTAAAACCTTATGTAAAAATTATGAATATTATGCTAATTGAAATGTGTTTACATATTTTTTTGAGGAAAAGTTATAAGAAAAATATTAAATTAAGTGAACATCAAACGCAAGCTTAGATTTAATAATGTACGCACAGTTGCAGCAGTGTTGATTATTAGCTAAATATAAAAGAAAATAAGATATATTTGCTAGACAATAATTTAAAACAAGTGAGATAAGAAGCAAGAGAGTTTTACATAATTCGACCAATAATTCAACTTACATTCATGTTTAACTAACAACAAGGCTAGAATTGTACTATCCCAAAGTTTACCTTTGAAACATGACTTTTAAATATTGGACAAGTCTAATACATCATAAGTATTTTTCTATAAGGAGGTTAGTATAACCCCACATTAAGATACCAGTGAGAATCACACTAAGCTATTCAAGTGTGCATTTCAAGAAATGAAAAAAAAAATCTCATATAGTGGAACAGAATAACAAGTTTAAATCAAACAAAATTAAGTAGAATGAGGCCCTTTCTTAGATGGTAACTTTTTGAATTTGAAGTCATTTTTCTATATCAATTATTTACACTATATTAATTCTCCTACTCAACATCTTAAAAATTTTTCTCCAAAATTTTAGCATAGGCTTTTCTAAGTAGTTGAATCACATCATTAACTTGGTACTACAAAGAGGTAGTTGAAAGTGCTTATGGCACACCAAGAGGGGATGAATTGATATTTTAAAAAATCTTTTGCTTAAGATCATAATGAGATATACAGAAGCATTTAAGAGAATAAAATATTCAAACTAAAACCAAATCAAAAGTAAACTAGAGTGCAAAAAATAAATTACAAGAAAGTAAAGAATACATAAACTAGATTTATAGTAGTTCGATTGAAATCGACCTACGTCCTCACATCAAAGGTCTTCCTCTTTGGGTATTGTACTAAGTGATTCTCCTTTAGCACACAGCTAGGCGAAGAAGTACTTCTCCCTTACTTGGCGGAGAATGATCTTTATAGAATTTTTGGTAGAGATGTCATCCCTTCTTTATCTCCTCGATTCGACGAAGATGTTGATCCCTCCTTTAGCTCCTCACTATGGGTGAGATGTCGCTCTCTCATTTATCTCCCACCTCTGACGAAGATATCGATCTCTCATTTAGCTCCTCACTATGGCGGTGATGCAGTTCTCTCCTTTAGCTCCTCACTATGACGGAGAAGCTGTCCCTCTTCCACCATTTGTCCCTGTAGAGATGTCATCCCTAGCCTCCTCAACTAGCAAGTATTTTGCCGAAAGACATTTCTTCCTAGAGCTCTTCTCCAAGAGCTCCACCAAATATAACAGGAGGACCCAAGGAGCAGGTTAACTAAAGAAATCATATGAATCCCCTCACATCCCTGGACTCTCTCAATTAGACAAACTCTCCCTCAACCTCACATGCTCTCTCTCTCTCTCTCTCTTGTGATGTGGACACTCTCCAAAGCTCTCTCTCTCTCTCAAAAAAAGTCTCTAACTACACAACCTCTTTTCTTTTTTTCTCTACTGTTGAGTTTATAAAGTGGGCTATTAAAAAATCCTAATTTTCAAATTAATTACTATGATCGTACAATATGATACTCACATCATATAATACAGTTGTAGGTGGTTTCTTTACTATAATGAATGTTAGAGTAGGCTTCCCCTTAAAGGAGGAGCATGTGATGGTATGTTTTCCGTTAAATAAGGATATTTTGAGGGTTTCTCTACCTATATATTAAGAATGAGAGATTTACACGCATAGTGGAATCCTAAATATGGGAGCCTATTAAGTTTCAATTTAATATGAGATGACCATAGAACCTCAAGAAGAGGCGAGAGAGAGAATTGAAATTTTGAAAATCTTTTATTATTTTAAAACCATATGTAAAAATTATGAATGTTATGCTAATTGAAATTTGCTCACATAAATTTTTGATGAAAAGTTATAAGAAAAATATTAAATTAGGCAACCATTAAAAGCAAGCCTAGATTTAATAATATATGCACAGTTGCAGCAGTGTTGATTACTAACTAAATATGAAAGAAAATAATATATATTTGCTAGACATTAATTTAAAACAAGTGAGATAGGAAGTAAGACAGTTTTACATAATTTGACCAATAATTCAACTTACATTCATTTGTAACTAATAACAAGACCAGGATTGTACTATCCCCAAGTTTACCTTTGAAACATGACTTTTAAGTATTGAACGAGTCCAATACATCATAAGTAAACTTTTTGAATTTGAACTCATTTTTGTATATCAATTATTCAAATTTTATTAATTGTCCAACTAAACATCCTAAGAAAATTTTCTCCAAAATTTTAGCATAGGCTTTCCCTAGTTGTTGAATCACATCATTAGCCTAGTACTACAAAGAGGTAGTTGAAAGTGCTTATGGCACATCAAGAAGGGTTGAATTGGTATTTTAAAAAATCTTTTGCTTAAGATAAAAATTGATATACATAAGCATTTAAGAGAATAAAATATTCAAATAAAAACCAAAAGTAAATAAGTTTTTTTTGTTTTTAATACTTTTTGAAACATATATATATATTAATTTCAAAATAAAACTTTAACTAGAAATTTTATCACCCAAAAATCTTTCATAAAGATAACAAAAGAAAACTAGAATGCAAAAAAATAAATTGTAAGAAAGTTAAAAAAATACTCAAACTAGATTTATAGCAGTTTGATTGATATCGACCAAGGTCCACTCCTCAAAAGTCTACCTCTTTGGGTATTGTATTAAAGTGACTTTCTTTTAACACATAGCTAGGTGAAGAAGCTCTTCTCCAGCCTTACTAGGTAAAAAATGATCTTTACATACTCCGACAGAGATGCCATCCCTTCTTTAACTCCTCGCTCTAACGAAGATGTCGATCCATCCTTTAGCTCTTCACTATGGGTGAGATGGCGCTCCCTTGTTTAGCTCCTACTTCCAACGGAGATGCCGATCTCTCCTTTAGCTCCTCACTATGGAGGATATGCAGTTTTCTCCTTCAGCTCCTCACTATGACAGAAATATTGTCTCTCCTTCCACCGTTTGGCCCAACGGAGATGCTATCTCTAATCTCCTCAACTAACAAGTCTTTTGCCCAAATTCTTTTCTTCCTAGAGCTATTCTTCAAGAGCTCCACCAAATATAACAGGAGGACCCAAGGTGCAGGCTAACTGAAGAAACCGTGTGAATCCCCTCACACCCCTTAACTGCCTCAAAGCAAACTCTCCATCAACCTTATCTCCTCTCTCTCTTGTGATATGGATACTTTCCAAAGCTCTCTCTTAAAAAAAATGTCTCTAACTATTCAACCTCTTCTCTTTTTATCTCTGATGTTGAGTTTTTAAAGTGGGCTCTTAAAAAATCCTAATTTTAAAATTAATTACTATAATCATATAGTATGATACTCAAATCGTATAGTACGATATGTTTCTTTTCCATCTTTTGATAGTATTGTATGATGAATAGTAGTACAATACGATTAATTTAATTATGTCTCTAATATATCATACAGTACAATTAGTTTAATTGAATCACAAATCATCCAGGACGAACCAAGGGTTGTCTAGCGAGCTCTCTATTGATCATCCTCTACAATGGTAATCATACAATACAATCATTAATGAAGATTTGATCGTAATTTGATTCAATAATCCTCAAAATTAATCAAGGTAATTTCAATTAATGTTCATACAATATGAATTACTTTGTACAATAAGATCAATTCAAATTTTAAATTTATTTAATTTTGATAACAAGGATTCGATAGTAAGGTTTTAACAAAATAACAGATCATCCTGTACAATTTGGTGGTTATATAGTATGATTAATTATAAATTAATTTTAATTAATTTAATTTAATTTAATATTTAAATTAATTTATATTTAAATAGATCATACGGTATGATATAGATCGTACTGTATAATTAATAGAAAAAATTCAAGAATTTAATTTTTATCCCCTCTTGTGAGTGTGTACTAGGTTGCTTAGTCAACATACACCTAATGCATAAAATGACTTAAGAAAATAAAAACTATAGACTCTATCAAATACAAACAGATTTAGACGTTGAAACTATACTAACTTGAGTCTTGATTCTTCAATCCTACTCAGTATATGTTGTATATAAAATGGTTAGTGGCATAAAAAAATATGCAATGTATAAATCATAAATAAGTAAGTACTCATTCTATAATGTTTGTAATCATCAAAACACAAAGTTGGACTCTCGAATTACAATAATAGCTTATCCAATAATTTTGTATTGGGCTAAGGATTTTTATTATTCATTTTTTTCTCAACATGTAAGGCATTCCCCAAATATGTAACATGTCATTATTAAACCTTTTCAATGATCTCTCGTATCATAATCTTTCCATGGGTATTAAAATAATTCTCTTCTTCTTCCATTATTGATAAAATCTTGTAAAAATAATTTTATTCTTCTCATGATTCAGTAGGAGTCTATTAATAATAAAATAAAAAACTAACTTCCAATTATTCTTTCTCTTAGTTCACTCCATAAAAGTATTTTTCAAGTTCTATAATCCTGAAATTATGATTAACATTTCAATAGTTATCAGTTAGCTTTGTGCTCTTTTTCTTCTCCTTGAACTTATGATCTTTAGGAGATTTTGTGAAATTCAATCCAATCTTATATTCTTATTTCCATTAACCTTTCCTTATGAGTAATTGATGAATCAATGTTAGGAAAAAATATAGGTTAGGAATGTTAAAAAAAATGCTTGAAATATGATTCTTTAGAGCTCTCACTCAAATAAAAAATTTCAAACTATTTTATCAGATTCTTTATTATACCATTAGCACGGTAAGTGGCCTGAGCTAGATAATGCCTCTCCACAGAAACAATAAGTTTTGAAATGTATATCCATAGCAAAATAAATAAAATAAATGTAATTTGTTATCTAATCAATGGGTTCGAACCATGTTGAAACCTTTTAAAAGGTTCAAGATAATGTTTGAACCATCTTATGATTGGGTATGTACCACACATTATGAGGCATTATGAGATTTGATCCTTAAATAATAAATCCTAAGCTTGCTCCAAATGATGGTTTGAACTTAGCTTTCAAACATAGGGTTCAAACAAAAGTTTTAAGCAAGGTTCAATCCACTGTCAGTGGTAGATTCAAACTTTACTTCCATAAGACAAGTTTGAGCTAGGTTTGATTAAGTTAAACCTCATAATATGAGGTTCAAATCTAGTTCGAACCTAGCATAAACCATATTGGAACCATAACTTGGGCTTTGAGTCAAGTTTAAACTTGATTTGAATCATTTTTTAACCCAATATTGTGAGTCTAAACCATAGTTGAACCTACATCAAACTTTTATTTCAAATATATTTTTTCTAACTCAACATTCATACCTACGGTTTAAACCCATATTTCATTTAATAGTGAGTAGAGGGAAATGTGGGGGCCCAGAGGTGATGAGGAAGGCAAAGTAACCTCAACTAAATTAAAAATAAAAAATGAAAAAGTAAAACTAACTTTATCTAACAATCATGACAAGATAAGTGGTGTAAGCTGAGGTTGAGAGTTGCTCTCATGATGACTCTTGGTGGGCTTCATGTAGAACAAAAATTGGTTGTGTTTAGCATATGTTGACCTGATCAACAATGAGATGTTGGTCTCATACGTCAATGAGGCTGAATTAGACTTGTGATCAGCTAGAAGAAGTATACCCTGTGAGGGAGTACTAGAAAAGGATATAGGAATGAAGCAACTTGAAGTACTCAAAGAAACTCACCATGCATGCTCATCGAAAGCCACCAACATTACTACTCGCTAGAACTTAACAAATGCATGCAAAACTAATTAGTAATTTCATGCGGTTCATCCCTTATTTAAAATGTCTTAATATATATCTAATGTAATTAAAAGTGATATAGTTAAGGTATCTTTATTTTAAGGTAGACGTTCATTATGCCATGTTCTATAATTTATATATTTATATTTAATATAGCTTGCCTATATTGTCTTGCTTTTACCTGTACCTATAAATAAGGGGCAAGAGGGTAAGCCTAATGACAAGGTGAAATGTTTCAAGGTCTCTACATTCGAGCAAAAAAAGAAATCACAGGGCTTCTCTCATCTCACTCTCTCTACCTCTCCCTCTCTTTTCCAATTTTTTCTTATAATTATTTTAACCAAGCCTATGTGTAAAACCTGGGTATAGCCCATAGTATTCAAAATCCACCAAAAAAATAGTTAGTGTGGAATGATTCCATGAATCAGAAACCAGACCTAGCATTTACATAATAGAGAACAACTGAAAAAGATTGGGTGGTTATTTTAATACCTGAGAAATTAGCCCCAAGTCCAATGAAGTCATTCATAACGATGAACTCGGGGAGAGCTCATTCCCTATAATGAATTCATTTTTTAAGGTGAACTCTTTCCTCTCTGGGGTAATTTCTTCTTTTTATCAGGAACAAAATTCAAATAACTCAAAAATTTTAAAATATTATTGTTTAAATTTATAAAATATATATTTATAATTATATATATTAAATTACAACTTTATTCTTTTTGCATGGTACAAAGTTTATATTCAGATTGTATAAACTTGCTCTTATTCGAATGGTAAGTGCTTACCATTTGCATGCACATATTCTTATACCTTTATATTTTGTATATATATATATATAGCTGAAATTTAAATGGCAGCTTTTTCTATTACTTTTACTTGCTCTTTAAAAGTAAAATTGCTGAATTTAAAATTCAAATATATTCCTAAGAAAATCGTTTAATAAAAAGAAGGAAAAAAATTATTATTATTTTGCTTATTAATAGAAAATCGTTACATTATTAGTAACAGGCACATCAAGACAAAAATGTTATTGATTGCCTGAAAGCATCAGCCACAACAAGCATAAATGGTCAGTCCATTTGCGACAAATAAGGCGGTCCAACCATACTTCCAACACCATTCTAAGGTGCAGAAAGCATTTGGTGCACTCAGATCCAAATGTGGCAATGCTCAGGCATCTCGGTATTTATTATGTGGCAATACTCAGGGAACTCGGTATTTTTTTTTGGACATTTAGATCAATTAAGGTAAGCTCATACGCACATCCACAATGCTTGAGGAACTCTGTATTCATTACTTGGAAATGCTCCGATTACTTGGTATTCAATATTCGATAATGGCCGATGGTACTAATTATTTGAAAATGTTTAAGGAACTCGGTATTCATTACCCGCCAGTGCTAGAAGAACTGGGTATAGTATTCATAGAATTGGATTTTCGTTACTCAACAAGACTCAACAATATTCATTATATGATCATGATTGAGGTATTCAATACTCAGCTTTTCAACATTTGTGATTTAAAACTTTAAGTTAAATATTGTGCCAAAGTTTCAATAGCAAAAAGGTCGAGCCCTAGATCTTTCACTCACCACTTTGTGACAAAACTTGCATTAAACAATGAGAGTATTCAATTAAAGTTGCGTGTTTTGATGGTTACCCTTAGAAAGATAAAATTCTAACAAAAGATGAGGTGCATCCTTTGTATCGACCAAGCCCTATAACACGAACCCTCTCATAGTGAGAGTAGTTTTTTCTAAGTGATGAGTATAGGTAGTTGCCTCTCGAAGTCAAAAAGTCTGGTGAAAGATAAGACTCATACTATGTGTCAACTAAGCTTTAGAATTTAGACTCTCATGCAAAGTTACAATGGGGGTAACCCATTAGCCCATTGGTTGTTCATTATTCTAGCCTAAAGTTGAATTTTCTTAATCTAGAATAATAATAAATTTTTAAATTTAGATTATGAATATTAATAATTAAAAGATTATTATCATTAATATTAACAATGATAACATATTTTAAATTTTTTTTCATTTTTTTATAAATTTTTATCATTTAAACTGTTAATAAACAAATGTTAATGTTATACATAAATTTGAAAATAGTTATTTTTTAATAATTATCACCATGTTCAAAAAGATTCAAATTTGCCTAAAGTTTCTTGAACCAATATCATTTTTTTATAAAAAATAAGAAGCGAATTTTTAAAATGGTTGATTTATTCCCTCACCAAAAAAATTTCCTTGCTCCACCTTGCTTGAACTTCTAGTTTTACAACCAAATTCATATTGAGTAATATGAGTAACTATTTCCAAGCGGCGAGTCTAGATGGTTAAGCCCACAAAGACAAAGTCTGGTAAGATTAGGCTCACCTTAGGCTTAAATTAAGTCAAAAGACATAAAAGGCAGAAGATCAATTAATCCGTAAAATATGCTTCAAATAGGAAAGACACTAAAATATTATTTTTTCGCTATCTCATAGACATTTTATACTTGTCACATTTTTGGAATATTAACTAAAACAAATCAACTTCACTAAATTAACTCTCTTGATCTTTTATATTTATTAAAAGAGATAAAAATCGAAGAACTAAGTACATACCTCAAATTGTTTGTATTGAAAAAAGTCAAACTGCCTAATCATAAAAGGTTGGTCTCACATGTCAATGAGACTAAGACTTTGTTTGGGACGGCTTTCTTCTTGCTTTCTAAAATAGTTTTCTAACACAAAAATTTCTTGAATTTAATATTTTTGTACTAGAAAACTGTTTTAAAAAGCAGTACCAAAGTTGCCCAAAACGAAGCCTAAATCAAACTTGAGATTAGCTAGAAAAAGTTGCCCCTACTTTGGGAGTACCCAACAACTATATAAGAATGAAGTAACCTGAACATCTCTCCAATTTAGTCGACTACATAAGTAAACTAGGCAGGCCACATAAAGCCACCTATGCCATTACCTGCCAAAACTTGATTAACACATGTAAAGTCGATTGGCAACTTTATATGGGACTATTCCTTAATTAGATATTCTTAGAATGTATCAAGTATAATTAAAAAGAATATAACTATAATATTTTTATTTTAACCTTTAAATATGTTACTAAAAGGCTTCTAAGATATTCTTTATTTAGCAACTTCTTAGACATTTTATACTAAACATATTTTTTTTGGATATTAATTAAAATAAATTAGCCTCACTAAATTATATGTTTCATAAAAGAGATAAAAATGAAGAACTAAGTGCATACCTTAGATTGCCCATATTGAAGTAAAGTCAACTTGCCTTATCATAAGACGTTGGTCTCACATGTCAATTAGACCGAATCAAACTTGAGATTAACTAGAAGTTGCCCCTATTAGTGAGTACTCGACAACCCTATAAGAATGAAGTAATATGAAGCACTCGAAGCACTACACCAACATACTCAACTGCATAAGTAAATTGGGCACACTTGCAAAGAGCAACATATACCATTACTTGTCAGAACTTAGTCAAGACATGTAAATTCGATCAACAACTTTATATGGGTCTATCCCTTATTTAGAAAGTCTTAATATGTATGGACTACAAGTAAATAGAATAACTATAGCATCTTCATTTTAATTTTTAAAATATGCTTCAAATTGGAAAGCTGTCAATATATATTCTTTATTTAGCTTCTTCTTAAGGCGCCATTTTATACTCAACACATTTTTTTGATACTAACTAAAAAAAATCAGCTCACTAAATTGATTTTCTTGATCTGCTATGTTTCAAAAATGAGATAAAAATCGAAGAACTAAGTGCATATCTCAAATTGCCTGTATTGAAGTAAAGTCAACCTACCTGATCATAAGAGATTGGTTTCACATGTCAATGAGTTCGAATCAAATTTGAGATTAACTAACTAGGGAGCACCCAACAACGATATTGGAATGAAGTAATATGAAATACTCGAATCATCTCACCAATGTATTTGATGAATATTTGGTCAAACAAAAATAAGTTAGTGATAGTAATTCAAGTTATACATTAATGGAGATAAAAGCATAATTTTTAAATATAGGCATATTAACCTATTTGATATTAAAATAATAATGTATTTTTTTATTTAGACATTTTGAACAAGACATAAATATACAATAATAACAAGCCTTTATCCCATTACCTGGGATAAATTACATGAATTCTTTTTCTCCCTTGTGTCCAATTAAGAATTAAAATTTTATTAAAATCTGATAAAAAAAAAAGAACATGTTTAATACTTTATAACCAAATCTTTTTAGGTTTACCTCTACCATTCTAAATATAAGATGGACTTAAATACATCTGCTCTCTGAAAAATATAATCGAAAGACTTACGTTTTATGTGATCAAACCATAAAAGGTGACTCTCTCTAATTTTATTTGTCACTGGAGCTACTCAAACTATTTCATGTATATACTCTTTTCCATTCTGTCTCTAAATATAAACCCACTCATTCACTTGATTATCCTCATCTCTGCAACACTAAATGTAATTTTATACTTTTCTTTTAAAGGTCAACATTCGGTGTCATCATCATCTTATAAAATTTTCGCTTAAATTTAAGAAGTAATTTCTACAGCAGGACTAGGTTTAGGTCGAAATTTCAGGAGCCATTAAAAATGTATTATTTAGACCTAAAACAAAGCTATTAATACAATTCTCTTTGGCTGCATCCGTATGGCTCTGCTAGGATTTTTTCCTCTGCCCTAGCCGCATCGCCCACACTTCATCCCTCCTCCGCTATGCCGGAGGCTATCGCCTCATCCACCATGGCTGATCCTTTCTCCTCCTCTGACTTCCCCCCTTTGCTTTCCTCCTCCCTCGGAACTAGCCCCCCTCCCCTGCGTAACTGGAAAAATATAGCAGAGTATACTGAGCCCTCCTCTGTGGACCTTCCCCTCTCCTTCTACCCAGATGAACCAGTCACTGTTCCTTTCTCCGGGGAAAAGCTTTCCTCTGGTGCCAATGATTGGAAGCTTTGTTTGGTAGGTTATTCCATTGGTCGAAGACCAATCTATGAAGCGTTGCTTAAAGCCATTCGGAATACTTGGTCTCTTAAAGGTTCCTTCCAGCTTCTTTCCCTTAGTGACGGCTTTTTCCTTCTGTGGTTCTCTTCGGTTGTAGACTATGAGTCTTCTCTCTTCAGAGGTGTTTGGTTCTTCCTGGGAAAACCCTTCATTCTCCAGAAATGGAACCCTAAGTTTAGGCCCAAAAGAGAGAATTTTGCTTATGTTCCTATTTGGATCAAAATCTACGATTTGCCTTTGGCGTGTTGGAATTTGGAAGGCATATCTAGGATTGCTAGAAAAGTTGGCATTCCCCTCGCTGTAGACGCTCTCACAGCGCAGAAAACCCGCCTTACCTTTGCCCGTATCTGCATGCAAGTAGACAGTTCAGCTACTTATCCGGTGGAAATCCCCATATCCTTGGATGGAGATGTTTTTAGCCTAAGGGTGCAATACGAATGGAAACCTTCTCCTTGTGAGCATTGCCACTCACTTGTTCACTACTCGTCCTTATGCCCTACAAAACCCTTAGCTACAGCTGATGACACTATGCCAGTTTCTAACATCAACCCTCCCCCTCGTGGAAGAAGCTCCTCTAGAAAACCTAGAAATCGTATGACCTCTGCTTCTCCGCTCCACAGACACATTCAACATCTGCCCACTCCCCCTTCCAACCCGCCTGTAGCCCAGGCAGACTCTTCCACTGCATCAAGCAGTGAGACCCCTGGTCCCTCTTCTTCTGCTGAACTTTTTGCTGCTGCCAGAGACGCTAGGGACATGTCGGTTTTACTACCACCCATACTTGAAGTTCCCCCTCAACCCTCTTATCCTCCAACAGTTGAAACTCCTATCCTTCCAAACCTTAACTCTCCCACTGATGAAGGCTTCAGCTCCCATGTTCCCCAGATTTTATACCAAGTCCCACCCCCTATAACCACTTCTCCCAACAAATTTGATATATTGAAGCAAACAGAGCAACCTTTTGCTGCTCATACAGAACTTGGCCCACCTCCTGCAAAGGATAATACTCATGTTGGTCACTCTCAAAGTGCAACCCAAAGTTCCAAATCCCCCCCCCCCCCCCACCTAAATCTTAATGTCTCTGCCCAATTTAGCGGTTTGGAATATCAGGGGATTTAACCATCCAGATAAAGTCCTTAGTTGCAAACGTTTTATTTCCTCTTACAAGCTTGATATGCTTTGCTTGCTCGAAAATCGAATTCAAAATTCCTCCCTGTTGGACCCTTTTTTCAGCTTTCCCATTCTCTCTTCCCCTCCGAGGCTAGTTGTCACAATTTTCGGCTCTCCAAGCCAGGTCGTATTTGGCTCAAGTGGAATTCACAAAAGATAGATTTCTCTCCTGCTGTCATTACCTCTCAGATGATCTCTAGGAAATTGACGTTTTGTCACATTACCTTCACCCTCTCTGTGGTCTATGCTTTGAATTCTCCCATGGAATGTGCCTCTCTTTGGGACCAGATTAGAGGTCTGGAAGTCCCCCCCCCCCCCCCCCCCCCCTCTCCCTGGATCGTTATGGGTGACTTCAATTGTTGCAGGTACCCCACTGAAAAAGCTGGTGGCTCTGTTTTGACTCAAAATAGATTGTGGGATCTCAATTCCATGATATTTGACTCTTCTTTGAAAGATCTACACTCTGTGGGTTTCACTTACACCTGGTTTAACCAACGTGAGGACTCCCCTATACATATTAAACTGGACCGTGCGCTTGTGAATGAGGCATGGCTCTCCCACTTTCCCACCTCTTATTACTCCATTGTAAACCCTAGTTGCTCTGACCATTGCCCGATTGTTCTTCACTCTGGTTTCTCTGAAGCAAACCATCACAGGTTCCTTTTCAAAAATTATTGGACACACATTGATGATTACTGGGAGAACCTTCAAAATGTTTTTTTGTTCCCTGTGCGGGCAATCCGTTGCTGGATCTTTGTGCTAAACTCAAGCAACTCAAAGGTATTATAAAATTGAAGCCATGGGCTAACTCCTCTGCTCTTGATTCTTACATTGCTAGCATGCATAGAGAACAGGCTGATTATATGGAGCGGATCTCTACCGACCGTCTTAATGTGGAATACAATGCTAAGCTGAAATCTGTCAATGCAAAAATTTATGACTTCACCTCTATGCAGTCTTCCTGGGTCATTCAGCGTGCCAAGACCAACTAGCTGACCAAAGGGGAAGATGACCTTAAGTTCTTATACACCTGTATTCGAAGGAGAAAGTGTTCCAATAATGCTGTCGTTAATCTCTCTTTTTTAAATAACAACACTTTTAGAGAAGATTCCATCGCCAACCTTATCAATCATTTTCAAGACCTCTACAACCCTCCGCCTACTTACAACTCCTCCTCTTCTCCCTTCCCACCTGGTACCACGTTAGATCCCTTTCTTGCTTCCTCTTTAACTTCCCCTGTTTCTGATGATGAGATCAAAAAGGCGGTATTCTCTGGCTCCTCTTGCTCCTCCCCTAGGCCTGACGGTTTTAATTTTCACTTCTACAAATCCAGCCGGCACATCATTGGCCCTGTGGTTTGTAAAGCAGTTAGGTCCTTCTTCTCTAAAGGGTACATGCCTAAGGGTGTCAAAGCCACTACACTTGCTTTAATTCCTAAATCCAATCACGTTGCCTCTTTTGCTGACTTCAGGCCTATTGCCTTGTGTAATACCATTTATAATCTAAAGTTCTTGCCTCTAGGATGAAAAGCATTATGCCTTTAATCGTGAAATATAACCAAGCTGGTTTTATCAAGTCTAGAATCTCAACTGATAACATCATTCTTGCTAATGACATCCTCAACTATGCTAGTCGGTTTGGCTGTGATACTTTATGTGCAAAATTGGATATCAGAAAAGCCTTTGACAAGGTTTCTAGGGAGTTTCTTCTTCATAGGATGGCTCAAAAAGGCTTTCCGCCATCTTCATTAATTGGATTAAAGCATGTATCTTCGATGTTAATTTCTCAATTACTATTAATGGGAGTCTGGAGGGTTACTTCCCTTCTTCTGCTGGTTTACGCCAAGGGTGCCCCCTCAGCCCTTATCTATTTTGCCTTGTTATGGATGCTTTCTCCTATCTTTTAGATGATGGTAGCTATAAGGGCTTTTCTGTTGCGGGTTTTAATATTACTCACCTTTTATATGCTGACGATCTTCTTGTGTTTGGCTCCTCTAACGTTTCTAACTGTCGCTAGCTGGCTTCACACCTCAGCACCTTTGCCACTCACTCGGGTCTTCAGATTAATCATGAGAAAAGCTCCATCAATTTTGCTGGCTCCCCGCCTCACTGTGTGGAGATCTGTAATGTTCTCTCTATTCACAATGTTGGTAAAGGTGTCTCATATTTGGGTATTCCAATTTCCTTCTCTAGAAGAAAGGTTGCCGATTTTTTTCCTTTACTTGAGGGCATCACTAAGAAACTTTCTGGATGGAAGGCTAACCTCCTCTCTTTAGCTGGCCGCTTACAATTCCTTAAGTTCACCATTTTAAATTCTATTGCTTATTAGATTAGGGGTGCCATTATACCTAAAACCATCATCAAAGCTATTAGAAAACTTTGCTCCATTTTTTGTTTTTTGGAGATCATGAGAAGGATAAAAAAATGAGGTTGATTTCTTGGGATAACATCTGCAAGCCGAAATTGAAAGGAGGTCTTTGTTTGCCTTCTATTGTTGCTCTACAATTTGGTTTTAATTGTTCTATCATTAGTAGGATGTATAATTACAACAGCCCATTATCTAATTGGCTGATCAATAGATACTGCTCCCCCTGGCGCCCTATTACTGGCTATGCTTCTACTTTTTGGAAATCTATATCTTACTGCAGCATCTACTGCCCACTGTATTAGCCTCAAGGTTACTGCCTCTGCTCCCATTTCGTTATTCTGGGATTGTTGGTGTAATGGGGAAAGGTTGTGTGATAGGCCTGATGTTTCCACATTACTCTCTCACTGTTCCCATAATGCTACTGTTAAGACCTTGATTTCTGAGCAAGGCTGGAATCTTCCTTACTTCACTCCCACGTCCCTCAAAGATTCAATACAACAAGTTACTATATATGACGGGCACTGTTTATGTTTGCTATGGAAGAACGCTGGGGCTGGCTCCTTCAACCAATTTGTCTCTGAACACTATGCTAACCTTCCCACTCTTGGTTGGGAAACTTTTATCTGGCACAAACGGCATACATTGAAATTTTCGATCTTTGGCTGGATGGCTTTAATGGGTGGACTGAAAACTGTGAATGCTCTTTACAAAAGAAACATCTTTATCGATGCAACTTGCCCCTTATGTTTTAATAGCAATGAAAGCACTAGTCACCTATTTTTTGAGTGCTGTTATTCCTTCTCCATTTTGAATGATCTTATTCCCGGCTCCTCCGACTTGCTGCTTAGGCCTAATATCACGCAGTTGCTTGTGTGGATTAATGATCTTCCTTCCTCTTCTAAGCTTGTCAAAAATCTTTACTTTCTTCTCACATGCTGCTCCATATATTACATTTGGCGTGAAAGAAATGGTAGGAGATTCAGCAAGCTTCTGTGCAGTAAAACTTCTCTCACTCTTACCATTAAAAGGGCTACTTTTTCCAAAATCTGTAAGTGGAAACGTGGCCAAGATCTGATGGAATTTCTGTGATATTTGGAGGTTGCTTTTTGGTTGGATTATCTCGTGTATGACTCTATTCAACGCTAGCCTCACAGGACAGTGATGTATGGCCCTACGGCTAAGCCTTCTATGGCTCTCCCTTTGGACGGCCTTTATGGCAACCAAGGGAGCTCTGTGCTCTTCGAATTATTCTACTGAGTCCTGTCTTTTTGGGAGACATCCTCGTACTTTTGTGCTCCGCTGCCATACTAGGCAAATTTTGGTGAATTTTGTTGCTTTTCTGTTCTTGTTGGCTTTTTGAGTTGTAAGGTGTTTAATGGTTTGGTATATTGTTGGGTGACAGCTCCTTTTTGTTCGAGTTCTCCCCTTACATCTTTCATTTTACACTTGTAACTTTCTTCTTCATTTAATATACGGGCCAAGCCCAAATTTTCTCAAAAAAAAAAAAAGTATTATTTTATTAAATAATTCCATATTTAAAATTTATCAGCATAGCAGAAATTTAATCCCGATTAATCTAATTCAGACCCCAACATTAATTAATTTTTCCGAGAATAAGGACAATGGGTTACAACTCAAAGACACCAAGCCAGTGACAAAAGACTTAAAGACGGTAAGTAACAATCAGTAAATAATAAAAACAAAGGCACCGAACAGTAAACATCACTTTTCCGCATAATCAAAAAGAAAAAATGGAAAAATGGGAAAGTTAAAGGACAAAGCGGCAGCGGCCAATTAAAACCCCAACCCTTTCCCTCTTTAACCTGTCTGCAGAGAGGGTGAGAGCCTCCTCGCTCCCCCCGACCCGAGCCCGTCCTTACCGAAGCTGAAAAGACATCAAAAGCAAACTGAGACCTAAAGCTACCGCCGAAGTCTAGATGCGAGATAACCAAAACACACTGATCGTCAAAGAGATTTGAAGCATGAGCTCGCATCACAAGTGAGGAAGAAGAAGAAGAAGGGGAGGAAAAAGATAATGGATTTCTCTTCACTCTATGACCCTCTCTTCTGCCAAGAAGATCGTTTAGAGGAAGAAGAAACAGAGCAGTATCTTGCATTACACGAAACAGAGGATGTAGAAGACGTAGAAGATGAGGAATGGGCGGAGGTGCTCTCCTCTCTCCTTGCCAACGAGGTGGAGACCCACCAAGAACTCTCTGTCACCGCCGGTGACACCTACCTCTTCCAGGCGAGGAGGAATGCCGTCGAATGGTTGGCAAAGACGAGTGTTCAACATGGCTTTTCTGTTCAGACGTTGCTCCTCGCTGTCAGCTACCTCGACCGCTGCTTTCTTGCTGGCGATGGGGGCGGATTAAGGCTACAAGAAGACAAGCCATGGATGGGGCGGCTCGCCGCTGTGGCTTGCCTTTCGCTTGCGGCGAAGGTTGAAGAGACACGAGTTCCCCTGCTTCTTGATCTCCAAGTTCCGCCTCCGGCGGCCGGTGAGGAAATGGGGTATCTGTTCGAGAACAGGACGATTCGACGAATGGAGCTACTCCTGCTGTCAACACTTGGGTGGAGAATGAATCCCGTCACTCCTCTCACACTCGTTAACCGTCTCCTTCACAAGATACCGGCGGCCTCTGGCCGCCGGCCAGAAATCTTTGGTCGCTGCGAGTCCGCTTTGTTGGCCGTTGTCGCTGGTGGGTAGCACAGATTTGGCCTTTTTGTTATGTTTTATGTATCAGTATTCTAAAAATTCGATTTTGGTGCGAAGATTTGGGATGGGTTCGGTATCCACCGTCGGTTTGGGCAGCAGCGGCGCTGGTGTACGCGGTGAGGCTGCCGGAGGAAATCGCCTGCTCTTCCCTGGAGATGGATATTCCACTGGATCTTCTTAAAGTTTCGAAGGTCTGACCTTCAACTTTCTCTTCTCTCCTCCATTGTTATCATATTATTTTCCTCTCTCATAACCTAGTGAAGCTCGTCAACAGGAAAGAATAGGTGGCGCCTACCAGCTCATTCTGGGGCTCATTGTCACCGGCGATTGCTTCCACTATGGCGTCGGCATTAAAAGGAAGCTTTTTAATCACAACCAATGTGGTTCAGTACGTTCTTACTCTTCTTCTGGAAGCCCAAATTGTCTGGTTGGTTCTTGCTTCACCTGCGAGAACTCTTCGAGCAGCGGTGATTCATTGGTTTCTTCTTTCCCGGAACTTCCTCCATTCAAGAAACCGAATACCAAGCAAATTACAGATAATGGAGAAAGCAAGGAGCTTGTGATTGAGCATGGAGTCCTCCTCGCCTGAGTTTTCCTTTCATCCTTAAAAGTTTTTGCCAATACTCGAAGCATTCTACTCGTTAAGGGAAAGCGATAATGTTTGGATACTTTTAACAATGAAGAAGAAACTGAACTGAAGCATAAATGGGATGGTCAGTGGCCTAAAGTTGCCTCCTGCTTTCTGAAATCATCAATGCTGTTTCTATTTTCTTAATCATGAATGCGTATATAACTTCAAATCTTCCCAAGCTGCAGATAGTTAATGCTTTCTATCATAAGGAGCTGTATGTATACGTTGGAAAGAAGATGATGGAGAGAGAGAGAGAGATAGAGAGAGAGAGAGAAGATAAGGATAATGCTGTTCATGAATCCGAGTGAATTTAACGGTCTTTTTTTTTTTTCTTCTGCCTATATGCATTCCGAATATCTGCTATGATGCGAGCTTCTATCGAGCAGCTTGACTGTAGCTGCTTATCAGATTATCTGTTTGCGGCATATTTTCAGATTTTTTTCTTGAGGCAGCTTCGATTTCTAGCAAGCAAAATTCTGATCGTTCAAAATTAGATTAGCAACCGCTTAACATATATTTATTACGATAACTAAGGAGGTGCAAATAGTTTTCTCTGGTGGTTTTTATCTGGCTGTGTTGATGTCATATCGATAAGATTTTTAACACAGCTCACAATTTGTACAGAAGTGCTCAGTCTGTTTCCCCCCCCAAAATTTTTTTTTTTTAAATTTTTTCAGAAAAAGTGCTCAATTTGCTATCAATCAAGTCAAACTTTGCTGAAAGCTGACTGGAGCGGATTATGTTTTGAGTTCCAACTCGCTAGCTTTTAAATAAAATAAGTTGAGCTTTTACATAAAATAAAATTTGTTTGTTAAAAAAATAAATTTTATTGAAGCATTTATTATAATTAAATAATAAAAAAATAGAAATTAAGTAATAAAGAATAAGAAATAATAATTTTTAAATAATTTAATATTTCAACTATTTAATACTAATTTCTTTGTAGGTATATTTTAAATTTATATTTATTAAATAAGTTAGCTCATAAGTTAACGGGTTGAGTTTAACCTAATATAAATTTGACTCGTTGGCTCATAAAATTTAACTCGATCTTCATTTCAATCTTGATGTCATTTATCACCTTTTTTTTTGAAATTATTTATCACGTTTTTCCTGGCAACATTGTTGAACAAAATAAATAATGTTCTCTAGTCAAATAATTAATACATACCAACATGACTAGATAGTTATTAAAGTATGCAGAGGATTATTTATTGATTTGAGACGAGCTTTTCTGGATTATTTGTTTTGACATAAGCTGATATTTATGTTTAGACGGACTCACAATCATCCAAGCAACTTACATATTTTGTTTCGATTAAGGCTTAGTTTGGGACGGCTTTTTTATTGCTTCTTAAAATAGTTTTTAGTATTAAAATGTTAATTTTTGTACTAAAAGGCTGTATTAAGTAGCATTAAGAAAGCCGTCTCAAACGAACCCTAATACATCAGATAATCATTTTGTTTGTGGCACTGTTTTTATTACTTTACTTTTTGGATCTTGATTGGGGTTTTTGTTTGGCCATTGTTTTCTCAATGCTTTTAAAAAATTTATGTGCTATGAAGCGGCTTCTTACTGTAGTTTAAAAAAAAAGTACTTATCCCACCATACTTTTACAATCAATTTTATAAAAAGCTATAGTCATCTCAAATAAAACATTAGTGTAAGAGTCCGTTTGAGATGGCTTCAACTTTTTGTAAACATATTTTCAAAACTATTGTGAAGAAAGTAACTTTTTGAAAGCTACTGTCGAAAGTAGCTTTCTAACGGAAATTTTTTTTATGAAAGTAGCAAAAAAATAGTAGTCAAACATAAAATCTAGTTACATTCTAAAAAGCAAAGTAGCAAAAAATCTATCATAAATAAAGCTTGTTTATCCAAATCATAATCTACTCGTCTCCGGGGCTAACTTTTTCAAAGATTTTGGAATTAAGTTCGATAAATTTCATTTGTTCTTTTGCATGTGGGTAGATTGCTTTGCTAAAAAAAAAAGGTGTAGAGTAAATTTGAATAAAATATAAAAAGAATTAAATGTATTTGAAATATTTAAAATTATTTAGATGAATATAAAATAAATGCAGGTAAATAGATTTTTTTTATTTGGTTTGAACTAAAATAAATATAATGTAAAGCTTAGTAATAGTGGTGGCTGGCAGTGGGTGATCGTAGGCGATAGTGATGGACAATGACAGGTGGTAGTGAAGGGCTGCGGGTAATTGACAGTGAACGCTAGCAGCAGGCAGGTGGATGCTATAGTGGCCAGTGGTGTGAGCGGAGTTAGTCTGCGGTGTATTTAAAATTCGATAAAAAATAAGTGAATTTTCAATACATAAAAAATAAAACTTTGAAGTGAATTTAAAATTCTCCAAAATTTTATTCTACTTTTCTTTTTGTATTTGGAATATCTTACCCTTGCAATCCATCAAATCAAATACCCTCTAAATATTATATTTTATAAGCCAATATGCTTCATTTCAGTTTAATTCAATAGTGCACTTTTGTTGTTAGATTTAGCTAACTAATCCCAAGTTAAGCATATCATTAAAATTGATAATCATCATTTGAACTTACCTAATTTTCTGCCAATCAACCTCTTTATTGTTCCCTTGTGTTGGAAATATTGTTACTGCAAGGCTGTATATTTTTAACTTTCTTAATATTGCCAGGAAGTGGACGAACGGATAGTTTTCTTGTGAAGACGATGTCGGCCACTACTATGGAGGTGTTTTATATTTATTATTCTATTAGCTTTCGGTAATTAGGTAAATGAGTTTGGACTTATGTAGGGTTTGACCTCCATAAAGGTGAGGACAACGAGACCTCAGCTCCTTGGGGGTAGTGAAGAGCTTTTGGGTTGATTAGTGTAATGAATTGGGGTTAAAATAGTAAAGATCATCTCTCTTAACATTTTCCATTGAGGAGCTCCTTCTACTTTTTTGGCTATTTCATTTGTGATGAAATAATTGTTTTTTTTTAATGAAAAATAAAAAAAACTAATAAAATGATAAAAAATAAATAAAATTCATGCTATTTGATGGTTCTTATACTTTGTTTTTTCTTTTTTTTTTAAATTAAGATGATACTTCCTAGGCATTATTTTGATATTTTATGAGTATTATTTGAGATATTATAAATAATTGATCAATAAGTACTAAGTATAAATTGTGTTGATATTAAAGCAAATTTCTTTTAAGATAATGATTGAAAACAAACAAAAATTAGAATTCAAACCTTTTCTGTGATCATTTAATAAACCTTATTTGAATAAGAATAAAGAAAAAAGTCAAAGTAGGCTCAAAATTTATTCAAACTAGAAAATAATTCAGCATCAACTTCAATAGTGCTTTCGAAAAATATGAAATGAATCTAACATCTAAGGTTTTGTTTGGGACGACTTTTTTATTGCTTCTTAAAACGGAGTTTTAGTACAAAAATTAAAATTTTTTAACTAAAACTCTGTTTTAAGAAACAATAAAAAAGCCATCGCAGATAAAGCCTAAGTTAGATATGATGGTTTTTGGTAATCCATCCATTCTTACTATTTTTATAAAAAATATACTTTTAATATGTGAAGCATCAAATTGTATGAATAAAAATGACAAGCAAAATTATATAAACTCAAGCAAAATTATTTTCTAGTTTGAATAAATAACATAAAATTAAATAGTTAGTTTTACAATTTAATTAAGGTAACATAATAGTTATACAAGGTTCCATTTATAACAAGTTTTAATTGTATACATGGTTACTAGCAGAGTTAACATGTCAAAATCACATAATCCTTGACTTATGAGTAATAATGCATGAACTTCTAAGTGACATTGACTTGATCAGCCCTTGAACTTGCATGTATTAATAACATAGACTTTCATTCAACTTATACTTTACTTTGGAGGAACTTTCATGTATTTATATTATGAACTTTCATTCAAACCTTGACTTGACTTTAGGATGGAACATGCTGATGTCTACTTATATCTTCACTACCACCTATCCCTTCACTTGATCATTCTCACATCGATAGAGACATACTCGATTCCCCTTAAAACTCCACTTCTCCTAATATCTCCACTTGGACATCCTGCATCTATTTAAGATAGATGGAGGAATACATGAACATAAATATGTAAGGGCCCATGTAACTTGACTTATACTTGATCATATCTTGCATTCTTCACATCTACCATATGAACATGCATTGCATCATATACACATGAAAACATTTTCATATTTAACATATATAAATAACATTTTACCTAATGTATGAATGCATGTAAGTGACACATATATGATAATTTTAGTAATATATAGGGGTTAGTGCATGTACAAAAATTTAACAATGGCATTTCATAAAACAATTCATAAAGAACATTTGTAACAATATTTTAAGGATTTTATTATTCTGTAGTACATTCTATTAAAATTAACATAAGTAAAAAAACATGAAAATTCATATATTTAAAATCAATCCAATGAAATTGTGAGCATTAATTATTAAAATGCTCAAAATTTTATACTTTCTAACATACCAAAATTATACAGTGAAAAATTTCTTAATATCATTTAAATTAAATAAACCCCAAAATTTTCACCCTAGTTACCCAAATTAAAAACTTGAGCAGGGAAATAGAAGCCTACCTTGAGCTGGATGATTTTTTCAACTGGCTTGACAAATGAATCTGGCTCCAAGACCACCAAACCCTAGTATCTCTCCTTTCTTCCCCTCTTTTTACATCTCTAGTCTTATCTCGACATTTCTAACAACTAAGATCAAAATGGTTTAAGTGAAAATGCATTCGTATATTCTTAACCTGGCCCACTGTCATAACGCCTCTCCTTGTGGTGCTGTAACTCTCCCAATGAATATTCTACATGCTCAAATCTTAGAGCTCACCAATGTAGTGGCCACTTCTAATGCCACAATGCTCCCAATCCCTCCTTACAGATAAAGAGATCAGTACCATAGTTGTTTCACCATAGGATCTAATGAAAGGATTGAAAATCTAATTCTTAGTTTTAACACAACATTAATATAGAATAAACTAGAGCTAGCTAAAGAATATAAATTAATAATAATAGTCTGAACATCATTTAATTTCATTCTTCAAAATTCATATACAATAATCCAATTCACATAAATTTTACATATCAAAATAATTATAATGGATTACAAAATACCTCAATTATGTTTACTCAGATGACCCTGTCTTTACCCTTCTCTACTCTGTTGGGCCTTTCCTTTTCCTGAAATATCAAAAGTCCATTGGGTGAACATAATTAACTCAGTAGACTTCCTTCACAAGCCCATCATAGATATCAATATTGGATTAGTGACCATGCACACACAAACAAGGGATATTAAAATTGATTATTTTAATTTTTCTTGTTAATTATACCATAAGATACATCATATTGTACGATCTATTTAAATAAAATTTAATTAAATCATATTAATTAAAATTGGGGAATAACAAACCATACAATACAATCGACATATCGTACAAGATGATAAGCTAATTTGAGAAACCCTATAGTAGAATCATGGTTACTTAAATTATGCAAATTTGAAATTTAAAATTTGAACAAATCATACTGTATAAATATTAATTAAAATTACCTAATTTAATTCTAAAGACTAAGGAATCAAATTGTCAATTAATGATCATAATGTGTTAATTGTAAATCATATTAGATGATTCACCCAAGAGCTCACTGGATGAACCTTGGTTCATCCTAGATGATCTATAATTTGATTGAATTAATCGTATTGTATAATGTCTACATCGTACTATGTGATCAATGATAATTATAAATCATGTATTATTTTTGTTATGTCAAATAAAGTAAAATAATATTATTTTTTTTATTTTGTATAGGAATTTTGTAGGAAAAAGGTAAATTTACAAGTGTTAAGTAGCACTGACAAGTTTAATACTGTAGCACCGTATCAATCTACATCGGAGCAATGATTTCAATGCAGTGGTTCTGACCTTCTCTATTTGGAAGCATCACGACATCATAGATGTCAGCACCACAGTACATCATAGTTTGTAATTAGCACTGCAACATTGGGTGCCTCAGGAAAATTCAACGTAGGAGTGCTAGCCTTTCTAGTGTTGCTATATTAGAAAGTCATTCCAAGCACCGTAGCGTTCACATTCCACAACATTATGACAGATCAGTTATAACTACTACAAGCCATGCCTACTTAGCAAAGCGACACACCAATTTAGGTTGTAATCGTGCTATGTCACCCAGCATCACAATGGAGCCAACTTCACAACATCGAGGTGTTTGTTCATTTTCCACCGCTATAGTGCCACCTTATCAAGCATCATGATGCTCAAGTTCGATCTTGTACTTAATATAAATAGAAGTCAGTTCCATTATTTAGAGAGTTTAGTTCCTTGAGTGTAATTTAATATTTTTTAGTGTTTTTTTTTTTAGTCCCCCCTTAGAGTAAAGTCTAAGGGAGGCTAGGGAAGTGCAAGACATAATCTTTAGAGGGACTAGCCTATATTTGTGTAAGCAAATCTTTCAGTGAAGGCAGAAAGAGTGTAGAGAAGATATTAGATCCATCCTGGTTATAAACTTCTTACTTCTCTTATACTTTATTCTTTTATGAATAAAAATAATATGAATTTGCTTGTTATTTATTCTGTGTCTGGCTAGACCTTTTATTTTAGGCTGATGATATAAAGAGCATGTTAAGTATTAATATAGAATCTTATTATTTAAAGAAAATAATGATATTTTTAATATCTCCCATTCTTAATTTAGTCCATATAATAGCTATGCATGTAGTTGAAATCTAGTGTGATGTATAACCTCGATAGAGGAAGAATAATTAAAAATATTAAAATGGAATATTGGCATGCCTAGATATAAGATGTTTGAATATTTTAGGTTCTATGGAGATAGAATAGACTAATAATTTTTTTTAACCCCAACAAGCTAGACAGAAAATTAGTGATGCACATGCTCTAATCCACATCTATAATTAAGAGTCTCATTAGAAAAATATGTTATTCACATGCATTAATATAAAATATTTCATTAAAATTGTATCAACTTTATTACTTATTTTTATTTAGTGGTAGGAACTCAAAAATATCATTTTCATTTTAGTAGGATAAGCTTATGCATTTGGAGTAAGCAGTAGTTTCACATGCATCAATCCAAAATATATTATTAAAACTGTATCAACTTTATTACTTATTTTCATTTAGTGGTAGGAGCTCAAAAATATCAATTTCATTTGAGTAGGATAAGCTCACACCTTTGGAGTAAGCAGTAGTAGTTTTGTTGCAGTATAGTCGATCACTTTCTCGTGGGTTCAATACTTTACTTTATTACTTGATTTAGCACATATATTGTTGTAAATTAGTTGGCTATTTTATATTTTATATTAAAAAAATCTAAGCATATTTCAAATCCAACGAGTTTTACATTAGCTTACTATTATCTTATCACATCATACGCTCCTATCAAGTTTTTCTTGGCAACGTTGCCAAGTAACATGCTTATTACAAAATATTATATTATTGAAACAAGTGCATATCTAGACCTACTTATATCATTTATCTTTATTCTATTTGTTAAAAATTATTTTCAAAAAATCCAAGAATATTTTTATTTGATTGTTTGGTTTTTATTTTTTTTTATTATTGTATCTTGTTGTATGCTTGATAAATCCAGTAAGAAGCCTTTATTGTTTGATCTTTAAATAAAAAAGACCCTTATAAAAATTTAAAAATTAAAAAAAAATTAACCTTGTATGACCCAATTAAAGATCAAGATCATGCTAGACCACTTAGAGAGTATGCAAATCTTATAGTAGAAGAAATTTATCAAAGTATCAATAAACCTACTATCCAGGAAAATAAATTTGAATTAAAAATTGTTATTATCCAAATGGTATAAAATTTTTAGTTTGGGGAAACTCATGTTAAAAATCCCAACTTATATTTAACTAGTTTCTTTGAAATTTGTACAACTTTTAAGTATAATGGTATCAATGATGATACCATTAGACTTTGGTCCTTATTTTTTCAAGGGACAAGGCTAAAATATGGTTAAATTCTTTGCCCCCAAGCTCTATAACCACTTGAAATGAGTTGGCTTAAAAAAATCCTTACAAAGTATTTTTGATCTTCAAAAACTACTAAACTTAAAAATGATATCACTTCTTCTGCCCAGTTTGAAGATGAATTTATTTATGAAAGTTGGGAGAGATTTAAGGAGGTGCTTAGGAAATGCCCTCACTATACTTTTCCTTATTGGTTGGCTATTAAAATCTTTTATAATGGATTAGTATGATCGCTTAGGTCAATCTATGGTCAATCATAGATGCTATAGCTAGAGGATAATTAATGTTTAAGGCATTTGAGAATACTTATGAATTAATTGAATAACTGGCTACTATTTTTTTTCTATTTTTTTTGTAAGGCTTACCCCTGTTGGGGATCCCTTCTAGAAATTCTCTGGGGCCCAGGACGAGCCCAAGCCTGAGAGGGGGTTTGGAAATAGTTTTCAACCAGCAATAGACGCGAGTCGGTTATAACCTCACTGCCTACGTCATTGCCCCAAGCGCGAAGATGAAGAAGAACTGGCTACTAATAATTTTTAGTGGCCTGCTAATAGAGTGAATCTTAAGAGAGTAGCTAAAATTTATGAAGCAGATGCTTTGTTAATTATTGCTGCTCAGATAGCTGCTATTTCAAAAAAAATTAGATAATAACAAAGTTAACTTAGGATCTAACTCATCTATATAATTGGAAGAGAATTAATTAAATTCTTTTGAGGATACTAGTGTTTTAGGGAATGAAAATGTAAATTTGATTGGAAGATAAAATAATCCTTATTCTTATATATACAATCCAAGTTGGAGGAACCACCTGAATTTCAGTTGGTCGAATAATGTTGGTGGAAAGAATCAATGGAATTCAGGATAATCTAACCAAGGAGGAAATTAAAATAATCCTTAGTAATCAGTTGTGAATCTTAGACTTTCTTATCCCTCAGTATTTAATCAAAATAATCAGTATAGGAATAAAAAGTCACCTTTAGAAGATGTAGTGATTCAATTAGAAAATTAATTACAAAGTCAAGCTACTTTAATTACAAATTTGGAAACTTGATTAGAACAACTTGTAATTTCCTTCACTAGTAGACCTCTTGGGTCTCTTTTCCTAGTAATATTGAAGTTCACCCCAAAGATAAAGGACAAGAATCCAAAAAAAATCATGAGGAGTGGTAATGATGTATCCCAGCCAAATTAATAAATCTAGACAAGTCACTGAAGACTATAATCTTAGCACTGTTTAGGAGGCAACCCATCTTTGTGTTTATGTGTGCTTTGTAATTTGTTATAGTTTGATGTTTTATGCTTCATGTTGTATTATTTTAAATATTTTGTATTATTTATATGTTTATATCTGATTTTGATCAAAGTTATGATTTAAATCTTGAGAAAAATTGAGGTACTAAATTCTGAACTAGTGCCACAGCACTAGGGAATGAAGTGCCACAATATTCACATGTTGAGCACTACAACATTCAAAACTTGAACTATAGTATTAAGTTCTCAAGAAAAATACTCATTTGAATCACCACAGTGTAATTTACTTGAACACTGCAATGCTTTAGTAACCCATACAGTACCTCGGTGCTATACCTTCAATCGCTATAGCGTTAGGTTTGAAAAATTAATAGGAAATTATGCGGGTTCAAAAATAATCGTACAATCTTAACGTTTCCATTATGGCACTTTGGTGAGTGCTGCAATGTTGTTGTCAGCACTGCGACATTAGGTCAAAATCATTATTATTTAAGTTATGGCACCACAGTGTTAGTCTTTTCAAACGTCATGGCGCTCATACAAGTCAACACTGTAGAAGATTCCCATGTATAAAGTGATGCTTTGATTTCAAAAACCAAGCACTACTATTCCATGTGTCCCATCCCACTACATTATCTGTTGGTTTAATTTATTTATCTTTTTGTGTGTATTCAGTGATGTAGTGCTGATCCCCACAACACCACAACACTTGTCGTGTTTATAAATAGAATCCTTTGCTTTCACTCATTTGTCCATTCCTCTTCAACTCTCTCACTCTTAAGTTTTATTCTAGCCTCATTTCTTTTTGTACAATGGCCCCCAAAATTATTGGCATGAAGTGATCCACTTCATCTTATGATAAGCATATGTTCATTTTCACCAAAGCTACGGGAAGATTTACTAAGTTTTTATTCACTAAACAACTTATCCATGAGCATGGTTTTCAAAGCCACAGTCTTCCTATCATGCAGACTATAGTGAGTTAGGGTTGGAAGAATTTCTATGAGGAACCTTATGCTGCGATTCTGAATGTTGTGGGGGAGTTTTTTTTGCAAATGCGAAGGAGGCTATTGATAATAAGTGTTATGTGAGAGGCAAGTGGGTACCATTTAACTCTATTACCATTAATCACCAATATAAGTTGAAGGATTCTAAGTTTCATGAGTATAATTCCTTTTTTGGGAATGCGATTGACCCTGATGAAATTTTAAGAGTTTTGTGAAGTCACCGGAGAGCATGCTTATTCACCTCATTTTATATGAGGTCACTAGGATCCATCTAGACCTCAGATCAATCTAGACCCTAGATTAATCTAGACCTCAAATCAATCCAGATCTTAAGTCAATCCAGACTTCAAACTAATCTAGACTTCAAACCAATCCTATCTTCAAACCCAAACTTCAATTAACCTTTGATCCAACCTCTAATCAAGCTTCAATCATATCCATTCACTAACAATCATCCAGTTGATTGCTATTGATATGGATATTTTGAACTTAGTCAATCAAATCCTGAATCTAGCTCAAACCTAGAAATCTAGATAAAAATCCAAGGTTAAAGGCTCTTATCCTGAAACCCTTTTTGAGTGATTTTTTAATCACTATAAAACCTAGTTAAATAACCTCTAATTTATTATCTATCAATTACATATTAATTAGGCATGTCTCTAGGGTTAACTCTCTAAATTTTAGTCCAATCCGAGACCTCTAGCCCCAGAAACTGAAATAATTTTTAAAGGCTGCAAAACCTTTAAATATTTACAGCCTATGCCACTAGAAATTTCACCTTGTGGAATTTGACTTTGGGACCTTTCCCAAGACCTTTAATCATATCCATAGCCTTGTTTATGACATGTTGGGCATTAAACTATATTTTGGTGGATCAAGTTTGACCTCCAGTTGACCAAGGGTTAAAATGACCAAAATGCCTCTAAAGGGCAAAATTAAAGTTTCCTCCAAACTTCAATATGGCCCAGTCAAATCAACCTCTAAAACCTCCTTTAATGCATCCTAAATACCATTAGGAATGCACTGGACTCAAACCCAGGCCCTAGGTCAACCTGGTTGACCAAGTCAACATTGGTTGTCCAAATAGCCCCTTAAGGGTCTAAATGGTCAATTTGATCCAAATGACTATTCTAACCTTTGAGATCACCTCCACTAGACTCCATTGATCAAAGCAAACATATTGAGCCCAAACTCAGACCCTGGGTCAACCTAGTAAACCAAGTCAACTTAGGTTGCCCAAATTAACCTTTAAGCCCTTTCTACATTGTAATCAAGTTTCAAATGCATTTAGTCAACCATAAACTCTCTGATAAAACATTAACAATCATATTTAGTCAAATCTCAACTTTTAACTTTCAATCAAATCAAATCAATCAAAGATTCCAGTTGATCTTTAATCATTCAATGTCTTGTTAAACTTCAATCACTTAATCAATCAGTTCAACATTCAACCAAGTTTCATACTCAATCAAACATCAACCAATGCCTTCACATACTCAATTAAAACTTCACCCATCAATAAATCACTCAACTTGTCATTTAACCTACAAGCTTGCATTCCAAGCTATCAATCCTCCATATTTCCAATCAATCAAACACTAATCTAGCCTGCACTTTTAGCATCCATTCAACATTCAATCAATGTCTAGTCTTCAATCACTTTAGTCATTCAATATGTAGATCTTTAATCAATCATTCAATGTCTATATGCAGTTGCAACCTTATACTACAGTCAGACACTTCAATACACTACCTTGCATAATACACTATAGCCAGTTGTTTCAACAAACTACCAACATATACTTGATCAATCATTCAATACTTGAATTACTAGACTATGTTCAAACTTTAATCATCTATAATCAGTCCTTCAGTCCAGCATTCAATCTACCTTCAATCAAATCATAAATGACTTGTGATGAGTCAAAATAGGTCAAATTGGGTCCATTCATTGCATCCATTTAAATTAAAATAATTTAATCATCCTATTTCATTCTATGGTATGTTTTGAATATCCCTAAGTATTCCATGAGTCAACCTTTGATGAGTTTGACCTATTCAACTCATCAAAGGTAATCAAACAGCACCATATATGGATCTCTTCCTTCAAACATCAAGTCCATGCATTTAAATCTACTAAATTCCATTCAATCAGTAACTTTGTATCACCTTGACTCTACCCTAAAAAATTTGACTATGCTGACTGGTCAAACTAGTCAACTCAAAGCTTAAAACTCTTCTTGTTGGTCAAACCCCTCCACCTGACCTTTTGGTTAAATCCAAACCCATCCAGCCTCTCAAATGGATTCTAGAACCTTCTCAAATCCCAGTCTGACCCAACCCAGCTGTTGCTATAACCCCAAAAAAACCCTAATGGTCCCCTCAATGTAAGAAGGAAAACTTGGCATTTTCACTTGGCCAGCTCGTTCCCTGACTCTCTAATAGCCTAAGCCACATATCAAGCATCCCATGACTTCATCTGAATGATCTAGACCATTCAAGTAACCTCCAATAGCTAGAATAGGTCCAAATAATGGGATCCATTCAAACTATCCCAACTCTCAATCCACTCATTCCCTAGAGCTCTAAGGATTTCATTTTTCTTCCCTAGAGCTTCCTCCATGATTTTCTGGCATTTGGAGCTACCGACGATGAGTTTGGTAGAAAACTGAAGCCATCGTCTATCCCAAGCGATTAAGTTCATCATCTAGCCATCTTTCGAGCTTTGACCCTTCATGAAAGTTATGGAGACATTTTCAACAAAGAGAACTCATCCTTCCCCACTTCCTGAGATAGTCTGTGTGAAGGTAACAATCAAACCCTAGGCATTTATCTTGGTTCTTAAATAAACCTTTAAGTATTGCATCAATAGCTTGGAAAACATTCCCCCACTCTTGCTTTGATCCTAGGCTACCTCTGTCTAAATTTTTAAATCATTCAATCCACTACATTAAGCGTTTAAAACCTAAAATGTTCCTAAGGTTTATGGTGGCTGGAGGTTAAAAATAGAATCATTACTGTCCATTCATTTTCATTATCATGGATGGTCTTGATTTTGTTAGATCTGTGATTTGATATAACCCATCAAAACCTGGTGATGAACAGATCTAGTCCAGCACGATCTGGCCCATTATTTCCAAATCGTGGGATTCACTGTGACAGTCTGATCTCTTTTAACTGAGATAAAACCATGGCATTCAATCTTCATCATTGGATGGAAGCCACAAGATCAAATGATTTAGAACTAATGCTAACTCATTTAAGTGAGCCACATCAGCTGACTGCCGCCGTCCGCATGGCCCAATTTCTAGCTATCGCGTGGAAAGCGTATGCCCCATCAGCTCACCGCCATCTAATATATGTATTATATGGTTTAATTAATTTTAAAAATACCATAGAACTTCAAAAAAAATTGAATAAATTTATTTTGAATCCATTTTAGAGTTCTTGGACTATATGGATTTTGATTAATATATTTTCTATTATTTCAATTATACAGTAAAACTTAATTTATTTTTAAATAAATATTTTTAAATCATTTAGGTCTAAAATTTGGCAAAGATAAATTCGGATCCATTTTTTGACATTCCCTAATTTTTGAAAAGCTATTTGATGCAATTATCATTAGTTTATGAATTTACAAAATTTTAAGTCAAAGTTTGACCTAGATTTTTAAAAATGCATAACAAATTCAATTGAACTCCAATAAATGCATGCTAAGGCTCTATGGAATCAGGGACATACCCTCTTTCACTAAAAAATAAACTTAGGTTATGATAATGCATTATTTTTGAGGAAAAATTACTTTCAATAGTATATTAATTTTTCTATATAACCCTCAAATCATGCATGATCATAACTTTAAATTGGATGCAGTTTAATTTTGGGATGTTCTTACATCTCCAAATGTTCTCAATTCAATTTGATATGTTCAATTCCATATAATTGAATTTTTAAATTCATAGGTCATTATGTGACCTATGATTTCAATAATTCACTATAAACCATTCCATAAGGTATTGGGACACTTTGTATTCTTATTGATTACTATGATGTGATGTAAATGTATGTACAAAGGGTTAGAAAATATTGATTGTAAACCCATCAAACTCTAGGGACATTAAGGATAATAATTAGGGATGAGTCTTAGTGAACTTAAGCAAAACCTAGAATTCAAGCATACATCCTATAGGGATAAATTCAGAATACTTAAACATAGTGCACTACCTACCTTAAGATAGGAGCTCACCAATTTTAAAAGTCATTAAGCCAAAAATTTAATTAACTCAAGATTAACCCCTTAATTAACCAATAAACTTAACAAAATCATAATAAATTCAACTTAAATCTAAAAATTTTAAATAATATATCAAATTAACCAAAATTAAACCCTTAATCAAAGAAAATTAAAAGCCTCTTAAGAGGACTTCAATTTTAAGTTTAATTTAATTTTAAATGAAAATTAATATTTAATTAATTTAATTAATTAAAAATAATTAAAATTTTTAAAAATTTCTCAAAAACTTGAGAACACTCTCTTAGGTCATTACTGACCTTTGGGAGTGATTTCAAAAAGTTTGAAATTAGTTTGGATTCAAATCATTAAAAGGCCTCTTAATGAATTAATTAAAAATTCAATTAAATACTCCAACTTCTAAAATTCATAACTAATTTTAAAAAATTCCAAATTAAGCAAACTCAAATTCATTTAATTCCATTTAAGGTCTAATATATAGTAAAAATGTCAAACTTTCAAAATAAGTCAAAGTCAAAAGGTTAACTTTTTGGTCAACTCTTGTTCAAATTTCAACTAAAACTTTTGAAAATTCATAACTAAATATAAAAAATTCTAAATCTAGCAAACTTAGTATCTAATTACTCATATTAAGGTCTAGTATTTAAGAAAAATATTAAAACTCTAGAAATTAATCTTAATAAAAGAAGCCAAATTTTAACCCCTTATTTAATGAATTAAAATAATCAAATAATTCCAAAAATTTAATAATTGCTCTTAATTCTAGAATACTTTAATTTAACTCTTAAAACTAATAATTAATCTATTCGATTAAAAATTTATGAGCCTTTAACCTTTAACTAATCAAGAAACTTAATTAATACATGTTACTACTAGGTAATCCTAGCCTACGAGGTTATTCACTTAGCCCCAAGGAAGGTGAAATAAATTTCACAACCCTAGTATAAACAAAGGTAGTAATCATTTAAGTCTTAAAATACATCTTAAAAATGATTTCAAAATATTAATACTTAAACTCAAATTAAAATTCTTTTAAACCTTCAACAAATACAAACACACTAGATAACTTTAACTAATCACCTAACATAGGACATATCCAAGTCACAAAACCTTCTACACACACACACTTTAGATGGTTTACTAGGATAACCAATTCTAGTTTTAGGCTAGGTCAGTGTTTTTCTTTCCTGTTAATGTGTGCCAAGTTTTTTAAGTTTTCACTACATCCTGGTTGTTAGAATTAGTTGATTGAAGTGTTTGTTTATTTAAATTTTAATGAAATCTATGAATTAATTTGATTGGTGTTAGATACCCTTAGGTTAGGAATGATCTGGATTGCTCACATTATTTTCTATAGGTGGAAATGCTCGTATAGGGCTATAAAAATAAAGGGGTCATAATTAAGATTTAATTTAACAAAATTTTCTACAGGTGCCAAGCAAAATTTTAAGCCCCCCTTTAAGTTAAAAGAGCATGGCCAAGTGTAGCTGTGATCTGAGCAAATTTAATATATTTAACTCCTTGGGATATTAATGTTGATTATAATTGCTTATGATAATATTACAGATTGTATTTGAGTCTAGATTTTTAATTTTATGTAATATAATTTAATTTCAATTGAGTTGTAATGTGAAAGTTAAGTTTTGAGTGGGATATTAGATATCCAGCCTAAAATACAAAGAGAAGGGTAACATCCCTGATGGGAGAGTTTCTCTTCATTTGGAGATTCAGGTTAGGATAATTTGAAAATCTAAAGAGAAAAGAAAGCACTTCTTTAAGGGGGGGTTTCTTTTTATTTGGATATCTAGACCTAACGAATCTAAGATGCTCACAGAAGGATAAAGATGTGAAGACTTAGAGAAATATCCCACTCAAAGTCACTTGTATAGTCTTAGGAGTAAAATCTGGGTTATTGTCAGTAGTATCTGGCCACTTTTAAATTATGCAGACCCTGGTTGTACTATTAAGTGGTACTTACCACATGGACTTTGAATTTAATTTAATTGTTTTGATAAATTATTTATGCAATAGAAATGACATATTTTTTCTAGCTTTATTTCTTGTATGTCATCTTTGATTTAGCCTAGATTCGATCGGAGGCTCGTGAGGGAATACATAAAAATTTTCTACTTCAATTAATTTAAAAAATATTAGGCCAACATAGAAACTCTAATGATTTTAGGAAGTAAGCTCGGGCTTACCGAGGGTCGCATACATCATATTATACTTTAATTTTCTTATTAGGCACCTCCCCACCTGCGGGTTCTAGCAGGACACTTGACCTATTAAGGTGTAGTCGCGTCAAGGGGAAGTTGTATAATCCCTAGGATAAAACCAATTTTTAAGCCTGTTTAAAATTGCTTCATTCAAACTTATGAATTCATTGAGTCAATTAGCATACATTGTATTAGAAATAAATTAATAAGAGTCAAATTTCTAATTACATTTTATTTCAAGCATCAAATTACCCTACATAATTCAAGGGATCAATTAGGATCTACTTTAGATGTTGGCCCCACTTCTTCAAACTGAATTCAATAATGTCCCGACCACTCTTTCATAAAAGAGATCGGACTCAAGGATTTTAAGTGCTTAGGTGGTTAGTTGGCTCCCTAATTCAGGCCGGGGTAAGTCCAGATTTATACTGTATTAGCTAAGTTTGGGCTACAGTTGTCTAGTGCCCAATTTAGATTTAGGTTTTGAGATGGATTTCAAATCATAAGTCCTCAACCTCTGGGAATATAGTCCCAACCTTCTAATAAATTTATAATTGAATTAAAATTTATCTTCAATCCAAAACTTAAAGTCCAATATATAAGATAAGCTGAGATGTTTTTTAAAGTTTTTTAGAATCCTAAAACTCCTCCTACCTTTCTTCCTTTGACTTCTAGAAATAAGTGTTCAAAATTTGATCCATTCCCACTTGAAATTCCAAATTCAATCCTTTGATATTAATCTTTGAGAAATCCTAGATAAAATTTCTACCATTATTTTAATCCACAGTATTCTTAAAAAACTCTGGTTTCTTATGATGTAATTAACTATGTGGGCTTGCGCTCGTAAGAGATTTAAAGAACCTAGATCAATTTTTAAAATCAATTTTTAAAAATTTAATTAATTATCTTTAGAAAAATTAAAATCAACGATCATTATTATCATGTTCAAATAATTGATAATAAACAATATCTTCTTTCTCTAGGAAGATATGTCATTTTATTATCACGACTTTGATTATGAAATTAAAGATCCCTTATCAAGATTATTATAATCAAACACTCGATCAAACATCATTTTGACCCTCTGGGGTCATATGTTTCTTCCTTGAGTTTGACTACGATAATCAGAATGAACTTGTAATTTTGTAATATGAACCTATTAGAGAATGATATCTTTTCCTTCCAATGTGATATATCATTCATAATGATGTGTTCGATTTTAAAACTGAAAATCCAAAAAAATAACTTTGTCCAAAGAAAATTAACTTTCAAAATTATTTTTTCAAACTCAACTTTTCAACTCAAACAATGTTATCCTAAACTATGCCATTCAGCTTGGGTACTCTATTGATGTTGGAAAATTAGTTTATTCATCCTTAATTATATCATTAGGGGCACTACTTATATAGGTTTAGGGAAGCCTTCCCTTATTTATGCTTTATGTGTTAATATAGGTATTAGAGGAGATCAATTTGAGGAGTAATTTTCCCCTTCTCTGCTTTGACTAAAATAAAATTCCTACGTTTTAAGAAAGCAGAAGGAGGTGATGATAAGGGACGGCCTAGTGAACCTAGAGCTTCAAGAAGGGCTAGTAATGGTAGGAGTCCTGGGACCCCTAAGATTATGGGTGAGCAGGTGGTAGATCTTAAAACTGAAATAGAGGGAGTTTTAGATTTTTATGAGGAAACTAAGGACTAGAAATTTAAAATGAAGATGAGGATGGCCCACACTATGGATCGGTAGTTTAAGAATTATAGATATACAGTTCATTTCATTGAAGCTCTTGTTGGGAAGTTCAGGAGCAGTCCATTTGTGGAGCACCCAGACCAACTTTAGTTTTCTTCTATGTCTGTTTATGAGCCCTTTGTTTAGCAGTCTTGAGGGAAAGGCCATGATGATGATGATGATGAGGATCCAGACTCTAATGGTTAGGAGTCTTTGCATTTCTTGGCTTGCGTGACAGAGAGAAAAAAGAGAGAGTGAGGAGAGTGTTTGTTTATTTTTACTACTTCATTTTATAGCATGTTTTTCATTATTTCATCTTCATTTCTCTGCCTTGGGAGAGAGCCCAGTTGTTGTGACACTTGTTCTTCTAATGACTTATTCTTAGGACAATGTTGGTGGTGACCATGGGAGCCAAAGTAATTGATGTAAGGGAATGCTACCTTGGGCATTAGTTATCTTTTATGTGCTGCAATTTATATATATTTACCTTTGAGCTTTTTATCATTCATAAATATGCATATATTTGTTGTTTTTAGTTGTTGTTAGTACCATGTGTTTTTTTAATTTAGTTTTATATTTTATTGAATTTTCTTATGTTTAAATTGTTATATATTACCCTCAAAAGTTTTTGAACTTGATTTTCTTATTTAGCCAAAATAAAAATTATAATTAAATATTATGTAAAATTAGGATAATAAGAAAACCCTAGATTATAGTTTGAATGAACATTGCATAATAATTTTACTTTAAAAAGCCTAACATTTAATTAATCAAAATCATTTATGTTATTGAATTAATTTTGAATTTAGAAATTAAACATTAACAAATATTAACAACTAAATTAAAATGAATAAGTAAAATTAAGGATTAGATATAACTAGCTTAAATAAAAAAAAATCATAGTTAAACATGAAACAATAACAACAACAACAAGCCTTTATCCCATTATGTGGGGTCTGTTGCATGAATCCTTTTTCTCCATTGTGTCATGTTAAGAGTCAAATTCTCATCTAAATTTAAAAGAGAAAGGTCATCTCTATAAGTCTTTTTAGGTATACCTCTACCTTTCTTAACATAAGACAAATCTAATACATCTACTTTCTTGACCAGGTCTTTAGAAGGCTGCCATTTTATGTGACCAAACCATCTAAGGCGACTCTCTCTAATCTTATCTTCCATTGGAGCTACTCCAACCTTTTCATGTATATGCTCATTTTGTTTCCTGTCTCTAAGCATAAAAACACTCATTCACCTTAGCATCCTCATCTCTGCAACACTTAACTTAATATTATGCTTCACTTTTTATGGCCAACATTCTGCAACATAAAGCATTGCAGGTCTCACTACTATCTTATAGAATTTTTTCTTAAGTTTGAGAGGGAGCTTTCTATCATACAACAAGCCTAATACATTCTTCCACTTTAACCATCCAACTTGAATTCTACTAATAATATCCCCATTGATTTCACCATCACTCTGAATAATATACCCAAGATATCTAAAACGTATACTCTTATTAGATATCTTGGGATTGTAAAAAAAGATATTCAAAATCATTAAGTATGTACTTCACAAAATAAAAAAATAAGAAAAAAGAAAAATAAAAATAGTTCAAAATGGAAAAGATAAGTACATTCAAAATATTGTATTAGTTATAGCTTGATTTTAATTGCATCCTACTATTTAACTAAAAAAAGGACAAAATAATAACTAGTACATGTGTTAGTGAATTCATGAAATCTCTATTTAAACTATGAATAGCTAATCCCTAGGACTATATTATTTATTCTATATTTAGAAGTCAATCTTATATTTTCAAAGATAGTGGATAAATTATAAAATAAACATTGACAAGAATGATTGATTGGAATAAATGTTATGCCTTTTTTAAATTTGAATTATAACTTGTTCATTCCAAATTACTTCTAGATAGTGCTGTGTTATCCAAAATTTTAGTAATTTTTAATTATCAATTTTTTCTTTGACTATTATGGTGATCATTTAGTGAATGTAAGTGTTAATTGAGGACAAACAAGAGTTTAAGTTGGAGAGAATTTGATAAGTATAAATTATTTATTATTTTTGTTATATTAAATATAGTGAAAATATATTATTTTAATTATTTTTGTATAAAAACTATATAAGAAAAAGTTAAATTTATAAGTGTTAGGTAGCACCGACAAGTTCAATGTTGCAGCACCATATCGATCTATGCCAGAGCACCAATTCCAATGCGGTAGTGCCAACCTTCTCTATTTGCAAGCGTCACGGCATTACAGTGCCATTGTGTTTGAAATCAATATGCAATATTGGGTGTCTTGAGAAAATTCAATGTAAGGTTGCCAGCCTTTCTAGTGCCATGACATTAGAAAGTCATTCCAAGCGCTATAGCGCTCACACGTTAGAATGTCAGGGTGAAGTAGTTATAACTGCTATAAGCTACATTGAATTAGCAAAGAGACATATCGATTTAGGCTGTAACCATGCCATATTACCCAGTGCTGCAGCGAAGTCAACATCACAGTGCTGAGGCGCTTGTTCATTTTCCACTATTGTAGTGTCACCTTGTCAAGCACCACAACGCTCAAGTTTGAACCTGTACTAACTATAAATAGAAGGTAGTTCTATTATTTGGAGAGTTCAATTCCTTGAGTGTAATTTAATAAATTTTTTAGTGTTTTTCTTTAGTTCCCCCTTAGAGTAAAGTCTAAGGGAGGCTAGGGAAGTGCAAGATACAACCTTTAGAGGGACTTGCCTATCTTTGTGTAAGCAATTCTTTAGCTGGAGGAAGAATGAGTGCAGAGAAGATATTAGATCCATCCCAATGATAAATTCTTACTTCCCTTATGCTTTATTGTTTTATGAATAAAAATAATATGAGTTTGCTTATTATTTATTCCGTGTCTGGCTAGATTTTTTCTTTTGGGCTGATGATATAAAGAGCATGTTAAGTACGAATATATACTCTTATTCTTTAAATAAAATAATGATATTTTCAATATTTCTCTTTCTTAATTTAATGCATATAATGGTCATATGTATAGTTAAAATCTAATGTTTTGTATAACCTCAATGGAGGAATGTAAGAACTCTTACGAATATTAAAATATAATATTGGCATGCCTTGACATAGGATATTTGAATATTTTAGGTTCTATAGAGATAGAATAATTGTAGGGAGTCTAATAATCTTTTTTTTCATCATTACAAGCTTGATAGAGACCTAGGGATGCACATGCTCTGATTCACATCTATAATTAAGAGTATCATTAGGAAAAACATATTTATTACAAGCATCAATCCAAAACTTTTCATAAATTTATATCAAATTTTTACTTATTTTCATTCAATGGTAGGAACTCAAAAATCTCATTTTCATTTTAGTGGGATAAGTTTATGCATTTGGAGTAAGCAGTAGTAGTTTGGTTATAGTATAGTAAGTCACTTCCTTATGGGTTTGACACTATGCATTATCACTTATTACTTTATTTGGCATACATAATTGCATAAATTAGTATATATATTTTAAATTTTATATCAAAGAAAATCTAAGCATATTTCAAATCAATCAAGTTTTACATTAGCTCACTATTATCTTATCACAGCATACGCCCCCATCAATCATAAGGCTTAAAATTAAAAATTAAGATTTTTTAGGGCCCAATTTATAAACTCCTATTATGTTCTGTAGCAAGAGTCTTTGGTTAATAAGAGTCATTTTCTTCTTAGGAGAGAGCTTGGAGAGAGTGCACTCCATAAGGGATAGAGAAGGTGAGGTTGAGAGAGAAAGGCTCCTTAAGGGAACCAAGTGGTGTGAGAGGGTTCACACAGTTTTTTCGTTAGCCTGCTCCTTGAGTCCACTGGTTGTATTTTGGTGGAGCTCTTGGAGAGGACCTCTGAGAAGAAAGTCTTTACGGTGAAAGACTTCCTAGTTGAGGAGGCTAGAGAAGGGATCGACATCTCTGTGAAGCTGAGAAAGCAAAAGGAGGGACGACATCTCTGGCAGTTCGAGGAGGCGAGAGGAGGGTTCTTTAGAGTCAGTAAAGGTCTTTCTCTACCAGTGTTAAGAGAGAAGGGTTTCTTCGCTTAATTATGTGCCGAAGGATAGTCACTATTAGTGTAATACCAAAAGAGGAGGACCTTTAGGGAGTGGACATAGGTCGATTCGACTGAACCTTTACAAACCTGGTTCACTTGTTCTTACTTTTTAACACTTGAATTTCCTTACAAATTTAATTTATTATACTTTAGTTTTATTTTTATTATCTTTATGAAAGTCATTTTTGGTGATTGATCATTTGTTGAACTTTGGTTTAAAAATCAGTAAGAAAATAAAAAAAATTATTTATTTCAAAATTTTTTATAAAAAATATATTTTCTTTTAGTTTTTAATTTTAAATTATTTAATCTCTTAAATGCTTGTGCATATCAAGTTTTATTCCATGCAAAGGATTTTTAAAATTTTAAAAAGATTTTAAAAGAACCAATTTATCCCCCTCTTAGTGTGTCATATGCACTTTCAATTGGTATTAGAGCGGGATTCTCTCTTTTTGAAATTCAAAATCTTGACTAGATCCACATGGCACATTTTGGTATGGTGGAAGGGTATTATATTACCTGAACACTCTAATTTGATAACATTCCTTTCAAATTTTGAAATATAAGTATATCTACCTTTTTTCAATCCACTGATTTTTGAATGGAGTACATGATTGAAGTTGGATAAGCTATACCTTCTCATATTATGAATAGAGTGAAAATAGAGATTCCTTTTACAGAATGATCATTAGAAGATTATGACTTACCACAACTTAATGCCAATTGTCTAAATAATTTTTTTGTGCTCTTATATCTGAAGATTACATACATATTTCAACTTGTACTATTAGTAAGGAGATATGAGATAGACTTTGCATAACATTTGAAGGCACCAATGAAGTGAAACAATCACGCATGAATTTGTTATTACATGAATACAAACATTTTTGCATGCAACCTAGCAAATTTATTTCTAATATACATTAGGTTCACAAAAATTATTACCTTTATACATACCTTAAGAAAAGAAACATCGAATGCTAACAAAGTTAAAAAAATTTTACATTATTTGTCTAAATCTTGGGATGCAAAAGTTACTTCCATTTCTTAATCTAAAAACTTAAATACTTACTTGATTGATATTCTACTTGGCTCTTTATTTGCCTACTAGCAAAAGACGAGTTAAAGAAATGCAAATGCTAGTGAACTTAAAAAGGAACGAACATAGTGCTAAAATAAGATGATATAGAAAGATGAAAATGTTAAAATTGCACTAATGACTTGATAGTTTAAATGTTTCCTGAAATGCAAGAAAAAGTCCTAATTAATAAGCATAAAGATAAAATTGCAAAATCAAATAAGTTTTCTACTAATGTGATTAATTTTGAGTGGAAAAAGCCAGGATATTTTTGATCCGACTACTAGAACATAAAGAGCCAGCCAGCTAAGGATAATGGTGAGGATAAACATAATGCAAAGTTGGGCAAACTAAAGTTTTAAAAGACTTTTGAGCAAACTTAGATTTAGAATCATTAGAAACTAAGCCAGAAGAGGAGATAACCAACTTGTGCTTAATGGCCAAATATAGTGTTGGATACTCAAATAATGATCAAGTGTGCTCTCATAAGAGGTCCGATGAGAGCATATGGTACATGGACAATATATGCTTATGACACATGATTGGATATCTGAAATAATTCATTATGCTCGAGGCCAGGAGTGGAGGAAAAGTTATATTAGGAGATAACACTACCAAGAAGGTAGTGGGTGCAGCTACTATAGGTAAAACTAATAGATTTATAATTGAAAATATTTTATTAGTTGAAGGTTGTAAATATAATTTATTAACATCATTCAGCTTTGCTACAAAATTTTTAATATAAAATTTCTTTCTACCAAATATTTAATCATATTAAATGGAAAAACTATTTTAGAAGAAATGAGAATAACTAATGTCTATATGATTATTTTGTAAGTGCATTGATATATAATGTGATATTTGCTATTTGAAAATAACTATTGATGAGTCATGGTTATGGCATAGGAGACCATGCCATACAAGTCTGAAAACTCTTAGGAAAATAACTCAGTTAGATTTGGTATGAGGCATCCCTGAGATAGAATTCTCTAAAGAACATCCTTGTGATGCATGCCAATTAGGAAAATAAACTAACTCATTATTTCATTTTATTAAGGATATAATCACCACGAGACTAATAGAAAATTTTCACATGGACATATTTGGACCTATTAGTACAAGTCTAGGAGATAAAACATTTGGATTTATAATTATTGATGATTGTTCAAGATTAACCTGGGTCAAATTCTTGGCAAATAAAAGTGAATCATTTAAAGAATTTATAATATTCTCAATTTGGATTCAAAGAAAAAATAGAATGTTTAATTTTGACAATTCATAGCAATCATGGAGGAGAATTTAAAAGTGATAAGTTTGAATTATTTTATCAAGAGAGAGGGATAGAACAAAATTTCTCATCACTTAGAACCCCACAACAAAATTAAGTAGCTGAAAGATAGAATAGGACTTTGGTATAGGTTAATAGGGCAATGCTTGGTGAGTATGGTTTACAAAAGTACTTTTCAATAGAGGCATTGAATACTGCTTACTATATGCTTAATCGAGTGAATATAAGATCCAAGTTAAATAAAATATCTCATGAATTACAAAAGGGTAGAATACCAAATCTATCTCATATGCATGTATTTGCATGAAATGCTTTGTTTTAAATAATGGAAAATCTCATTAAAAAAATTTGGTGCTAAGGTAGATGAAGCTATATTTTTAGGATATTCTTATGTAAGCGAAACATATAGGATATTCAACAAAAGAACCATAGTTGTTAAGGAATCCACACATGTTTTTGATTAATTAGATAGGATTTCTAAAACTAGAATGATTAATGATGAAGGAGAAGAGATAACCCATTGAGCGGAAAATATTAAACTAGAAGATAGAGAAGAAGCTCAGAATCCATTGCCAAGGGAATAGAGGCATACATCTAGTCACTCTAGAAAACTACCTTAGGAAACTCTTGATGGGTGCATATATTGTGATAAGATACTAGCGAGCTAATGTAAAACTCACTAGATTTGAGATATTATTAGGCTTTCTTTAATATAAAATTTAGAACTACATACTAATTTGTGAAAGTATACATGCCAAATAAAGTAATAAAGTTATAAAATGAGCGTCAAACCCACGAGGAAGTGATATACTATTCTACAATAAAACTACTACTCTGCTTTCTCCAAATGTATGAAATTATCCTACTAAAATAAAAATAAAAATTTTGAGTTTTTACCATTGAATAAAAATAGATAATAAAATTGATACAGTTTTGATAAATTGTTTTGGACTGATGCATATAAATAATATTTTTTTTTCTAATGAGACTCTTAATTGTAGGTGTGGCTCAGAGCATGTGCATCCCTAGATCTTTATCAAGCTTGTAGGGGTGAAAAGAAAGATTGTTAGTCTCCCTACAATTTTACTATCTTCATAGAACTTTGAATATTCAAACACCTAATTTCTAGGCATGTCAATATTCTATTTAAATATTTCAAATTATTCTTGCATTTCTTCATCAAGGCTATACATTAAACTATATTTTAACTACACACATGTCTATTATATACATTAAATTTAGAATAGGAGATACATAAAACATCATTTTTTCCAAAAAAAAATTAGAATATACATTAATACTTAATATGCACTTTACATCATCAACTCAAAATAAAATATCTAGCCGAATATGGAGTAAATAACAAGCAAACTCATATTATTTTTATTCATAGAAGAATAAAGTACAAAAGAAGTAAGAAGCATATAACCGGGATATCCTCCATTTATAAAGTTGCTTACACAAACACAGGCTAGTCTCTCTAAAGATTATTCCTTGTACTTCCCTAGCCTTCCTTAAAGGTTACTCTAAGGGTGCACTAAAGAAATACATTGAAAAAGTACTAAATTTTACCAAGGGAATTGAACTCTCCAAATAATAGAACTCACTTCTATTTATAGTAAGTACATGATTGGAATTGAGTACCGTGGAACTTGATAGGGTGGCGCTACGGTGGTGAAAAATGAACTAGCGCCTCGGCGTTGTGATGTTGGCTCTACTGTGGTGTTGGTTGACTTTTCATGGTTACAACCTAAATTGGTGCATCTCTTTGCTAAGTAGGCATGACTTATAGTAGTTATAATTGTTTCACTACGGCACAGTGAAATGTGAGTGCTACAGTACTTGGAATAACTTTATGACACTGTAGTGCTGGAAAAGCTGGTGCTCAAGTATTGAATTTTCTTGAGACACCTAATAATGGATTATAAATTTTGGCCATAATAATGATGTGGCACACTGCAGCGATGACATTTATTATGCTGTGATGCTTGTAAATAGAGAAGGTCAGCACTGCCATGTTAAAATCAGTGCTTTGACGTGGATCGATACGGTGCTGCGTGATTAAACCTGTTGGTACTGCCTGACATTTATAAATTTAGCTTTCCATGCATAATTCATGTATAAAAATAACTAAAACAACCTATTTTTATTGTATTTAACATAATAAAAATAATACACAATTTATACTTATTAAATTCCCCCAGCATAAACTCTACCTTGTCCTCAAGTAGCACATACATTCACTGCATGATCACCTTAATAGCCAAAGTAAAAATTGATGATTAAAATTTCTAAAATATAGGATAACACAATACTAACTAGAAGTAATATTTGAATCAACAAGTTATAATTCAAATTTGAAAAAGATATAACATTTATGCCAATCAGTCATTCTTATTATTGCTTTTTTTTATTTATCCACTATCTTTGAAAATATAATATTGCTTCTAAATAAAGAATGAATAATGTAGTCTAGGGATTAGCTACCCATATTTTAAATAAGGAGTTCATCAATACACTATCATATGTACTAGATTATTCATTTTATCCTTTTTTAGTTAAATAGTAGGATGCAATTAAAATTAAGCTATAACTAATACTAATTTTTTAATATACTTAACTTTTCATTTTGCACTATTTTAAGTTTCTTTTTCCACATTTTTTTTTAATTTAGTGAAGTACATACATAATAATTTTGAATATCAATTTTTACTTTTCTTCTCTTGCAATATTTTTAAATTAATGTAAGGATTCAATAATTTTTTTAGTTATAGCTTCAAGTTTAACTTTGACTTCTTTGATTTAAGCTACTTGTATCTAATTCTTACATTAACTTTTTCATTTTAATTCATTTGTAAATATCAGTTATTTAATAGTTTCTAAATTCAAATTTAAGTTAATAACTTAAATGATCTAAATTAGTTAAATGTTAGGTTATTCAAAGTAATGCAATATTCAATCAAATTATAATCTAAAGTTTTATTATTATCCTTATTTTACATAATTTTTAAATATAATTTTTATTTTAGCTAAATAATGAAATTAAGTGTATTAATTGTAGTGGATAATATATGCAAATTTAAACATAAGAAAATTTAATAAGATATAAAATAAACACAAAACATCCATAGGGTACTAATAATAACTAAAAATAACTAACATAAATGGGTTGCCTTCCATCAACACTAAGTTTATAGTCTTCAGCCAGACTAAACATCACATATAAGAGGGTTACCTCTCATCAATGCTAAGTTTATAGTCTTCAGCCAGACTTTCCTAGATACATCATTATTACTCCTTAAGTGGTTTCCATTAGATTCTTCTCCTTTATCTTTGGGGTTAACTTCAGTATTACTAGGAAGGGATCAAAGATATCTACTATTGAAAAAATTATAAGTTGTATTAATTGATTTTTCATTTTTTAATTTAAGTAGCTTGACTTTGTAATTGTGTTTCCAATTAAATCTCTACCTCTTTCAAAGGTGACTTTATATTCTCACATTAATTATTTTGATTAAATCCTGAAGGATAAGAAGGTCTAGGATTCACAACAGGTTATTGAGGGTTATTCCAATTTCTTCCTTAGTTAGATTATCCTAAATTCCATTAATTATTTCTACCAACATTATTTGACCAACTGAAATTGGAGTGGTTCCTTCAACCTAGATTGTATGTATTAGAATAAGGATCATTTATCTTCTAATTAAATTTACATTTTTAATTCCTAAATATATACTAGTTTTCTTAATAGAATTCAAATGCTTGTCTTCCAATTATATAAATGAGTCAGATCTTGAGTTAACTCCAATAGTATCTAATTTCTTTGAAATGACAGCTACTTGAGCAGTAATAATTGATAGAGCATCAGATTTATAAATTTTAGCTACTCTCTTAGGATTCACTTTATCAGTAAACCACTAGAAATTATTAGAAGTCATTTCCACAATTAATTTATTAGCATCCTCAAATGGCTTAGATATTAATGATCCTCTAGCTACAATATCTATGATTGACCTAGGAGATCCTACCAATCTGTCATAAAAGGTTTAAATAACCAACCAATCAAGTAAAATATGGTGAGGGCATTTCCTAAGCAGCTCCTTAAATCTCTCCCAACTTTTATAAATATATTCTCCTTCCAACTGGATAAAATAAGTAATATAATTTCTAAGTTTTGTAGTTTTTTAAGGTGAAAAATACTTTGCAAGGAATTTATAAGCCAACTCATTCTAAGTAGTTATAGAGCCTGGGAAAAAATAATTTAACCACATTTTAGTCTTGTCCCTTTGAACAATATAAGTCTAATGACATCATCACTGACATCATTGTACTTAAAAGTTGTACAAACTTCCTAAAAACTTCTAAATATAAGTTAAGATCTTCAATAGGAGTTCCCCAAATTGAAAATTTTATATCATTTGGATAATAACTGATTTTAATTCAAAATTATTAATTTGGATAGTAGATCTATTGATACTCTGATGAATTCTTTCTACTATAGGATTAACAAACTCTCTAAGTGGTCTAGCATGATCTTGATCTTGAATTGGATTAAACATGATTAAAATTATTTTGGTATTTTAAACTTTTATAAGGATCCTTTCTAATTCTGGATCAAATAATAAAGGATCCTTATTGGATCTATCAAGCATACAACAAGATATAAATACTAAAAATAGAAACCAAACATTCAAACAAAAAATATTTTTAGATTTTCTGAAATTCTTTTAACTAACAGAATAAGGATAAAAGATACAAATAGGTCTAAATATGCACTTGTTTCAATAATATAGTAAATTGCAATAAGCACGTTACTTCCCCAATAACGATGCCAAGAACTTGATGGGGGTGTATAATGTGATAAGATAATTGTGCGCTAATATAAAACTCACTGAATTTGAAATATGCTTAAGATTTTTTTTATATAAAATCTATAACAGCACACTAATTTACTTAAGTATACATGATGAATCATGTAATAAAATAATAAAGTAGAGTGTCAAGCCCAAGAGAAAGTGATATAATATGTTGCAATAAAACTATTACTGCTTACTCCAAATGCATAAACTTATCCTACTAAAATGAAAATGTGGTTTTTGAGTTCCTATCAATGAATAAAAATAAGTAATAACGTTGATATGTAATTTTGATAAAATATTTTGGATTGACGTATGTAAATAATATATTTTTTAAAGAGACTTTTAATTATAGATGTGGATCAGACTATGTGTATCCCTAGATCTCTATCAATCTTGTGGGGCTGAAAAGAAATATTGTTAGTCTCCCTACAGTTTTACTATCTTCATAGAACCTAAAATATTCAAATATCATATTTCTAGGCATGCCAATATTCTATTTTAATATTCTTAATTATTCTTGGATTTCACCATCGAGGCTATACATCTAACTTAGTTTTAACTATAAATATGACCATTGTATGTATTAAATTAAGAATGGGAGATATTAACAATATCATTATTTTTTTTAAAGAATAAGAATATAAATTAGTACTTAATATACTCTTTATATTATCAGCACAAAATAGATGATCTAACTAGACATGAAATAAATAACAAACAAACTCATATTCCTTTTATTCATAGAAGACAAAGTATAAGAAAAGTAAAAAGTTTATCACCAGGACAGATCTAAGTATCTTCTCTATACTCTTTTTTTCCTCAACTTATAGAGTTGCTTAAATAAACATAGGGTACTACCTCTAAAGTTTATATCTTACGCTTTCCTAGACATCCTCAGACTTTACTTTAATGGGATGCTAAAGAAATACACTAAAAAGTATTAAATTACACTCAAGGAACTGAACCCTCTAAATCATAGAACTAACTTCTATTTATAGTAAGTATAGGATCATATTTGAGTGTCGTGGTACTTGACAGGGTGGTACAACAATGGTGTAAAATGAACTACCGCCTCGACACAGTGATGTTGGCTCTATTATGGCGCTCACTGATGTGGTACAGTCACAGCCTGAATAGGTACATATCTTGACTCAGTCAGTATTGCTCATAGCAGTTATAACTGCTCCTCTATGGTGCGATGAAATGTGACTGCTACGGCCCTTGGAATGACTTTTTGATGCTATAGTGCTGTAATGGCTGGCAAACTCATATTGAATTTTCCTAAGATACCTAATATTATAGTGTTGGAGCAGTGACACACTGCTGAGCTACGATGTGCTCTAGCGCTGATATCTATTATGCTGTGGCATTTCCAAATAGAGAAGGTCAGAGCCTCCACATTGAAGTCGGTGCTCTAATGTGGATAGATATGGTGTTGTGGCATTAAACTTGTTGACACTACAGTGCTACCTGATATTTTAAAATTTAACTTTTCCCTGCATAGTTGCTATATAAAAAAAAAACTAAAATAATGCATTTTCACTATATTTAACATGACAAAAATAATACATCATTTATACATATCAACCTATCTATAGGGGTTAGGACTAGGAATGGTCTTAGACATGAGGTTAGCCACATAGCTTTTATCTCTATGATAGAATCTACCAGTGTAGATTAGGCACTAGCTGATGAATTTTGATTATAACTATATAAGAAAGCTTAATAAGTTGATTAGGAAAGATGTGTAGGAATTAGTAAGTAGATCATCTAATCAAAGTAATGTTGGAACTAAATGGGTATTTTAAAAATAAGTTAAATGACTCTGAATCAGTAGTTAGAAATAAGGCTAGGTTGGTAGCAACGAGGTACAACCAAATGAGGGAATACATTTTGAGGAGACTTTTTGCCCCTGTGTCAAGACTATAAGCCATTAGAGTATTATTTGCATACTTTAAGGGATTCAAACTATGAATGTTAAAAGTTCCTTTCTAAATAGAGTAATTAAAGATGTTTATGTAGAACAACCCCCAAGTTATAAAAATTTAACTTTCTTAAATCATGTTTACAAGCTCAAGAAAGCACTTTATGGGCTTAAGCAAGCATATATGGTATGGTATGATAGATTAAGAAACTTTTTATTAGAAAATCCTTAATTAAGGGCACCGCAGACACCACCTTATTCATTGAGAGTGTTGGAAAAGATATACTTGTAGTTCAGATTTATATTGATAATATTCTTTTTGGATCCATAAATGATGATGTATGAAATAAATTTTTTTCCAATATGAGTAGTGAATTTGAGATGAGTATGATGGGTGATTTAATTTATTTCCTTGATTTTGGTTTTAAGCAAAGAGAGGATGGAACTTTCTTAAGCTAATCTAAATACATTAAAAAATTTTAAAGAAATTTGATATTAAAAGTTATAGAGCATGAATACCTTGATGAGCTCGACCACCTCGTTAGATAATAATCATAATGAAAATTCAGTATGTCAAAAGAAGTTTAGAGGGATTATAAGATCCTTACTTTACTTGACAGCCAGTAATTCTAATATATGTTTAGTGTTTATTTATGAGTAAGATTTCAAGGTTACCCTAAGGATCCCATATAACCACCACTAAAAGAATATTAAGGTGTCTCATAGGAACTCAAACTTAGGTATCCGATATCCTATCGATAGTTTAACATTTAACATAATTAGATATTTAGATTCAAACTTTGTTGAATGTAGAGTAGATAGGAAAAATAGCACAGGAACATGCTAGTTCATAGGACAATCATTAGTTTCTGGTCCAGTAGAAAATAGAATTTTGTAACTCTTTCCACTATAGAGGTCAAGTATGAAGCTATAAGAAGTTGTGTTTCCCAAGTTCTTTGGCTAAAGCAATAATTTCTTGATTTTGGACTAACCATATAAACCATCCCTATAATGTGCGATAACACAAGTGCAATCTACATTAGTAAAAATCCTATCCAACTTTCTCATACTAAGCATATTGATGTCAAACATCATTTCATTAAAGATTATGTGGCCAAAGGAGATGAAGAATTATAGTACATGGATACTGAAAATCAATTGGTAGATATCTTTACTTAACCCCTAAACTATGATATGTTCAATACTCAGATTAACTCGGAGTTATAGATATACTTGCTTAAGAATTTGGGTTGCTTTATATCATGTGTGTTGTTTGTAGTTTATGATGTTTATACTGTGTTTGATTGTACTATGTATTTTTACTAGTTCATTTTTTTATATTACAGTCTTCTTTTAGTTCCTCTTTTTGGTGATGTCAAAAGGGGGACTGCTAATTGTGTTGGTTGTAGTAGTGAGCGTATTATTTTTACTGTTTATTTTTTTATTATTGTAGTTTGTTCTATTTCATTCTAGTATTTCTAATATTGTTATTTTTATAAAAATTAAAAAAATCAAAATAAAAAATTAGAGAATTAAAAATATAAAAATAAATGGTTTTCATTATTTTTAAAAGATATCACTCAGTAAGGGGGAGAAGGAAATGAAAATTTAACTTACAAATTTAAATCCCAACTAACAATATTCATTATCATCAATTAGAGAGATTGTTGCAATCTGAGAGCCCAACCTTATATTTTAATAATTATAAATATTATTAGATGTTTAATTTTACTCATTCCTACTTTACATATTGCATATATTTTTATCTTTTTCATCACTAACTTTTCATGTACAACATACACCAACCAAAAGCAAAGAATCAATGCTTAAGATAATGTTCATTAGTATATAAGTCAGTTCATATTTAAAAGAGTTTGATATTTTCATTTTTATTGAGTTATTTTTTATATTTGATGTATGTTGGCTTAGCAACCGTACATACACACACGTAAGGGGGATTAAAATTAAATATTTAAAATTTTCTATTAATCAAATTGTATGATATATATCATACTATACAATCTATTTAAATAAAATATTAAAATATTTAATTAAATAAAATTAATTAAAATTAGGGTATAACTAATCGTACTATATGAATGACACATAGTACAAGATGGTTAGGCATTTTAATAAACCCCACCATCGAATATAGGTTACTTAAAATAGGTAAGTTTAAAATTTAAACTAATTATACTGTATGAACCAATTCATTCTCTATGAATATTAATAAAAATTGCCTAAGTTAACTTCGAGGATGAAGGAATCAACAGATCAAATTATCAATTAAGGATCATATTGTATGATTGTAAATTATATTGGATGATTCACCCAAGAGCTCATTGGATGAACCTTGGTTCATCCTGGATGATTATCATATTATACGATCTGTGCATCATACTGTACGATCATAAGATTTAGAATTTAAAATAAAATCCCTCTTTATAAACTTTTGTTATGTTCTGTAAGAGTTTTTTGACAATTAGAGTCATTTTCTGCTTGGAAGGAGCTTGGAGAGAGTCCACTTTACAAGGGAGAGAGGAGGTAAGGTTGAGAGAGAAAGAGTGCCTTAAGAGTGCCGTGGGGTGTGAGAGGGATCACATAGTTTCTCTGCTAGCTTGCGCCTTGAGTTCTCCAGTTGTGTTTCAGTGGAGCTCTTAAAGAGGATCAATGGGAAGAAAAGACTGTGGGGCTAAAGACTTCATAATCAAGGAGGCTAGGATTTCAATATCTCCATCAACCTGGGAGGAGAAAGAAGGGAGCAACATATCTGATAGAGCAAGGAGCTAAAGGAGATATGACATCTTCATCGGGCTAAGGAGGTGAGAGGAGCGATCTACATCTCTGTTGACCTGAGGAAATGAAAGAGGGATGACAGCTCTGTCGAGCTGAGGAGGCGAGAGGAGGGAGATTCTTTAGAATATATAAATGTTATTCTTCACCTATGGTAAGTGAGAAGTGCTTTTTCTCCTAGTTGTATGTTGAGGGAGAGTCACTATTAGTGTAATACCCAAAGAGGAGGGCTTTTGGGGAGTTGATGTAGATCGATTTGATCAAGCCATTATTAACATGGTTTGCATGTTTTTACTTTTCTACACTTTACTTTCCTTGTGAATTTAATTTTTTGCACTATGATTTTATTTTGATTATCTTTATAAAAGAAGTTTTTAGCTTTGATCTTTGGTTGAACTTTAGTTTGAAAGTCCGAAAAGAAAAACAAAAAATTATTTATTTTTAAGAAATTTTATTCAACAACAACAACAACAATAACATCAAGCCTTTGTCCCACTATGTGGGGCCAGCTACATGAATCCTTTTTCTCCATTGTGTCCTGTTAAAAGTCAAATTATCATTTAAATCTAATAAAGAAAGATCATTTCTAATTTTTTCTAACCAAGTATTTTTAGGTCTACCTCTACCTTTCTTAACATAAGTCAAATCTAATACCTCTACTTTCCTAATAGGGTCATCGAAAGCCACCGTTTTATGTGCCCAAACCATCTAAGGGGACTCTCTCTAATCTTATCTTCCACTAGAGCTACTCTGGCCTTTTCACATATATGCTTATTTCGTATCCTATCTCCAAGGGTAAAGCCACTCATCCACCTAAGCATCCTCATCTCTGCAACACTTAACTATTTTCAAGAAATTTTTTAAAGAAATAAAATCTATTTTCTTTTAGTTTTTATTTTGAATTATTTAATCTCTTAAATACTTCCGCATATCAAAATTTTTTAAGCAAATGATTTTCAAAATTCAAAAAAAAAAAAAAACCAATTCACCCCCCCCCCCCCCCCCCCCCTCGCACCCCCTCTTGATATGCAATAAGCACATTAATATAGGGCCCAGGTATCATTTCATAGAGTATTCATATTATTTCATAGATCAGAATTCCACCAACGTGATGCAATTAATTATGCAGATTGAATTAAATAGTAGCTTGTTATGATTTTAATGTATGATCATGATGATGCATGACTTATTAGAATTGTCAATAGTAAGCCACATTACATGTATAAAAGTCCACTCATTAAACATTTTCCATTACTATTATAGTTTTATAGGAATATACAAAATAACACTTTAAACCTTTTTTATAACTATTATAAAAATCAGAAATGTCTAATTTTTCAAAATGCATAAAAATTAGCATAGAGAAAACCAACCGATGAAAATATAATTTCGCATAATCAAACTATTTAGAATAAAGCATGCAACAATATACTAAAAGATATATGATGAAAATATTGTAAAACTTGAGAAAGAATATATATATATATATATATATACAATTATTAGTATTAAAATTAGAAATAGGCGTTTAGAAGGCTACCGTCTGCTCTATAAAATCCTCAAATGGTCTGACAGATGAAACCTAAGCTTTGGCCTCCAAATCCTCTCTCTTTCTTTCTCTCTCTTTCTCTTGTCCATCCTCTCTCTTCTCTCTTCGATCTTCTCTAGCAATGGGGTGGTGTAGTGAGCGCTCCCTCAAACCTTCTTCCTAAATAGAGAGGTCAGTGCTGACACTGTCAACGTCGTGATGTTCCAATAGTACTTTTGGCTACTCACACTTTCTCTTCCCCCATTCCAATCCTTGGTTTATTTAAGGTTAATTAAGCACTATAGGATTCAAAATTATTAATTAAATCAATATTAAACCAATATTCATTTTTAAATATATTAATTACCTAAATTCTTTAATAGGGGGTGTTACATCCTTCCCTTCTCATAGTACATGTCATCCTGTATATTGCTAATACGCAGTGTAGTTAGAATAAGTCAAGATATAATTATCTTATCTCCACTTATTTCTCCCACATTAGTTCCTTTTCTTATCTGTTCTTCCATTAGACCTTAACCATACATATCTACCTATTTCTTAGTTATTTCACATTGTAAGCTTGTATTTATTATGGTTCTTCTCGAAAGGTCATCCTGAATTGCACTTTAACTTCATTTTTATGGATTCATTGAATCAAATTGAATACCCACTTTCTTAACTTTGGCATATGAAAGAATTTATGAATATCTGACATGTGATCTGGTAAGGATTGCTTATAAGTAGCTTTTTCAATTCTTCAAATTACTTCAAATGATCATATATACCATAGACTTAACTTATTATCTTTTTTAAACCTGCTTACACCCTTTTTAATACTGACTTTTAAATATAAAAAATCACCAACCTGTAAATCCACAAACCTATACCTTAGGTCAAAATATTTCTTCTACATGTTTGGAGCTGCTACTAATCTATTTTTTATCAATGGATTCTTCTCTCTAGTGTTGTCTACCAACTCAAAACCTAACAAATTCCTTTACCATATTTCATTGTAAGAAATTGGTGTTCTCACCTTCTTCCCTACAAAGCTTTATATGAGGCCATATTAATACTTTCATAGAAATGAATATAGTCTTCCAAGCTTCCTCAAAAATCTGAAACATATAGTCTCAACAATTCTTCCAATACTTGAATAACCCTTTCAGATTGCCCATCTATTTGGGGTAAAATATTTTGCTAAACTTAAAATTCAACCCCAGACTTTCTTGAATACCTTTCCATAGCTTTGAAGTGATATGTCATCATAATCATAGATGATAACTTTAGGAATCCTTTGCAACCTAACAACTTCTTTTATATATAGTTGAGCCAACTTATTAATTGAATCAGTTTAATTTTGAGGTAAAAAATGAACAGACTTTGTCAATCTATCAAGAGCTACCCATACAATATTATTACCATGCCTAGACCTAGGAAAACTCGTAAAAAATCCATAGTGATTTTTCCTATTTCCCATAGGAATAGGCAAAGGTTGCAGTAATCCACTAGATCTTTGATGCTTATCTTTAACCATGTAACATGCTTCACACTTAAAGCCAAACACTACTACTTCTTATTTTAACCCATGCAACTATAACGTACACTTCAAATCATGATACATCTTATTTCTGCATGGATGAATAATATTCTTAGAATAGTGGGCTTCATGTAGAATCTCCTTTCTCATATTACCACTATATGAAACCCAAAATCTACTACCACAAAATATTATGTCTTAACCATTCACTTATAGTTCATATCTCCTTTTAGATTGGATCTAATTTATCAACTTCACTTACTCTTCATTTACCTTTTGAACTTCTTTTATCATGTCTTATAATGACAACTGAACTATCATTTAGGAAAAATTCCAGTAGCCAAATTATATTAGCATATCACATATATTTCTAAACTTTTAATTTCTCAAATTAATAATTGTTTACAAGTGATCAAAATGGAAGCTATTCCCATAGATTTCCTACTTAGAGCATCAATAACCACATTCACTTTGCCTCACGATTATAATAGTTCACTTGGTCTTAGCTCTTAGCATTTGAGATGCTTCACATTTAGAAACATAATCTACCACTTCTCACTTCAATCCAGGCCATCAGAACATGCACATCAAGTCACGAAATATTTTGTTTCTGCATGGATGAATAGTATAACCTGAATAATAAGTTTCATACATAATCTCGTTCCTTAGATCACCACTATTTATAACCCAAAACTTACTACCATGAGAACCACACCTAGCCCATCTACATGTAACTCAGATCTCTTTCCAGATTGACTCCGATTATCAACCTCATATACTCTTCTTTTACCTTTTGAGTTGCCTTAATCATATCATATAATGAGGGTTGAACTATCATCTGATACTTAATTCTAGTGGGTACATCAAATGACCATTCCACTTTTAGCTCTAGCTTTTCCATTTATCTAATCAGTGCTTACTTACAAGTGACCAAATTAGCTACCACTCTTTTTAATTTCCTACTCAAGGCATTAGCAACCATATTCTATCTCTATATATGATAAGAGATATCCACATTATAATCATTAATAAGCTCCAACCACTTTCTTTGCCTTAAATTTAACTCTTTTTAGGTGAAAACATACTTCAAACTCTAGTGGTCAGTATGGATCTCATATTTGACACCATATAAAAAATTCTACCAGCTTTTTAATGCAAATATAATAGTTGCCAACTCCAAATAATGAGTAGAATAGTTCTTCTTATGTGGCTTCAACTTCCTAGATGCATAAGCTACCACCTTTCCATTTTACTACAACACACATCCTGGGCCCTTCAATGAAGAATTACTGTATACTTGGAATCCTTCTGTACCCAAAGGAATAGTGAATATAGGGGCTGACTGTCACAACCCAACTCGACCAAGATATGTCCTATCATGTTGAGCTGTGATAAGGAAATCCCAAGATCTAGTTTTGGAATTATTTCAAATTTTCTGTTAATATTCATTTAAATAAACTATAGACTTAAGAGCTACTAAAATATCAAAATATTGAAAATAAACTCATCCACCAAGTTTCATTTATTTCTTCAAAATAAATATCTAAATTACAATTCATGGCTACAAGCAAGAGCCATATAATTAAAAATTTAACTAGTCATGATTGTACAAAAATTAAAATAGAAAAATACCTATAACCTCATATCCAATTCTAAACTACTAGTCCATAATCTCCTTCCCCTTTCCAGATCTTAAAAATCAAAAGCAAAACTATAATGTGCTATAATAGCTCAGCAAGCCACACAAACCAATCTAAATTTTCAAATATTCTTTGATCAATTTTTTTGTTGAATATTTAAAAGTAGTTGCAGTTTAAATAAATCACTATATTGAGAGATTTAATAAATGCATAATAGTTATTTTATGATTTAAATAATAATACTTAATAAATAAATAAATTGATTCATAGAGCAGTTCATATCAAATTTCTCGGGCCAGACAGAACCTCAAAGGATTCTAGGCCTTTATGACTCCCTTCTTGTGCTTATAGCACTAGAATATAACTTATATCATTATCTCAAATAGAATCTTAAAGGATTCTGGCCCCTTATGACTCCTAGTAATTCTGTAACACAGACAAAATCTCAGAGTTTTCTAGCCCCTTAGAACTCCCAATAAATATAATTTAATCACATTATAGCAGTTAAAGAGTAGTTGAGCATGTATCAAAATTGTATAGTGTTGTATAACAGTAGACAACAGAAAATTGTACTAGGCAAAAATGTATATTTTCAAAAATTATCAAATTATGAGAAATTATGTAAAATAATATTTTAAGAGTTTTATTATACTACATTATTTTTTAACATGCAGATAATTTTCTATTAAATATAAACCCCTTAAATTTTAAAACTCCTAATGTAAAATTTTCAAAAAATATTCAAAATATGTATAATTATAATTTCTATAACAAACAAAAAATTACACCGTGAAAGTTTTATCAATGCAATGTTATATGTACTTTTCGCTAACAGAAACAAAATTTTAATAAAACAATTTACTAAAAATTATGTTTTTTTTTTAAATTAAAATGGTCATAATGCGACTTACCTCGAGATGAAAAGTTTCCAACTAGGCCGATGGACAAAAATAGCTCTAAGTCACCTAAAATCGGGTTTTCCCCCTTCTCTCTCCTCTCTTTCTCTTAATTTTTTTTCCAAACTCACTTTGTTTGGTGAAAATGAATCATTAACAAAAAGAAATGGTATTTAATAAAGCCATGATGTCTTTAGATATTTTCTTTTTTTTTATTATTAAATAATATATAATATTATTATTAAAATAATTTTTTAGTAAAAAATTCATAGAAATTATTTAGAAATTCTAAAAAATTATAAAAAATAATCATATAGTAGCTCATTTTTTTAGAAAAATTATGATGTAATTGGTTAGCAAAACAGACACCGGTTGTTCCCAAAAACCCCACTTATACCGATGATGCCAATTTCTTAAGAAATTTCACTAGTGCCTAAAAATTATGAAAAAAAAGGATAATTAAAGCACTATACTATAAATATTCTAGTGAAGATGGTTTGTGATTTGGACTTATAATGACTCTTAAAATAATTTTGGATTGTTTTAGGACAAAAAAATTCTAGAAATTTTTTTTTTTTTGAGGGTTTCACAATCTACCCACCTTAAGAAAAATATTGTCATTGACATTCCCAAATTAGAATAAGTCAGAATAAACCTACATATACCTGCCTCATATCAGATTCCTTCTCCCAAGTAGCCTCTCAGGCGGTCCTGTACTTCCACTGCACCTTAACCATAGGAATTTATTTGCTTCTCAATTTTCTCACATCATATGACAAAATTCATTTGGGTTCTTCCCTATACTGTAGACTCGGACGAACCTCAATATCATCAATAGATAATTTCTTCAAAGAATTAGATACCCTCTTTCTTAAAGAAGATACATGAAGCACATTGTGTATATCATACATATGATTAAGTAAAAATAACCTATAAGTAAAACCACCAATCCACTCAATGATCTCAAAAGGTCTAATGTACCTTTGAATGAGCTTGTTGATTCTCCCAAATCTACTGACACCTTTTATAGGAATGACTTTGAAATAAATTAGGTCGCCAATTTGAAACTCAGCCAACCTATATTTCTAATTATAGAACTTCTTCTGCCAATCCTATTTAGATTTCAACCTTTCTTTGATCAAAAGGTTCTTTATTGTAGTATCATCTATAAAGGCTGAACCTATCACCTATTTATCTCCCACCTCTATCAAAGTCAAAGGAGTCCTATATTTTCTTCCATACAAAGCTTCATAAGGAGCCATACCTATACTGGATTGATAACTATTATTATATAAAAACTCTATCAATGAGATATGATCCTTCAAACTACCCCCAAAATCCAAAACACATAGCCTCAAAAGATCCTCCAGTACTTGAATAGTCCTTTTAGATTGTTTGTTTATCTGCAAATGAAAAGTCATATTGAAGTGCAACTTCATACCTAGTCCCTACTGAATATCCCTCCATAACCTTGAAACCTGCCATCCTAATTAGTTACAATCACCTTCGATACACTGTAAAACTTGATAATATCTTTAACATAGAGATGTGCTAACCTGTCCACCAGATCTGTCTATCTAATCAAATTGAAATAGGCAAATTTTATCATTCGATCAAAAACAACCCAAATAGCATCATAACCCTACTTTGATCTAGACAAACTCATAGCAAAATCCAACGTTACCTCTTCCCATTTCCACTCGAGAAAAGGTCACGACTGCATATGACCTCTCAGTCGCTGATGCTCTAAATTCACTATCTGACAGGCCTCACACTTCGATACAAACTTTACTATATTTTTCTTCAATCCAAGCCACCAAAATATACCCTTCAAATCTCCATAAACTTACTACTTCCTAGATGAATAATATAGCTTGAATAATGAGCCTCATGTAGAATCTCTTACCTAAGATCTCCAAAAAAAGGAATCCAAAGTTTATCCTTGCAGAAAATAACACCAAAATTAGAAACTGGTATTTCGAATTTCTTGCCAAATATGATCTGATCAATTAACTTCGGATATTCTACATCTAATTTTTGAGCTTCATGAATCTTTTCTTCTAAATAAGGCTGCATGATCATCTAAGACACTATACCAGAATCCCAACCAGTATAAGAAATCACCTCCAACTATAATCTCTCCATATCTTGTATCAAATACTCATCATAAGTGAGCTGCATACATGATAATCTAGAAGACTTCGTGCTCAGAGAATCTGCCACCATATTAGCCCTACCAAGTTGATAGAAAATAGTTAGATCATAGTCCTTGATCAACTCAAGCCACCTCCTTTGCCTCAGATTTAGATCCTTCTAAGTGAATATGTATTTAAGACTCTGATGATCAGTGAAAATCTCACACTTAACATCGTTTAAATAATGTCGCTAAATGTTTAAAGCAAATACAATAGTAGCCAACTTTAGATCATGCATTGATGTGGCTTCAACTATTTGGAAGCATAAGCTATAACTCTACCGTGCTGTATCAAAATATATCTCAAACCTCTTAGTAAAGCATCACTAAATACTTAAAAACATTCTATACCAGATAGAATAGCCAAATTAGAGTAGAAGTCAAATAATCCTTTAATCTCTGAAAATTAGCCTCACACTCTGGTGTCAAGATAAAAGCTAGTAATTTCTGAGTCAGTCTCATCAGGGGTGCAGAAATTTGAGAAATTATATATCTTAAACATAGTAGTAGGCCTTGGCCAAGGCCTACTACTATGTTTAAGATATATAATTTCATAAACTTCTTATAATATCCAGTCATACCCAAGAAATTATATATCTTAAACATAGTAGTAGGTCTTGGCCAATCAGTGATTACTTGAACTTTTTATGGATGAACAGAGATTCCATCACCAATCACTATGTGTCCAAAAAAAAAGAAATACTTCTTAGCCAAAACTCACATTTAGAGGATTTGACATATAACTAATGCTGCCATAAGCTCTCTAATATAATCTTCAGATGTTTGGCATGATCTTCCTCAGAAGCAGAATAAACTAAAATGTCTTCTATTAAAATAATAACAAACTGATCCAGATAAACTTTGAATACTCTATTTATCAGATCCATGAAGACAACAGGTACATTGGCCATCCCAAATGGCAAGACCAAAAACTCATAGTGTTCATACCAAGTACTGATAACTATCTTTATCACATCAGTCTCTGTCACCTTCATATGATAGTAACCAGATCGTAAATCAATCTTTAAGTATACAAAAGATCCAGCAAGCTGATTGAATAAATCATCAATCCATGATAGTGGATACTTGTTCTTGACAGTGACTTTATACAAGTATCCACTATCAAGGATTCTAGGCCTTTATAACTCCTTGAAACACACACCTCTCACTACCCATAAATAATGTAACTTGCTTCTTCAACCCAAATTTTTTACTCTTTTTCCCCAAAAAGCCCCTACCATAAGTCTCACCACTGAACCTCTTCCTACTAGAGGTCCACCACTACTGAATAACCATCAAGTCATTCTCTATCAAATGAGCTCTCTCCATAAGCTCAGAGAAATCAGAAATATGAAATGGCAACAAAGGCCATCTCAAACTATCTTGAAGTCCTCTCAGGAACCTGTAGCACTTATCCACGAGAGAGCTAACCAAATGTGGAGCATATTTAGCCAAAGTAGTGAACTCTACCTCGTACTGTATAACTATCCTACTCCCATGAACCAGTATCAACAAAGTCTTCTGTATTTACTGTTGTGCAGAAGGTGGTACAAACCAGGCTCTAAACACATCAAAGAACTCCTCTCAGGTAATTAGAGAGTTTAGTCTCCCTTGAAATTTCTCATACTGCTGGCCCATCCACTAGCGCTCTGCCTTGCCATTTATTATAAAGACTGCTAATGGTACCTTCCTCTTAGGAAGCCATTATATACCATCAAATATCTTTATTGGCCTCCTCAACCAGTCATCTGCTGCTCTGGGCTCAACAATACCCTCGAATCTCGGAGGCTTTAATCTCAAAAATATCTATAAATGTCTGTCTACCTCTTTAGATCTTATAATAAGAACCCTACTATGTACCTTACACATCATATGGGTTATCAAAATATCAAACTATGAAATTATATCAGAACTAACTGTCGGAGTAGTACTATATACAGGAGATGTCTAATTAGCACTCTGTCTATCTATCATATCTGGGTCTGGCAGATCCATGATCATGCAAAATATGCACCTAAACACACATGCACATAAAAAAATGAACACCCATAAGACTTCAAACTACTCCACTAGACTTACAGAATAATTTCTTTCACTCTATTTTATGATCCAATTCTAAAATTATTACTCTGATACCACAAAAGCTTATCACAACCCGACTAGGATAAGTCCTATCTTATTGAGCTATGATAAGAAAATTCCAAGATCTAGTTTTGGAATTATTTTAGATTTTTTCTCAATATTCTTTGAAATAAACTATAAATTATAGAGCTACTAAAATATCCAAATACTGAAAATAAACTCATCCACTAGGTTTTTTTTATTATTTCATTTATCTATACTACAGTACATGGCTACAAGCAAGAGCTATCGAATTCAAAATTTAACTAGACATGACTGTACAAAAATCAAAATAGCAAAATACCTATAACCTAATATTTGATCCAGAACAATGAGTCCACAATCTCTTTCCCCTCCCCAAATCCTAAAAACCAGAAGCAAAAATGATAGTGTGCTATAATAGCTCAATAGGACACATAAATCAATCTAAATTTTTAAATATTCTTTTATAAAATATTTTATTGAATATTTAAAAGTAATGCTATTTAAATAAATAACTATACTGAGAGATGTAATAAATGATAATAATTGTTCCCTGATTTAATTAAAAATATTAAATAAATTAATTAATTAAAATTTATATCATAAAATAGTTCATATCACATTTCTCGGACCCGAACAAAACCTCAAAGGATTCTGGCCCCTTATGACTCACTTTTTATTCTTATAGCACCAGAACATATCACATATCTCAATCTTAGATAGAATCTCAAAGGATTCTAACCGCTTATAGCTCCAAATAATTTCCTGACACAAATAAAATCTTATAGAATTTCGGCCCCTTATAACTCCCAGCAGATATAATTAAATCACATATGTATATATATCATCATATTATAGTAGTTAAAGAGTAGTTGAGCATGTATAAAAATTATATAGTGTTGTATAACAGTAGATAATAGAAAATTCTACTTGGCAAAAATGCACATTTTCCAAAAGATTACCAAATTATTAGGGATTATATAAAATAATATTTTAAGACTTTTATTATACTACACAACTATTGTTCCCCACAAATTTCAAAATTCATGATGTAAAATTTCTAGAAAATATAAAAAATATGAAAACTTATAATCTCTATAACATTAAAAAAGTTACGCAGTGAAAGCTTTACTAGTACAAAGTTATCCGCATTTTTCACTAACAAAAAAAATATTTTAATAAAAAAATTCATTAAAAATTATGACTTTTTGAAAATTGATATAGGCATAATGTGGCGTAGCTTTAGATGAACAATTTTTCCAACTGGGTCAATGGACAAAAATGGCTCAAAGTCGCCTAAAATTGGGTATTCCCCCTTCTTTCTCCTCTCTCTTAATTTTTTTTTCCAAACCTTCTCTATTTGGTGAAAACAAATCATAAAGGAAAAGAAATGGCATTTAATAAAGCCATGATGGATTTAGATATTTTCTTTTTTTTATTATTATTAAAGAATATATAATAATATTATTAAAATAAAATTTCAGTAGAAAATTCATAGAAATTCTTTTAGAAATTTCAAAAATTATAAAAAAATATTCATGATGTAACTCAATCAATTTAGAAAATTTTGGTGAAATCGGTTTGCAAAACATCCCAAAAACCCAATTGTACCGATAGGTGCCAATTTCTTAAGAAATTTCAGCAGTGTCTAAAAATTATAAAAAAATTAGGATAATTAAAGCACTACACTATAAAAATTTTGGCAAAGATGGTTTGTGATTTGAACTTATAATGACTCCTAAAAAAATTTTGATTGTTCTATGTTAAAAAATTTCTTAAATTTTTTTTAAGGGGTTCACATTGACACCAAACACTACTTCAATTTCTGGAAACATTCTTCATATTCTATCATCCAATCAAATGGCTCAACTTTCTGAGTTAATCTCATTAAAGGAATAAAAATCTGTGAAAAGCCTTTGACAAACTTCCTATAATATCCTGCCATGCCCAGAAAACCATAGTCACAGATGTTAGCCTCGACCAATCTACTACATCCCGCACCTTCTGAGGATCTATAGTAATGCCTTCCTTACCACATACCCTAGAAATGCCATAAAACTTAATCCAAACTCATACTTTGAGAACTTCACATGGAATTACTTCTACTACCCTAGAGTCTCCAAAGTTAATTTTAAAAGAACCATATAGTCCTCCAAAAATTTTGAATACACTAGAATAATATAAATGAACATGATAATAAACTGGTCCAAATACTCTTTGAACTCTCGATGCACCAAATCAGTGAATACTGATGGTTCATTTATCACTCTAAACAAGATCACTAGAAACTCAAACTGCACATACTTTGTACTGAAAGTTATCTTTGTTACATCTTATTTCTTCACCCTAAACTAATGAAAACTTGATCTCGAATCGATCATAAAAAATATAACTACTTTCTCTAATTGGTCAAACAAATTATCTAGTGGATAATTATTCTTCACTATCACTTTATTCAGCTCCCAATAATATATACACATCCTCAAGATCCATTCTTCTTCTTCACAAATAATATAGAAGCTCCCCAAGGAGATCTATTTTGCATGATGGAACTTTTATCTAGTAACTCCTGTAACTGCACTTTTAACTACTACAACTCCCTAGGTGCCATCTTGTATTTAGACTTTGTTATCGGAGTGATACCTAACACCACCTCAATATAGAATCCTACCACTCTCTCTAGAGGAAACTAATATAACTTTTTAGGAAAGACAATAGAAAAGCCTTTCACTACTATAATATCTCCTAGACCCCTTACTGATTTATTCAAATCTCTTACACAGGATAAAAATGTAAAATTCCCTTTTCTATTGGCCTTATCCACTTACAACACAGAAATTAGAGATGATAAGAAACTCCTAGCACCCAAAAATTGAAATACATTTTTATCTACACAAAGTCAGTCTCTTCATATGATAATCAATCTGAATTAATTTGATACTTGCTCAACCAATCCATGCCTACTATTACTCTAATTCCTTTAGAGGTAACAAGATTAGTGTTGACACTAACTTTCTACCATAAATTTCATGCTTACACACATAGATCTTATTGGCAAACATTGGATCTTCCGTTGGTAACTTAAAAGAAAATTTAGGACCTAACTAAATACATAATAAAATAAATTTATTCAAAAGATGTTCATATATGAAAGAATGAATGACACCAAAATAGAAAGAAATGCTATAAGTTCAATCATAAATATATATAACACCTATCACTACATTTGATGCCTCCCTCTCCTCTTGCTACATTAGATTATAAACTTTAGGCAGAACTAGATTTAAATTGATAATTGGGTTGGACTCCCACTAAGCTCCTTCTATAGATCCACCTGATAATCTTTCGCCAAATATGCCTTCACTACGGGTCGATGAAGCTTCACTGATAACTCTCAAAGGGTATAGCTACTACCTCTAACTATGCTGCCCCAACTTTAAGTCTACCTTCTAGGGTGCTTTCCAAGCACTACGACACCATATGACTCGCTTGACCACACCTGAAGCACCAACCCATGTACATAAAATATCAACTAGTTTTCCTCCACCTATAAAAACCACAAATAGGTGCACTGCTAACAAATTTGGATCCTCCAATACTTTTAGATGTTGTCGATCCTCCCCTCCTAGAATCACCAGCCTTTGCCTTAGACTTTTTCCCACTAAATGCACTTTTGGAGGGATCTCCACCAAACCTTTTTCTGTTGGCATCTCATCTTTACTGTGTGTACATCAGATCATTATCTACCAGTCTAGCTTTCTCCATGAGCTCAAAGACATCATTGATATAAAATGGTAGTAGAGGATTCCTTAAATGTTATCTCAGAACTTACTGGAATTGGTAACACTTCTCTTCAGGGGCGCCCCTCACTAATTAGGAGCATATCGAGCAAGAATTATTAACTCTGCCTCATACTATGTCATTTTCTTGTTACCTTGTACTAGTCCTAGAAAGGACTCCAACATTTGCTGCCTGACATATGGCAACATAAACCAACTCTTAAATGTTTCTTATACTCTTCCCAATTGATCACTACATTTGATTTGCCTCAAAATCTCTCCCTACACTAGCCTATCCACTAGCACTCATCTTCTCCATCTAATAAAAGATAGCCAATAAAACTCTTCTGCCTTATGAGTACTACATACTATCAAATAACTTTTTTGCTCTAATTAGCCAGTCCTTAGTCGCTTGATGCTCCACTGTATCTTCAAAATGAGGTGACTTCAATATCAAAAATAACTGCAAATGCTTATCAACTTCATCCCCCTCACTTTGGCTATCCAACCGTAAGCCTCACTCACCAACTGAGCCATTAACCCAACAAACTCTATCATCAAATCAAAAGTCATCATACCCACTGTACTCTAATCCATTGCAGCCAAACAGGAACTCTGTCCATCAGTTGCCTCTTATTCTTGGGACTTCTTGATACAACAACACATTAATCCATAAAAGAATAGGGGAATTCAATTATAAAGTACAACTAACAGATAATAGTCTATACTTTCCTTCAAACCCCTTTCCTATACCAATACAATTCATTTCTTATAGCTTTGGTTATAATCTCTAGCCCTTCCAAACTGATGCTCTGATACAACATGTCATGCCCTAAGATCTAATGGAATGATTGTTCTTACTAAAATATTGCTTAAATAATTTCTTTATTCATCCACCAATAACAAACAACCAGCTATATTAATCTCCAAAAAATAAAAGTAGTAAAATCAACTTTTATTTAATTAAAAAATAATTATAACAATCTAGCTTAGTACTTCCTCCTTCACCCATTCATAGATATCACTATCTAATGTAAATATTTAAATGCTAATAATTAAAAGTAGTTAGTTAACACAAAATATAAAGCTTATAAAATGCTTAAAGTATAAGCAAAACATGAATTTCTCACAGTTCAAATAAATATATATATATATATATATATATACTTATTCCAAGGCTAACACTTATACTTTCATAACCACATAACCACTTGCATAAAATTTCTAAATGCAATAATTAATAAATATTCTCAGAGGTTCACTTGCATATAACTTTCACTTCCACTTTCACAATAGAATTTGTACATGAGTGCAAGGTTCACTAATACATATTTCAGAACAATTCTTAAGCTAATTCATTGGAACATTAACATGTGAAATGTAAGGGTTATAATGCTCATGCCTTGATGCCTACTTGCACCTCGACTTCCACTTTCGCCTTCCTTTACCTTCAACACCTGCATATAATATCCAGAATCCCTCCGATATTTGCATCAAGTAGATGGGGCCAGAAGAGTATTACAGTGTTACATAACCTCCAATACCTGCATTCCATTAGTGGGACCAGAATCCCTCCTACATCTGCTTAATGCATGAGGCCAAAAGAATATATTTAAGGCCCTTATAACATACCAAAGAGTGCACTTTTCAATATATTATAATAGAACTTCTCTAATGACATGTAATATAGAATTCAAATTCAATGCAAGTGTACTTATTCTAAATGTCCAATACAATATCCATATGATGCAAGAATTGCTAGTAAAAAATCACTTTGCTTGCCAAATAGAATACTTAATAAATTTTTCTTTTTTTATTTATATCTTTAGAGGAACATTCATACAAATATTTCAAGACTTTTATTTGACTATAGCATTTGTAAGATAAGCCTTGGGTAAATAATATGCTCAAAAAACTATGTAGGAAAAATTAACTATTAAAAACTCAATTCCATATGACAAAACTTCCATAATATCAAGTACAATAACATATTGAAATCACGCTGTGAAAACTTCTAAAACCAAAGAAAAACATATTTTTTAAATATTTTTTATTACTTTACTGGAATTAAAATCAAAGATAAGGGTTTAGGAGTCTACCTCGAGCTATAAACCTCCTGAATGGTCCCGATGGGCTAATCTTGAGTTCTGGCTTCTGAGTCCTCTCTCTACTCTTTTTCTTTCCCCTTCTCCTCCTCTTTCTCTTCTCTTCTTCTCCTACAAGGTTGGCATGGAAATATTTTTTCAAAATGGTGTTTAAATATTTTGATTAATTAAAATTCACTAACATGACCTAAAGTTGCGGTGCCCATCTACCTAGCATCATAACACCCCTAGAGAATCTTTTAAATTCTCCCAAAATATCCTCACTTAGGTCTTAGCACCGTAGCACATGCCCAAACCTATTATTTATCCAAAAGCTTGAGAGCTCAATGAGGGGTGTAGACTACCATGGTGTTGCGACACCTATAGAATTTTTTTAATTTTTTGGAATTTTACTTCTTAGACCCCAAACCTTGGTTACTTTCTATCTGATTCAACATTCTAAGACTTATAATTACTAATTTACTTAAAATTAATGATCATAAAAAAATTACCTGAATCTTGGATGATGGATATTAGAGGTGGTCCTTGCAAAAAGGTCTATTACGTAATAGCTAAGAGTATCTTGATTGATGGCCTTGGAATCAATGATAGTTGCTACCTGATATCATTGGTATGTGGTAGCACCTTCCTCATTTTAGAATCTATCATCTAAGCGAGGCTTAGAGGGACTTCCAAGAAGGAATCAAACATGCTTTTTTTTTCCATAGGGTATATTAGGGACTTTAAAGTAGAAGGTAAAAAAGGTTGAACTAAAGGTGGTGTGATTTAGAATGAACTTAACCCTTGAATTTGTAGCATCTACTTGATTATATAGAATGATGGGTATCATGTTGTCCAATCAGTAGAATCCAAATTATCTTGTCCAAAATAGTATGAAGATCTATCAAATCATCAAGTATGTCCTTCATATTTTCCTTCATCCTAGGGAGTCTTTTGTATAATCATTGACTATATAGATCATATGGTATGAACATCTTTTGATACAGTACAATGTGCAATAATATTTGTATCGACCTTAATAATATCATCCTAACTATTTTTCATGCCACTTATATCATGCAGTATGATAATGTTCACACTGTACAAATAATAATAATTTGTGCAATCTCAATTGTTAATTTAAATGTAAGGTGGATTCATACCTGTCTGTGTATCGTACAATATGATAGTGATCACGCAATATGATGAGAAGAAATTTTGGCTTTTCCTATGTGTGATGATTAGGAAAACTAGCACAGTACATAAAACACACAATACATGATAAAATCATAAAAACACTGATAGTGAAATCAAATCAAAATAACATGAAACATAAATTAACACAGAACAAATACTCCTACAAATAACCATAAATCTATCTGAATGATCTAGTCACACAAATCTATGATTCCTAGTCTTATCCTAAGTGCACTAAACCTCTCATTGCTTAATGGTTTGGTAATGATATGTTCTAGTTGTTTTTTGTGTTGTAAATCCCATTGTCAAATCTCCTTTTCACGCATGATCTCTAATGAAGTGACGTCTAAAGTCAATGTGATTAGTATGAGAGTGTTGAATTAATTTTTAGTAATATAAACCACATTAGTGTTGTCGCACATGACAGGTATAGTTTCCACTTGGATTCCAAAATCAAGAGTTGTTGATTTAGCCAAAGGACATGGGAAACACAGCTCCTTGGAGTAATATACTCAACCTCAGTAGTGGATAGGGTTACTAAATTTTATTCTCTACTTGACCAAGAAACTAAAAATTGACCAATCAACTGTAAAGTTCCTGGGGTACTTTTCCTATCTACCTTGTAGCCTATAAATTCAAATCAAAATATCTAATTAACTCAAATGTCATACTATCCTGGGTACCAGATTCTTAGGTGTGGTGTTCCTATAAGGTATCTAAGAATCCTTTTAATTACTGTTAGGTGTGACTCCTTAGGTTCAGCCTAATCTCTAGCTCATAAACCTATGTTGAACATAACATCAAGTTTACTAGTTATAAGATATAGTAGGGATCCTATCACGCCTCTATACTTCTTTTAATCTATTGGCTTTTCATTTGGGTTTTTATCTAATAGTGTATTAGGGCTTATGGGTGTGTTAATACTCTTATAATCTTTCACGTCAAATTTCTTAGGTAGTTCTTTGATGTATTTGGTTGGATAAGAATGGTTCCATCTCTTTGTTGCTAATATTGAACCCTAAAAAGTAAGTTAATTCTCCCATCTTACTCATTTCAAACTCTTGTCTCATATTAGAAGAGAACTCTTCACATGGATTTTGAATTATGGATTCAAACAATGTCATCTACATAAATTTGAATAAATAAATTTTTTTATCTGGCTCTCTTAATAAATAGTGTAGTATCTACTATGCCTTTAATGAAATAATTTTTTATTAATAATATGCTTAACCTCTTATGCCATGTCCTAGGTGCTTGCTTCAATCAAAATAATGCTTTCTTAAGTTTATAAATATTATTTGGAAAGTATGAATTTTAAAACTCAAGTGGTTCTGCATATACATCTTTCTTAATGACTCCATTTAAGAGCACATTCTTAACATCCATTTGATATATCTTAAATCCTCTAAAGCAAACAAATGCTATTAAGACTCTAATTGCCTCTAACCTAGCTATTGGTGCAAAGGTCTACCAAAATAAATTCCTTCAATTTAATTATACCATATGGCAACTAATCTCACCTTATTCCTCACAACTAACCCAGAGTCATTCAATTTATTCTTAAAAACTCATTTAATTCCAATTATACTTTGATTACAGGGTCTTATTACTAATTCCCGAACATCATTTCCTAGAAACTGATTCAATTCTTCTTGCATTGAAATAATCTAAAACTCATCCCTCAGTGCATCATCTACATTAATAAGCTTTATCATAAAAATGAATGTAGTGTTACTAACCTCCTTCCTAATGTTGTGGGTCTCCTATGATTAGATCTCTGTGATGACTACTAGCATATCTCCATTCCCTAGAAAATACTTATTCTTTTTGGGTTTTATAGTATAATCCAACATTCTCAATCCTTTGGGTGATATCCTCTTATTCTTCATCAACTCCTCTAGTTTAAGAGAGCCTATCATATTTGTTAATGTAACATGGGTGGACTTATTAATAACTAACATTCTCTTATTGAATATCCAAAATACCTTGCCTATTGAGAAATACCAAGAAATACTACTTCATCTTCCCTTGCATCAATTTTTTAAGAAGTGATTTTCATTATTTAATACAAATCATTTACACCAAAATACGTACAGATGGGAAAATTTTGGTGTTCTACAATTGAATAACTTATATAGTATTTTATTTAACTTAGTCCTTATATTTACTCTATTTAGAATATAATAAGCAGTATTCACTGCATCTACCCAAGAGTATTTGTGTAGACTATACTCATTGAGCATTCCCCTAGCAGCCTCTACCTATATTCTATTTTTCGTTTCAACTATACCATTCTGGTGTGGGTTCTAGGGGCTAAAACTTTGTGTTCAATACCAAATTCTTGACAATGAGTTTTAAACTTTTTTTTTTTCTCAAACTCTCCTCCAAGATTGCTGTAAATTGTATAGTTGAGACAACTTATTTTGCACTGAATCCAAACTAAAAATATTCTAAATACCTTGAATGAATCACTTTTATTTGCTAGAAACATAACCCAAGTAAATTATGAATAATCATCAACTATCACAAAACCAAAGAATTTTCTTCCTAAACTCATTCTACTAATAAGTCCAAACAAATCCATATGGAGCACTTCTAATGGCCTAATAGTGACTACATTCTTATCTTAATAGATTGAAAGGATGACTTTTCTTGCTTTCCTAGCTAGAATGCATCATAAAGATGTTCTTTTGAAAATTCAGGCTTAGGAATGTCTCTAATAAGTTCTAATTGTATAATCTTTCTATGAGTTCTCATGTTTGCATGGCATAGTCTCCTATACCACAACCATGATTTTAAACAACAAATATAATTAGATTTATCAATTTAATTTAGATCGATCATGTAAATATTTTTTAATTGTCAATCCTTCTAAAATCATTTTACATTTTAACATTACCAAATATTTTGTAGAAAAAAATTTCATGTCAAAACTTTTAATTTAGATCGATCATGTAAATATTTTTAATTGTCAATCCTTCTAAAATCATTTTACATTTTAACATTACCAAATATTTTGTAGAAAGAAATTTCACGTCAAAACCTTTATGACAAAGCTGGCATATACTTAATAAATTATGCTTCAAGCCTTCTATAAGCAAAAAATTCATAATTGAAAAACCATTATGTTTACTTATTATACCTACTCCCACTACCTTTCTAGTAGTGTCGTCTTTAAGTGTTACCTTGCCTCTGATCCTGGCTTCTAGGAATACTATCAAATTTTAGGGCCAAATCTTCTAGTTTTTTAAATGCACTCTCTAAGTCAATATACTCTTTTGTGTTTTTTTTTATTTAAAATGATTTTTTAATTCTTTAAATTTTATTTCAAGGCTAGAATGTAGTTCTTCTTGTGCTATTTTATTAATGCAGTATGATCGTGATCAATGCTAGTAAATATATTTTTCATCTTTTCATAATTTGGATGCAATTTTTCAAAAAAATGTAAGTAATTCATCATATGTAAGATCACAAGTTTGATTATAGTTTGAACCACCAGAGTTATTCTCTACAATGAGACATAAATTTGTTACATCCTCTTTAGCTTCTATATTTAACAAATATGAATATGAATTAGCCTAAAAGGCCTTCTAAGTTCTTTGTTTGCCCTTTTTCATATTGCCTTTCTCTTCATCCTTTTCTTTCATTGCATGGATCCTTAAGTTCGAGCAATAAGATCGAATGTATCCTAACTTTTAACACTCATAACAAACAATGTTAGTAGAAACTTTATTCAATTTAGTACTTTTACCAAGATGTTTATTGTTGTGGTGCTTTTGCATGCTCTTCAAAAATCACTTGAATTATCTTGTAATTAGTATAATATCTTCATTTTCATCAATTTCAAAATTATTGCTTTCCGAGAAATCAACTTTCAGAGCAATAGTTTTTTTTGCACATGTATTTGCATTTCTTTGACTAACTTTTAACTCATAGGAAATCAAAGATCCAAGTAAATTTTCAATAGAGTAAGATATAAGATCCTTAGATTTAGAAATAGCAATAACCTTGGCATCCAAAGATTATGATAAATAATGTAATATTTTATTGTTTTTTCTAGCATTTAAAATATCTCTACCTAAAGCATATAGGTATGTAATGATTTTAGAAAATGCAGTGTATATATTAGTGATAGACTCGTTAGATTGCATGTGAAATAACTCATAGTAATGCAAAATTATATTTATATGGAATTGCTTAACTTCACTAGTACCTTCGTAGGTAGATAAACACATGTAGTCTTATGATTTTAGTGCACAAAATAAAATAATTAAGACATTTAGATTTAATTATGAAATATTACGATCTTCTGAACTCCATTATGTAAAAGGAATTTTGAATTTAATACCATTCACAATTCAATACGGTAAGGTATAACTAGTTTAAATATATGCCACATGCAAAAATCAATTGAATGAAAAAAAGTAGACATTCTATTTTTCAACGAATCAAATAGGATGTTATCAAAAAGTGGTGGAAAGATAATAGAACACCTTTCTGAAGTGTTTATATTTTCAAACTGTGCCATATGGATTTAGTTGAGTGATTAAACTAACTTAAGTGAGAACTCAGCTCAGATATCAATTGAAAGTGCTATGGCATACAAAGAGGGGGATGAATTGGTATTTTAAAAGCTTTTTTGTTAAATAAAGTACTATACATAAGAGAATAAATATTTTAAAATAAGATATTTAAACCATACTGTAGAAAAATCTTTTTTATCCTTATGTTTTCAAGAATTTTTTAAAACCTTTATGCAAATGATTAACCAAATCAATTCTACAAATGATGTTGTCATAGAAATATGCAAAGTAAACAAAAGTAGGAAAGTAAAAGTGCAAGAAAAGTAAACAATACAAACTAGCAATCTTTATAGTGGTTCAATCACCAAACCTATGTCTGCTCCCTATGATCCTCCTTGAGAATTTCACTATGTAGAAAGCTCTTTTAGCACTCAGCCAGGTGAAGAAGCCGTCTCCCTTGCCAAGTAGAGAATAACCTTTACAAACTCAATATTCCCAAAAATTGTCTTCCTCCTTTAGCCTCTCGGCATGACGAAGATGCCACTCCCTCCATCTATTCTTATCAATAGCCAGGATGCCACTCCCCTAGCCTTCCCCGGCTATTATTAAGAATTCTCCTGAGACTCCTATAGAGACCCTTTCAAAACACTTGACACAAAGACTCTAGAGGGCAGGTGTAGCTTGACAAGACTTCCTTGTGAATCCCCTCGCACAATCCTTGAACATCAACAAGATTCTCCCAAACTCATCCTTACTCCCAAAAGTTTGCTCAAGATTGTCAAGGAAGAGACCCTCTCTCTCTCCCCAGAGGCTCTCACAGAAACCTATATTAAGATTGTCTATATAACTGAAACCCTAATTTTCAATTTTAATGCTCTGTTCATACAACACGAAGTTAGGTTGTACTGTCAAATAAGTTAAACTTCCATATCATATCGGACTATATGATATTTGGTTAGATAGTACGATCAGCTATACAGAATAAGGGATCGTTCAGGATAAACAAGATTTCATTCATTGAAGTATCTGTTTAATTGGACTATATGACTTAAATTATAAAATACGATCTCCAATCAATATATAATATTGATTCAATTCCTTGATCAATGAATAAAATTAGGCAACATTCATTAATGATCGTATAGTATAAAATATTTAGTATAGTATGATTAGATCAAAATTTAAATTTTAAATTTGCCTAATTTTGGTAACCATGATTTGATGGTGGGATTTTATCAAAATGCATGAGCGTCCTGTACGATTGTAAGTCATACAGTATGATTAGTTATGCTAAAAATTAATTTAATAAATTTAATTAAGCACTTCAATTATTTTTTTTGAAATAACTAATCTTACAGTACGATTCGGATCATACTACATGATCTAACAGAGAAAATCAAGTGTTCAATTTTCTTACCCTCACTTATGTGTGTGTGCTTGCCAACATTATTGTGTTCTTTTTTTTCTTAGCTTAGTATATGTTGTACCTGAAATGCTAGTAGCACAAAATATATATATATATATATATAGTATATGATCAAATTAATAATATTTGCAATTATCAAAAAACTAGGTCAGACTCATAGGTTTCAACAAGTTGTCTTGTGATTGACTCTATAAATAGCTTGTGAACCGAGCTTGATGAGCTAATAAGTCAAATTTGACTCAATTTTAACTTAACATGTTAACTCATGAGCTAGCTCATTTAATAATTATTAATATAAATATACTTAAAGCTCAAGCCCAAGCTCGAGATCACGCAGCTCATTCGCACCACTACTTCCATCTTCACTAACACATAGATTTGCAGACCATTGTAATTTTCAACATATATTATAAAATATTTTTAACTAGGCTAAGTCCTATCAATTATTCTTTCAGGGATTTTTTCTATAAAATTCTTTTGCCTCTTGCTAGTTGTAATTTAATAAATTTTATGGATTATTTTTGTAATCTTAAGAGAGATCATTTTATATTATATTTTTGAATATAAATAAATTTAAAATACTTATATTAAACAGTCCCTTAATCAAATCTCGAAATGAGGAAATTGGTTGTTGGCCGAAAGTCAGACAGGAAAGAGCAATGGAAGCAATAATTAGATTACGACTCGGTTTGTACGACTAAATCCTATAAATGCTTATTTTATAAGCCTAAGACCGCTGTTGTTTTGTCGCCTAATGCCATCAGCACGCGAGCTTTTCTGTATATATATTATCTTAGCTGGCCGATTTGAAGCTTTGTATTCTTACAATCCTAAAATAATAATAATAATAATAATAATATATTTGGAATATGAAATAAAAAGAATCTTAACAATTTTAGGTTCGAATTATGGAAAAGATAAAATTTAATGAAAGTTTAAATTTTTTTTATTTTTTATTTGAAAATAAATTAATATAATACTTATAATAATATTGAAGTATTTTCTAGATATTTTTTTTATTTTCAAAATTAAAAGCACCCATACCAATTACTCGCTTCTACTTCGTCTATTTTCAGTCTTTGACTGTCACCACAAGAAAAAAGTTGGATATGTAAAAATAATTTTCATAAGCATGCACATTACTCAAATGAAGCTCTGACCTCTTTGCTTCAAAATGCAAAGAGTTTTGTTTGTGTCATATTATTATATTTTGTGGTGCTGAGGTTGTCAATATGATTAGTACACACTTAAGAGAGAGAAAGAGAGAATTGAATGCAAATAAAATTTATTATAAGGGTATTAAAAATTTATTAATCTTAACTAATTGTAATGTACTATCATGTAGAGTAAAAAAAATCTCTAGATTAATCTTAACTAATTGTAATATTAATAGGATTATTCTATATTAATTTATTGTATTATATGATATTCATCAAATAGTATAATTAGTTATTTAAAATGAATCCTATAAGTCATATGATTATTCATATGGCTAAGATGATCTTATTTGAATTGATCATATTTCAAGATTTTAATCATACTGTACAATATATCAATACACATATCTAATCTATTTCTACACCCATTGGATACGACCTAATAAAAATATGCTTACTAGAAATGCATATACTAAAACTTAGACAAAATATAATTTGAGAGAGTTACTTTAAACTTGTAAGCTACCACTTCTAACCCTCGAAAGAGTTTTTGGAGAGAAAAAGTGTGAAATTACATCAAATGTTATATGCTTATTCTTAGCTTAACATTTAAAAGCCTAATCGATTGAGCGATTTTATTTATTTCTTATGAGCGATCTCAAATCCCAAACATAAATGTGAATATTGTACTCACCCCAACCACGTTGAATCTCTTTGCAAATTAAATAGGTAGTATAGTGTTAGAATAGAATTTTTCTAGATATGATTAGACAATCCAATCACCAAATTCAATAGTTCCTCAAAATTTTTATGACATTACAAAAGCATTGAAACAAGAATAATAACTGATACCTATAGTCACTAAACAAGGTAATTTGAATCATTGAATTCAACTCTCATAATGAAGAAATTCAAGAAGCTCATTATTTGTTTGGTTAGCTTATACATTGAAATCCTTGTCATGCAAAATAGCTATGGAGCCATGAGGAAGCCACCATAACAATCATTATGTCAACAAGAGACAGCTACTTTATCCAGCACATACAAGTCCTTGTCAATGTAAGAAGACAGCAAGGAGAACAAAACAAAATCAAAAGAAAAAGCAATCAAAAGAGTCAAAAAAGTCCAGTGGTCATTTCATTAGACTGCATGCCTTTGAATAGGAGAGGAGATCCTCTCTTCTTTACATTGCTTGGTTCCCTCCACCCTCCATAGAAGCACTACTTAAAGCTCTCTCTATATTCTGCCCTCTTTTTCTCCTCTTCTCTATGGCCACATAATAAATTCAGAATAATATGATGACAAAGCAATACTTTTGACCCATGTCTCTATACATTCCAAGCCATCAAAATGGCACCGACAGTATAATTTTATTCTAAAGAGAAGTCAAAAATAAAGAGGAATGGAAGCCAGCAGTGGAAACCCTTTGACATGGTGAGAAGTGGCCCGGAACAATTTGAATATTCAAATGAAAACAATAACTGAACCAAGTAATTATTGTTGATGCTTGTCAAAATATATATTGTTTCTTGGGGACAAGTGAAAATTCTTGAAAAATAAATAAATAAATATACGTCTAATCAACATTATTTCATAAATAAATAAATTTGATAACTGATTAAATTATTAAAAAAATTAATGAAATTTGATATTCTAATAATTTTAGTATTATAGGTCACAAGCAACATACAACCTTGAGTTTGAAGACTACGGAGCCATGTGGTTATCTAAAAAAAGGAATATTTAGTAAAATAAAATGTAGTGTATTTAAAATATTAAATAATGACAATAATTATTTTTGATTGTTTGGTTTGAAGTAAAATAAATGCAGGGTGAAACCCAAAATAATGGTCGCTGGTTATCAGCGGCAGATGTTGATAGCAACGAACAGTGGAAGCCAACCGCCCCAGTCATGGACGATAATGATTAGCGGCGCTGGCTATGACAGGTTGCAACAGCCAGCTACAATTACAAAGAATTTATGATGTATATGGGAATCTCTCAAATCTAATAATTTTCAATTACATCAAAATTGTTCTAAATGGTACACTCCAAATATACTAAAATTTTACTTCCATTTTCTTTGCATTTAAAAAACTGTCTTTTATTTCAAACCAAACATCTGCCAGTTATGTTGATAAATGCAACAACAAAATTCTATTGAGTATAATCAAATATATATATATATATATATATATATATATATATATATATATATTATCGAGTTAAATAAAACCTAATTAATTACTCTATTTCAAATAGTGCTGAAAATTATTATTTAATTTAAGAATATTTACTTGACAAATGAGCCAAGCTCAAAAGCAACGGCTCTAACGAACGAGAGCTGACGTGAATATCGAGCTAGATTATAGTTCTTATTCAGTAAAGTCGACATACTTGATTGATTTCCTTACATTATTTTATTTTATTTTATTTAATAAGAAATAAATAAATATAAAATTAATGATAATAAAAAAAGAAAAATATGAGCATGGATGAATTACCGTGATGGACAATCATCCTACGGTCAACATAATCAAAGCATATAGATTACTAAGGTGGACAAGCATCCCGTGATTAATAATCTCAACACTCTCCCACGAGTTAGCTCATAGATGTCACACATGCTTAGCATGTCTAAAAACTTTACTCCTTAATACTCCTTTGGCAAGAATATCTACTATTTGATATTTTGGTTGAATCTTTGGTAGTTCCACAACATTCTCGTCTAGTATTTCTTTAACGAAGAATCTATCTACCTCAACGTACTTTGTATGTTGAATTAGTTTACGGGCTATATCACATACAACTATGTTGTCATAGTTTAGCCGAATGGTTACCTTAAGGAATTGTCGAGGTCCTATAAGAGAAATTTCAATCATAATACTTTACGAAGTCCTAAAACCATTTCTCTGTACCCAGCTTCAACACTAGAGCTTGTAATAATGTTCTATTTATTCCTTCTCCAGGCAACTAAGTGCCCACCTACAAAGGTAAAATATCCTAATATTGACCACCCATCGACAACTGCCACCACCCGATCAACATTTGTATGTACCTTCTATTTTGTTTGTTTGTTTGTATTTTAGAGAATAGAACTCCCTTCACTCGGGTAGATTTGAGCTAATGTGCACAAATGCATTCATATGTTGCTCATCGCAATTATGCATGAACTAACTGGCTATACTCAGAGCATGGGCAAAATCTGGTCTTAAATGAGCTGTGTACATTAATGTTCGAACAAATATTTTGTATATCCCCTGTTTGTTGGTACATGTGTTGTCTTAATACATAGTTTAAGTCCTTCCATTAGAGTGTTAACTAATTTACAAACTAACATACCAATTTCGTGTCATAGATATAATACATGCTTTCTTTGTAATAAGAGGATTGATGTAGCACCTCAATTAGATTAGGAATATAAAGCTAATCATCCAATTATAACAACCCAAGAAATAGCATAGAAATGTATATTAAAGTAAGAGCTCAATCAAGACTCATCACAAGAACCTAGTTAAAGAGAAATGATTAAATTTTGTTTTTTAATATTTAAATTTCCAATAAAGTTTCTAGATGTTTGACTTTTCATTATAAGGGAATACAGATGAGTTGGCAATATATTAATATTCAAAGATAATATGAATTAATGAAGGTGGTTGGCATTTCTTCATTAATGGCCACTCACCTCCCGTCCCTCTAAAATTTCCTCTTCTTCTTGAAAGATAGTAGTAATTGTAACTTTATGTATAATCATGGTATGCAATAAAAATTGGCATCTTTTGATGATAAAAAAAAAAACTTTGAACATTTTTGTTATCTTTTGGTGGCCTACCTTGATCAACCTTAGTGGGATTTATTAGTTGTCTTTTATGTGTATTATCACACTTCTTAATTATTTTTTCAAACTTCTCTAACATCTTACTCTACACCTTCACCAACTCTCAACAACATCTATCAACAAGTCAATCCATTAAAATCAAGCCAAACCCCACTTAAAAGCCCTCAGTAAGGTTATGCTCTCTTGCATTTAGTCTTATTAATCATCCATATATAAGTACTTAAACCATATAAAACCATACCAAAAGCTCCAAAGGAGAACTTCATATCCTAAACCAATCTCCACATAAATTCTCCTCTATTAACCCTTTATTAAATATATTCCCAAAAGAGTTACACCAAATCAACCCAAACTAAATGAACTAAGATACTCTTACCTTCCCTCATCATTCCCCCAAGCTTTATAACCACTTGGAATGAGTTGGTTCATAAGTTTCTTGCTAAGTATTTATCACCTTCAAAAACTGCTAAACATAGAAATGATATCACTTTTTTTATCCAGTTTGAAGGAGAATCAATTTATGAGAGTTAGGAAAGATTTTAAAAAATGCATAGGAAATTCCCTCATCATGCTTTACCTGATTGGTTGGTTATTCAATATTTTTTAATGGATTAGTAGGATCTCTTTGAACAATTATAGATGTTGCAGTAAGAGGATCATTAATATCTAAGCTATTTGAGGAAGCATATGAATTAATAGAGGAAATAAATACCAATAATTTCTAGTAGCTTGCTTATAAGATAAATCCTAAGAGAGTAGTATGAATATATGAATCTGATGCTTTGTCAAAGTTGACTACACAAGTTGTAACAATTTCTAAGAAGTTGATCACAATAGAAGTAAATTCAAAATTAGAAGCTAAATCATCTATGTAATAGGAGGATCAAAACTTAATTGAAAATAGTAAAATGCAAGGGATTAAAATTATTAATTAAATTGGAAGATAAATATTCCTACTCCAATATATATAAGTTAGAGGAACCATCCTAATTTTAATTAGTTAAATAATATTGTTGATAATAATCTATTAAATCAAGTTAAAATAATTAAGGAGTAAATTAGTATAATACTGAACAACTTGCTGTTATTCCTATACCTGCATATATTCTAGAATTTAATCAAAGCAATCAGTTTGGAAGATATAGTGATGCAATTAGAGACTCAATTGTAAAATAAAACTACTTCTATTAAAAATTTAAAAACCCAATAAAGTCAGCTTGTAGTTTCAGTCAGTAGTAGACCTCTTAGATTATTGCCTAATAATACTGAAGTTAATATAATGAAAAAAAGAAAAAGATCATAAAAAAAATCATTTAAAAAATAGTAGTAATGTACCCCAACCAAATTGATAAATCTAAGCAAGTCTAGATGAAGACAATTAGCTTAGCATTGTGTGGGAGGCAACCTAGCTTTTCATTTTTATGTGCTTCGAAGATTAGATTTAGCAGTAGTGAGTATCAGTGATTTTTCTTAATTAAAATAAAATAAAATCTCATAGAGTGAAATGAGCGCCGCAGCGCTGATTATAGCTTTGTTGCGCTTGGCTATGCCACAATGGTTAAAAATTCAAATATTGGTGCCATCGCGCCCATGAAACTATAAAAGGGTAAGTTGAAAGTTTAATTTTCTATCCATATCAGTTTTTCTTGAGTGAAGTATTGTTGAGTGTCCTCCTTTCCTTTTTAAAATCTTAAAACAACTTGTGAAAAGAAGTGAAAGCATTCATGCTTAGAAAGAAGTGAGGTACACTTAAAGAATGAAAATTCATTCTTTATTCTAAACATCTAGAGTTCTGCAATAGTTGATAAAATTCATGAATTCAGAAATGAAGTTTATGAAGATACAAAAAATCTATAATGTAGAAATGAAGAAGATGCATGGGTGTAAAGTTCAAGATCATGAATTTTCTCCTAGTTATGATGTCTTTCTTTTTTATTATAGGAAGAAATATTATCATGAAACACTTAAATCTGGATGGATTGACCCTTTTACTATTATTAGAGTATATCCTAATAGTGCCATAAGGACTTAAGATAAATAAAATTTTCATATCTTCAAGATTAATGGTCAGAAATTAAAATCTTATGGATGAGAAGTATAAGGAATAAGAAATATCCTGAGTAAGCATATAAGAAGTTTTCATTTTCTGTGTATTTTAGTTTAAAAGAGAAAGAGTGTGTGTAAATGCTACTCTTGCTTTATTACAAGTCTTTATTTGGGTGGAGATTTCAGTAATGTGAAGGATTGTCATGTTTATATTAATGTAATGATTAAAGTATTAGCTATATATGAGAGCCATTGCATTGTGATGGTTAGAGTGGTGCTTTAAGTACTAGTTATCTTATACTCTATATTTTAGTTTTATATACATCACATGTTTTGTACATTTACATCATTCATATAAAAATATTTATATTTATTAATGTTCATGTGTGCTTTTATTTAGATTTGATTAAATTTCCCGTATACTTATATTTTTACATTGTCTTCCATTAAAATCTTTATCTTTTGATTATTTATTTAACCATAATAAAAATGATAATTAAAATTATATAAAATTAGGATAATAATAAAATCCTAGACCATTATTTAAATAAATGCTGCTTTATAATTCTTAGATTAAAAAAACTAATAATTAACTAACTTAGATCAATTAAATTATGGACTTAACTTGAATTTATAAGTTATAAATTTATATATTGACCTTTTAAATTGAAGATGAATAATTATTGTAAAAGAATAGATATGGGTATATTAAAATTAAAAATCATAGCGATCTAAATTTATTAGATTTAGTAATCTGATTCAATTCTTACATTAAATTCATTAAGATTGTAAGAAGATTTTAAGCAAAATCGATATTAAAAATCATTAACTATGTACTCTACAAAAATAAAACGAAAAGAAATATAAAAAGAGTTCTAAAAAGAGAAAAAAGGAAAGAAGAAAAAGAAAAAGAGTAAATTCAAAAATTGGTATTATATAAAAACTTAAAGTTTGATTGTAATCTTATACTTAAATTCATAAAGCATAAGAAAGGAGAACTAGCTCAAATGATGATGAACTAATAAAATTTCAATTTTAACTACAAACATATCTAATCATTAAACTACATTATTTAATTCAAAATTTAAAATTGAATGATTATATTCATAACATGTAAATTCAAATTAAATAATAATAAAGGTGACTGGTTAGGATAATTATTAGTATTTTTTTGAATTGGAATTATAACTTATTCATTTTCACTACTTTTAGACTGTGATATATTATTCTATATTTTAGTATTTTCAAATTATCAATTTTTATTTTAGTTATTTAATCAATTAGAATTACATATTTCTTTATTTGCTTGAGGACAAGAAAGAGTTTAAGCTAGGGAGAATTTGATAAGTACAAATTATGTAGTATTTTATATATTTTATTTTCAATAAAAATATGTTTTTTTTGTTATTTTTGTAAAAATAAATAAAAAATGGAAGAAAATTTAAAGGAGCTTACAGCGTCACTGTGTCCGAAGAAACAATACCACAGAGCCATTTTCAATATTGCCGAGGCACCATGAATTCGATATTGCAGTACTAAGTTCTATAATTGCTAGTACTATGGTGTCAACAGAGCTAGTGCCATAACATTACCAGTGCCATGACGTCAAGAAGCCAGATTGGCATTACCGAATTCTCTTATTTTAAATGTTACGGTGCCATAATTTCTCACGCCTTAGCACCATTTTTTATTGTCAGGTGCCGTAGTGCTCGAATGTCAATTGCACAAAAGCATTATATTTATAACTTCTAAGGGCCACATTTTATCAGTGAAAAGTCTTGATAGTTCACTAAGTAATCGATCAAAGTCAGCAAGCACCATGAGGATGTAAAAGTTTTAGCACCAAGGTGTTAGTTCACTTCAAGGGCACTGTGGTGCCACTTTATCAAGCATCTTAAAGCCAGAAGCCTTTTTATTATCTTATAAATAGTTGTGATGTTATATTTATAAAGGAGTTTAATCACTTATGTAAAATTTAGTATTTCTTAAAGTACTTCTTTAGTTCTCTCTAAGAGTAAAATCTAAGGGAGGTTGAAAAAGTATAAAATGTAATCATTTGGAGTATTTAGCCTGTGTTTCTTGAAGCAACTCTATAAGTTAAGAGAGAAGGAGTGTAGAGGAGATACTTTGATCCTTTCTGATGGTATCACTCTCTTGTATTTTCCTTCTTTCATAATTTTAATGAAAATAAGTTTACTTGTTATTTATTCGTGGGTTCGATACTCTACTCTATCACTTTATTTCTTGATTTAACATATATACTTACGTATATTAAGTAAGGTTTGTTAATTTTATATCAAAGAACACCTAAGCTTTATTTAGGGGTGATAGAGCCCTAGACTTTTATATAATTTAAAAGCTTACTCCATATCCCCCATCACCATGTAGGTACTTAACAAGTTTCTAATGGGTTCCCATTATGACACTAGTCCTGAATAATCTTACCTCTCATGACAAGCACTCATCATAAGAATGTTGCTTCCTTCCTAAACATCTTATCTTAGTAGGCATCAACTTATATCTTAAAAGTTCATAAGGGTTGTTAAACCTCTAAGAACCAGCCTTAGGCTAACTAGGAGGGGGGTAAATTGGTAATTTAAAAATTCTTTAATAAAAAGAACATCTTTTTATACTTTTTCAATCACTAAATTAGATGATTTCAATAATGGATACGGAAGCGAATAAATTTACAATAGAAAAATAAATCAAACTTTTCAACCATGCTGTAAACCACTGAAAAATAAAAGTTTAAAAATAATAACAATGAACACACCATATTTTATAGTGGTTCAGTCCAACCTAACTTACGTCCACTCCCCAGAATCCTTCATTCCAGGTATTACACTAAAAGTAGTGTCTCTCCTTTTACTTTTTCACCAAGGTAGAAAAGCCCTTACAAAATCACTTTTACCTTCCCGATGTGGTAGAGAACCAAAAGCTTTTACACCCTCCCAATGATGGCAGCAAACCTTGAATCTTTTACACCCTCCAGGTGATGACAGAAAACCATAAATCCTTCTTCTCCCTCCTAGAGATGGTAAAGAACCACGGACCTAGTGCTACAAAAAGTCTTCCTAAAGCCTCCAAAGGATCAAGGTAGAAGGTTAAAGAAGACAATAAAGAACCTTTCTTGGAGTAACCTTGTGAAGCTCTCACAAGTCCCCCTCACAAGAACTCTCCCTCTGTTCTCTCCCATAGCTCTCATCAACTCTCTCTCTCTCTAAGCTCCCTCTCAAGACTCTTGGCAACAAAAGATTTCTTATAAGATAATATAGGAGTTTAAATAGAAAGCCTCCAAAGAAGACCTATATTTCAATTTGTCGTCGATGATCATCCAGTATGATCATCCAGACAGTATAAACTACATTATAGTCTATACAGTCAATTCAAGAGATTATAATAATCATCTCATATGATCTTGTGATTGTCATGTACGATTAGTATAAGAGATTGTATTGATCATCTAGTATGACAAGCGATGATGGGTGATGATAAAATATTATTTCATGCATCTCTCAGGTCATACAGTACGATCATCCTGTATGATGTGATTGAGTAATTAAATCATAATTAGTCTCCTAATCACAAGATTAATTTAGACATGATTGTCACAAATCATCCAGTAAGATGTATATTAGTCTATACGATTAGAGTAAAATTTGAATATTAAAAAATTGCCTAAATTATGATTGTTAGCTAAATTTTGTGATTATATGTGATCATCCTATATGATTAGGATCATCTAATATGATTAGGTTAATTAATCTCAATTAATAAAGGGTGCCCTAATTAGGGTTTTCTATTTTAACTGATCTTCCATTACAATATAATTATACTATATGATTAGTTCAAAAAACAAAAAAAATTTTAACTCACCAACTTACTCCCTTGAGTGTATGTATGTAAGGTTACTCAGCTTAGTATCCACTAAATATATGACTTGACTCAAGAAAGGTAAAAGTACATTGAAGTTGAAATTATAAACAGACTCAACCCTAGTCTACCTAATCTTCAGCTAATTGAAGTTGCAAGTGAACGGTGGACTTGAAGTGTTAGTGAGTAGGGAAAAATAGATATGTAATAAATTAATTGATAGGAGATAGCAATAAGAAAATAATAATATTTGTTATCACCAAAATTATCTTACTTGAGTCTAGATTTATGATAATCTTCCCTTTTTTGATGATGGCAAACATTGTTGTTTAAAGATATTCAAATTCTTTGCTATATTCTAATCTTCCCCTTAGAAGGTGAATTTTTTAAAGTAAGGAAAGTAAAAAAAATTTTGTTTTCATTTATTTTTTTAATTTTTAATATGAAATAAATACAAGAATCAATGAACAAAAGCAAAGTAGTAAACTGGCTTTATTTAAGCAAGGGTGAAAACAACTGAACAATAAACTACTACTCCCCCTTTTGACATCACAAAAAAGAGAAAACATCTGAAAAGTAATTCATCCAGAAGATTAATAAAAAAAGGTGGTCTTATCATACAATATAATAAGACATTATACTGGATGATTAGAGAGCAAGCGTTCATCCCGAGGAGTCACCCTATATGATCGTTGACTTATAAGATCATATAGTATGAATAGGTGGATCATATAGTATAATATATCATTAAAGATCATACATGTTGAATACAATTTGTCCAATAGTTCCTGCCACGTGGATCATATTGTACAATTAAGAAATCATATAATATAATCAACAATCAATGATCCATATTAGCCGTTGGATGTGCTGTGATCAGATATTTGATATTTTGTATAGATCATATAGTACGATATGAATCATACTGGATGATGTGAGCAAAAATTAGAAAAGTTAAAGGATGGAATGTGATGATCAGGAAGGGTCCAAAATAAAAACAAAATAAGAATAAAACAAATCAAAAACTAAGAAAAAAATAACCACAAAACAAACATATTCCATAGTATCAAATGAAAAAACAAATAACCACATTTTTTACTTTAAGAATCAATCAATAGTATCAAATGAAAATTTTACTCGATGATTAGATCATTAAGAAATGTATTGACAAGGCTAAAATCTAGAAAGTTTAAAAAATTGAATTTTATCACCCCTAGCTCAGGCTCCTTACTCGTTAAAAGTCCTATTAAACTAAAAATCTATTTAAAAAAATAAATTAGATAGGAAATGTGATCTTTTCAAACTCCTTTTTAAAAATACATCTAAGAGATTAGCATTGCAAAGTGATGAACCAAAAATTATAATTTTTAAATTCAGGTGGATTTATCTAAGATCTAAAATTTTGAAAGGAAGGCAAGCTAACTCATTATGGGCTCATTTTGTGCCCCTTTTATTCTTGACATTTTGTGCTTCTTTTAATTTTGATACACTTTATGCATCTTTTAATTTTTGGCATTCATTGCGCATCTTTTCAGCTTTTGGAGTCATTTTATGCATCTTTTTCTTTTGCTTTTGTAAACTTACATCCTTTCTAAGTCTTTAAAAATCTCAATTGTGAGATTATCTTCTAAATATGATAGAAGTTGAACTCACACTTTTATATAAGGAAGAGTAAACCACAAAAAAAAATGTGATCAATCTGAAATAGACAAACTGCTTAATTAAGAAAATTTGAAATAGATTCATAGATTTGTAAAAATATTCAAATGAGATAGAGAACTGTAGGAAGATGAAACATATATCTATTTCTTGGTCTAATTTGTAATTTGAAATAGATTTTGATTCAAAAAGAAGTTATACCCCTAAAGGACTTAGAGGAAGAGAGATAATCTCCAATTTCTTCCCTTAACTATTTTTAGAGGAGTCAAACACTACTTACAAAAATAGGTAAGTTTTTTATTTATGAAGTGAGTAGTGATCGAATTCTTAAATTTTAAAAGAAATAAATGACACATGTAGAAGGAAAGAAAGAAAAATCATAAAATACTGAAAAACCAAAACAAACAAAACCAAACATAAAATATAAAATAAACAAAACAAAACAAAGAAAAATATCAATCAGACTTTAGAATTTTAAAGCCTCTAATTTCAAGCATGAATATCTATAACACTTAGTATGATTCTTAAGGTGCTGAAGGTTTTGAAAGCTAGTGGTTTTGTAAAGATATATGCAAACTGATTTTTAGTGGCTACATGATGTAACTTTATGTCTCCCTTAGTGGCATGATCCCTAATGAAATGGTGCCTTATGTCTATATTTTGGTCCTGGAGTGTTGGATTGGATTCTTTGAAATACAAATGACACTAGTATTATCACATAGAATTGGAATGGTGCCTACAGGTAGTCCTAAATCTAAAATTTATTACTTTAATGAAGGACATGTACCACACAACTTTCTAAGATAATGTATTTAGCTTATGTAGTGGACAGGGTTACTGAGTTCTATTTTTTATTGAACCAGGAGACTAAAGATTATCCTATAAATTGGTAGGTTCATAAGTACTTTTCCTATCAATCTTATATCCAATAAAGTCTGAATCAGAACATCCTATGATTTCAAAGGAAGAGTTGTGCCTAGGATATAAAGATTCCTAAGTTTTGGGCTCCTAAAAGATATCTAAGGATTCTCTTAATAGCAATCAGGTGAGATTCTTTTGGATCAGCCTAAAATCTAGCACAAAGATAAATGCTAAATATAATATCAGGTCTGCTAGTAGTTAAGTAAAGAAGTGATCCAATAATTCCCCTATATTTCTTTTGATCAACTGATTTTTTGTTTAAGTCTTTATCCAACTAAACTATAGAGCTCATGGGAGTGTTAAGTGCCTTGGCTTCATCCATTTTATATTTCTTAAGAATGTCTTTAATATATTTTAATTGACTAAAGAAAATTCCATCATCCTTCGACCTTATACTAAATCAAAAAAAGTAGTTCAGTTCTCCCATCATACTCATCTCAAGCTACTTATTATTTTAGAGAATTCATCACATAACTCTTTATCAAAAGATCCAAATAAAACATCATCAACATAGATCCGGACAATGAGTAGTTCTTCTCCTACCTTTTTAAGAAAAAGGATGGTCTCTATGCTCCCCTTATTAAAGGTTCTATCTAGAAGGAATATGCTTAGTCTTTCAAACCATTCTCTAGGTGCTTATTTCAGTCTATATAATTCTTTTTTTTTATTTAAACACACGATTGAGAAATTATGAGTTTTTAAAGCCTGGGGATTGTTTAAGATACACATCTTCTTTTATTACCCCATTCAGAAAGACACTTTTAACATCCATTTGATACAGTTTAAATTCCTTAAAGCAAGCAAAAGCTAGTAGCACCCTTATGGCTTCTAATCTGGCTACAGGGGCAAAATTCTCTTTAAAGTCAATCCCTTTTATCTGGTTGTACCCCTTAGCCACTAGTCTTAATTTATTTCTAACCACTACACCAGAATCATTCATTTTATTTTTAAAATCCCATTTTGTTCCAATAATACTCTGATCCTTAGGTCTTTCAACTAACTTCCAAAGATCATTTCTAGCAAATTAATTTAGTTCTTCTTACATGGCTAAGATCTAAAATTCATTAGATAGTGCTTGATTTATATTTTTGTGTTCAATCATTGAGATAAAGGCAGAGTGGTTCACTTCTTTTCTAAGTCCATACCTAGTTTTAACATCTTCAGATGGGTCTCCTAAGATTAGTTCTTTAGGATGACTTGAAGAATATCTCCATTCTCTAGACAGTGAATTTTTAGCTTCTACCCTTTTTTCCAGATTTACATATTCTACTCCTTAGATGATTTCAACTACTTCTTCTTCTTCCATCCTAGACCCACCAAAATTATCAGATTCATCAAAAACTATATGAGTGATCTCCTCTACTACCAGTATTTTTTTATTGAAAATTGTAAAGGATTTTCTAACATTTAGGTATCCTAGGAAGACTCCTTCATCAGATTTTGGGTCAAACTTTCCAAACAGAGATTTTTTTATTATTTAAAATGAACACTTTACATCCAAAGATATGAAGGTGAGAGAGGTTGGGTGTCCTACCCTTAAGGATTTCATATAGTGTCTTGTTCAGCTTGGATCTAATATTAACCCTATTCAGAATATAATAGACTGTGTTTATCGCTTCTATCCAGAAGTATTTACGAATTGAATATTCAGCTAACATGACTCTAGAAGCTTCTACCAATATCATATTCTTTCTTTCAGCGATCCCATTCTACTGAGGGGTTCTAGAAGCTAAAACGTTATGATCTATCCCTTGCTCCTTACAGTAAAATTCAAATTTTTTATTTTCAAACTCTCCACCATGATCACTATGAATTGTTAGAATTTTACAACCTAGCTTCCTCTCAATCCAAGTGGAGAATGTCCTAAATTTCTAGAATGATTCACTTTTATAAGATAAGAATCTAACCCAAGTAAACCTCGAGTGATCAACAATAATCGCATACAAAGACTTTCCCTCCTAGGCTTGTAGTGTTAATGGGTCCAAATAGATCCAAGTGAAGGACTTCTAAAAGTTGGCTAATGTTAATATCCTTAATTGAGTAGAAGGAAGATTTGAATTATTTTTTTAACTGACAAGCATCACACAGGTAGTCCTTAGTGAATTTTAGTTTAGGTATGCCTCTCACTAAGTCTTTTTTTTGTTATTTTTCTAAGATTTTTTATGCTTGGATGACAAAGTCTCCTATGCCATAATCAGGATTCATCAATAAAAATTTTTAGGTAAAGAGAGTTAGTAGGTTTAACATAATTTCAATCAAGCATATAAACATTATTGATTTTTTTCCTTGCAGCATAGTATTTCCATTTAAACTTATAATATTACTAGTAGATAAAAATTTAATGCTGAAGCCTTTATCAAAGAGATGACTTATACTAAGCAGATTATGTTTTAAGCTATCTACCAATAAAATATTTTCAATGAGAAATTTTTTTGAGTTACCAATTATACCTGAGCCCACCACTCTCCTAGTGGTGTTATCTGCAAGTATCACCTTGCCTCATGCCCTGGCTTTCAGTGAAATGAATTGATTTACATCTCTAATCATGTGTCTTAAACATTTACTATACATATACCACATGCTCTCATGAGGCCTTTTGTGAGAGCATCTCTATAAAATCATCAAAGGTTAAATTTAGGAATCCAAACAAGCTTGAGTTCCTCTTTATGAATTAAAGAATGAGATGCATGCATGCTATGCTATGTTATATACAATTTTGGTCTCTGTTTGATTGAAAAATATAGGTTTGAAAAAGTGTTAAATTTTCTTTGGGAAAGTTAAATTTCTGGAATTTTAATTTTATAATCGAACACTTATTATGAATAATATATCACCTCGAAAGATGAATATATCGTTCTCTAATAGGTTCATATTACAAATCTTGATTTACCCTGATTATCGTAGTCAAACTCAAGGAGAAACAACATATGATCCCGAAGAATCAGAATGATGTTTAATCTAATATTTAACGATAATAATCCAGTAAAGAGATCATTAATTTCATAATTAAAGTTACAATAATAGTACGATATATCTTTCCAAAGAAAGAGGATATCGTCTGTTATCGATCATTTGAAAATGACGATAATGATCGTTGACTTTTGAATTTCCCAAAGATAATTAATTGAGGATTTTGAAAATCTTAATTTTGAAAATCAGGTCTGGGTTTCTAAATCTCCTACGAGCGCAAGCCCTCGTAGTTAATTACATCATAGGAAACCAGAAAATTTCCTACGAATACTCTCGATTAAAATAGCGATACGAATTTCATTTGGAATTCAAAGCTTGATGTCAAAGGAGGTTCAGGGACTGGAAATTCAACAGGGATTGGTTCAAGATTGAACACTTATTTCTGGAGTCAAAGAAAGAAGAGTAGGAGGTGCTTTGAGATTCTGAATTACTTCAGAAACACCTCAGACTATCCTAAGTGTTGGGCTTGAATTAGATTGAAAGAAATTTTTAATTTGAGTGGTTAATTTTATTAGAAACTGGGAATTAGATTCCCAGAAGGTTGAGGTCTTAAGATTAAAGACATGCCTCAGAACCTAAGTCTAAAATTGGGTACTGAAAATCAGTGACCCGAATCCTAGCTAATGCAATGCCATCTGGACTTACCCCGGCCTGGATTGGGGAGCCAGCTAAGCCACCTAAACGTTTTTAAAAAAAACCATGAGTCAAAGTCTTCATTAAAGAGTGGTTAAGGATGTTATTTAAAATTGAGTTTGAGGAGTTGGGGTCGACATCTAGAGCTGATTCCTAATTGACCCCTCAACTTATGTTGGGTGAAATGCTTAAGGTAAAAATGCAATTAAGAATTAGACTCAATTTTAATTTGTTACTAATGCAATGCATGCTAGTTGACTCGATGAAATGCTTAAATCAAAATGTAGCAGTTTTAAAATCAGGCTTAAAAATAGGTTTTATCCTAGAGATTGCACAACATCCCCTTGGACAGAACTGCACCCTAATAGGTCAGGTGGTCTGCCAGAACCCGTAGGCGGGGAGGTGCCTAACAAGGTAGAGAAAAGTTAATATGAATGCATGAAAAACTCCCGGCGAGTCCGGGCTTACTTCTTAAGAGCGTTAGAGTTTCTATCTGAGCTTAAAAATTTTAATTTTGTTTAAGTAGAAAAAGTTTATGACCGTACCCTCACGAGTCTCCGATCGGGTTCCAGGCTAAATCAAATACGACATGCAATAGCGCCAAATAAACTACTAAAAGCATGCGGGTCCTTAATCGCAATGAAGACATCAATTAAATCATTTAAATAATTAAATCAATTAAATAAATGCTCAAACTGAAAGTCCATAGGCAAGTGCCCTTAATAATACAACCCAGGGTCTGCAGTAAAGTAAAGTGGCCGGGTACCACTAACTACAACCCGGATTCTACTCCTAAGACTCAAGTGACTTTGAGATTTGAGATTCTTCTCGTTCTTCACTTCTTCGTCTTCTTGGAACTCCTTGGATCGTCGGGTCTGGATATCCAAATGAAAAGAAACTCCCTCTGAATAGGGGTGTTATCTTTTCTCTTTGGATATTTGAACCTCATCCTAATTTAGATCTCCAAATGGATAGGAACTCTCCCCTAAGGGATGTTCCTTCCTCCTTGGATTCCAAATTGGATGTTTAAACATCTCAATCTCAAAGTACTTTAAATTTACAACTCAATTTACATTCAAATTACATCAATTAAAAAATTAAAAATCTAGACTCAACAACCTGTAGGGTTATCCTAATAATCAGCAGTTTATATTTGACATCCCAAGCAGTTATATATTTGAAATTAAAAATACTCAATCACAGCCACACTTGGCCATGCTCTTTTTGATTTAAAGGGGGACTTAAGCATTCTGGAACACCTGTGCAATTTAATATTTATAATTTTTGCCCCCTTTTATTTAATGCCTTGTATGAGCATGGCCACCTGTATAAGATTGAATTAGTACAAAACGTCCCTAGCCTAGGGGTAGATCTATCGTACAATCAATCATATCACAGAATGCAGTAAATAAATAAACAATCACAACAATTCTATGTCTAGCAAACAACATGCAATGAAAGCTCGAAAACCCGGCACACAGCAGAAAAGTAAACACCGGCCTAGCCTAAGACTAGAGTTGGTTGTCCTAGCAAACCATCTAAAGTGTGTGTAGGAGGCTGTGTGGTTTTGATATGTCCTAGATAGGCATTTGATTGAAGTTGCTTGAGGTTCAAGTTGGTTGAAGGTTTAAGGGAAGATTTAATTTGAATTTAAATATTAATGACTTGAAATTGATTTTAAACTTGATTTTAATTATTTGTTGGATACCACCTTTGTTTCACACCAAGGCCGTGAAGTTTATTTCACCTTCCTTGGGGCTAATTTAATAGCCTCGTAGGCCTGGGTTACCTAGTGGTACCCGATATAATTAAGTGATTTGAGTTTGATTAATATTTGAAGGTTGATTAAATTTTAATTAAATTTGATTGGTTGCTGGTTTTAAAGTTGATTTGGTGTTATCTGGAATTTTTGACAATTTATTGGATTTTGGAATTTTTTGATTATTTTAATGATTTAATTCAAGGGTTAAAAGTTGACTTTTTGATTTAAAATGTTTTCTAGAAATTTAATATTTTATTAAAATACTAGACCTTAATACGATCAGTTAGACAGTAAGTACACTGAAATTGGATTTTTCTAGATTTTATTATGAAGGTTTGAAGTTTTGATTTTAATTTGAACTAGGTTTGACCAAAAGTTGACTTTTTCAAATTTGATTGATTTCTGAAAACTTAACATTTTTAATAAATATTAGACCTTAAGATGAGTTGTATGCTTTGCGTTTGCTCAATTTGGAGTTCATTTAAATTAGTTATGAATTTTTAAAGTTTTGAGTATTTATTGAATTATTTAAATTGTTTAATTAGAGACCCTTTTTATGATTTGAATACAAATGATCTCCAAACTCCTTGAAATCAACTCCAAAGGTCAGGAATGACCTAAGGAGTGATTTCCAAGTGTTTGGAAATTTTCTGGAATTTTTAATTATTTTTAATTAATTAAATTAATTAAATATTGAATTTTAATTAAACTTAAATTAAACTTAATTTTGAAGTCCAGTTAAGGGGCTTTTATTTTTCTTTGATTAAGGGTTTGATTCTAGTCAGTTTGAGGGGTTATTTGTAATTTTGGATTTAATCTTGATTTATTATAATTTTTGGAAGGTTTAAGGGCTTAATTGAGGTTTAAACTTGATTAAGTTAATTAAGTGGCTTAATGATTTCAAAAGTCAGTGGAAAATTTTCCTAGGCTTGAGAGTGTCACTAAGTTCAATTGGTTTGAGTTTCAAATCAACAGGGGGTCAATCCTGATTATTGGAAATAATCTAGTTTCTCTAAATAAAGTCCTTAATTATTGTCCTTAATGATGTCATTAGGTTAGTGGGTTTTAATCAATGTTTCTAACCCTCAATATAACATATGCATGATAAATACACATATAAACACAATCAATCCTATGTCTAAGAGAGCCTTAAACTAAGTGGTGTGTGTATGTCCTTAAACATGCATAGATTAATACTTAATTAAATGTGAACAATAATTAGATTAGTGAATGATTAGAGCATAATCATTCACTAACACTCCCACAAGATTTCTTATTCAAATATATTGATCTATATTTAAAATTCCAAAGTAGATCTCTCAACCTAATGGATTTAAATACATAACTATTATTTCAAAATAATTTTAAAATATATGCTTGACTTATATATAAAGCTATATAGAAACATAAGTTTTGAATCTAAAATATTTAAGATATAACTAAGGTAAATTCAATAGCTAAATGAGAGATCTACTGATCTATAAAGGTCATTTGAAAATAAGTTTTTAATTTTCAAAATAATTGGCTTAATATTTAATTAGATATTAATTAAATATTAAAATAATTAAGTAATTAAAATAAGTTAAAATTAATCAAGTTTTGATCTCTGAATTTGATTTCAAATTAAAGTGCTTAATTTTCTGAAAATTTTGATATATTACACTTAATTTTCTGATTTAAAATGAATTTCTTATGAATTTTTGAAGTTTAAACCAATTAAAATGGATTTTTAAATAATTTTAAATTAATTAATGATTAAAATAATTTAAGAATTAATTAATTTAAATCTTAAGAATTTTTTGGAATTTCAAAATTATTTATATATATATATATACTAATTTTTAAAAGTATTTAAATTATTATTCATTAGTTAAATATTAATTAATAATTAGATATTTAGTTAATTGAAATATAAGATATAATTTGAATTAATTTAATTTCAAAATTAGAATAATTTAAAAAATTAATTAATTAATTATTGGATATTAATTAATTAAATCAGTGAATATTAATTAATTATTAAAATATTAAAATATTACTACTCATTTAAATAATATTAAAAATAGTTTCAATTAAATGTTATTTAAATTTTCAAATATTTTAAAGATTAATATTAAGTTTAAAATTAATTAAGCATTAATTAATTATTTAAAAATTTAATTAAAATATTAAATAATATTTAAATATTTAAAATTATTTTAAACTTTTAAAATATTTTAAATGATATTTAAACTTTATAACTTATTTAATGTTAACTAAAACATTAAAAGTTACTAATTAAAATCTTAAAATTATTTAATATTAAATAAAAAAAATATAGATATATATATATATATTATAAAATATTTAATGAAAATATTAAATAATTTATATATTAATAAAAGTTTAATATCATTTAATATTAATTAAAATAATAAACTATTTAATATTAATTAAAATATTAAATAATTTAATATTAATTAATATTTTAAAATCAGTTAATATTAAATAATATTATAAAGTATTTAATGTTAATTAAAATATTAAGTAAAATCAATTATTAATTAAAGTTGTAAATTATTTAAATTAATTAATATTTAATGATTAATATTTAAATAAAATATTTAATATTTAAAGGTTAATTATTAGTTTATAATAATTAATAATTAATATTAATGTAATTTAAAAATATAATTATAAAATTTAAATTAATAATAATTCTAAATTAAAATTATTTAATTTCTGAAATATATAACAACAACAACAATAACAAGCCTTTGTCCCACTACGTGGGGTCGGCAACATGAATCCTTTTTCTCCATTGTGTCTGGTTCAAAGTCAAATTCTCGTTTAAATCTAATAGAGAAAGATCATTTCTAATATTTTCTAACCAAGTCTTTTTAGGTCTACCTCTACCTTTCTTAACATAAGTCAAATCTAATACCTCTACTTTCCTAACTGGGTCATCGGAAGGCCGTCGTTTTATGTGACCAAACCATCTAAGGCGACTCTCTCTAATCTTATCCTCCATTGGAGCTACTCCAACCTTTTCACGTATATGCTCATTTCGTATCCTGTCTCTAAGAGTAAATCCACTCATCCACCTAAGCATCCTCATCTCCGCAACACATAACTTAGTATTATGCTTCTCTTTTAATGGCCAACATTCTGCACCATAAAGCATTGCAGGTCTCACCACCATCTTATAGAATTTTCCCTTAAGTTTAAGGGGGACTTTTCTATCACACAACAAGCCCGATGCATTCCTCCACTTCAACCATCCAACTTGAATTCTACTGATAACATCCCCATCTATTTCACCATCACTCTGAACAATAGATCCTGAAAGTTCGAAAGGGATGTTAAGCCCTAGTGAACTAGTCCCGAGGCAAACCAAGAGGGGGGGTGAATTGGTTATTTAAAAATTTCACGATAACTATGAAAATCTTTTCGATACTTAGCAGCGAAAACAAGTAAACAATAACGAAAAGATCAACCAACGATATTCGCCCAAGCAGTTTATATTGAAAAGTAAAGTGCAAAACTGAGTCAGAAAAGCAAACCAGATTTTATAGTGGTTCGGTCAACTTGACCTACGTCCACTCCCCGGAGCCTCCCCTTCGGGTATTGCACTAAACGAAAGTGACTCTCCTTTTGCTCCCACAGCAAGGCGGAGAAGCATGTACAAAACACCTCCTTTTCACCACACGGTGAGGCAGAGAACCTGACCTCCTTTCGCTTCCTCCTGAAGCAGGCAGAGAACCTTCGAACTCCTTTTGCTTCCACCTGAAGCGGGCAGAGAACCCGGATCTTCTTGCGAACGATCCTCCCACGAAGAACACTGACTAGACGACAGACGACGAGCGGAGAAGACGACTCTGATCCGTGCTTGGAGCAACCTTAGTGAATCCCTCACTAACTCCCCCTCACAAGATCTCTTCTCTCTCTCCCAACTCTCTCTCTCTCTAGGATTTCTCAGGGAAGAAAGGTAGCAAAAGATTTTTCCAAAAATTGGAAAAAGTTCTTTTAAAGGAGGGCTTAAAATTTGCCCTAAATCTCAACTTGTCGGCCAAGATCGTCCAGGATGATCGGTAGATCGTCCTGTACGATCAGTTCAAATTCAGCTGTTTCAGCCTGGACGATCTGGCTCTTCTGGACGATCAGTAGAAAAAGTTGTTCATATCGTCCCGTACGATCATGCGATCGTCCAGGACGATTAGTTCAAATTGAAGGAAATCGTCCAGAAGACAGTTCGGGTTGTCTAGAGAAATCTGTGCTGGACGACCAAAAAATGACTTGATCGTCCCGGACGATAGGGTAATCGTCCGGTACGATTAGTTCAAAAAGGCCCCAAATCGTCCTGTACATAGTTCTGGACGTACAGCTGAAATGCACAAAACGATCACGATCGTCCGGGACGATCCTGCGATCGTCCTGGACGATGTGATCGTATCAATTAAACATTAATTGCTTTCCTTAATTACCAGACTAATTTAGGCATGATTGTAGTGAATCGTCCAGGACGATACACGTATCGTCCGGGACGATCAGACCAAAATACTTAAAATAAAACTTGCCTAACTTAATCTGGCGGCTGAGAATTTCTGATTTGGGCATATCGTCCCGTACGATCCGTAGATCGTCCAGGATGATCGGCTCAATCAGACCCTCTTAACTTAGTCGCCCTAATTAGGGTTTCTGTTTTAACTGGATCGTCCAGGACGATGCAACTATCGTCCAGGACGATCTGAACAAAAATTGAACAGAAACTCTAACTCACTCAATCTCTCCCCCTGAGTGTGTGTGTGCAAGGTTACTTAGCTAGGGGATCAGTTACATTACAATTGACTCAATAAAAGGAAAAATCATACATTTGACACACTTGGACCCGATCTTGAGTTGGCTTGAGTGGCTCGCGGTCTTTTGTGCCTGAAAAAGATTAGCCAAGCAAAAACACACTGGAAACATGTTTGTCATCATCAAAACCAGATTTGCAACAATCTCCCCCTTTTTGATGATGGCAAACATTTGTAAAGTAGTCTGAAAACCAAGGTAAACTAGGAGATCAAACAAAACAAACATTTTTTTTTTAATTTTCATTTAACAGCTCAAACAATACAGAAAACATGAAACAGAAAATAGAAACAGACACGACACGACTACAACTCTGACTCCCCCTTTTGACATCACAAAAAGGAGGAGGGAAAAAATATAACACGGAAATAAAACATAAAATAAAACATATTGATGTTAGATTCAAAAACCAATGACAGGATAATTGATAGCGCTGAAATCCAAAAAAGGTTGGAAATAATCAACTTTCGTAACTCCGACCCCGGGCACCTTATCGATGCAAACCTCTTCCAACACAAAAATCCGATTCAGAATAAAAGACATTAGATTTGAAAAGAAATCCTTTCAAGCCTCGTTCCAGAAAAATATCTGATATAATAGTGTTACAAAGTAAAAAATCAGAAATCAGGATTTTCAAGACTCAAGCTTTTGAAAATATTAAGTGGCGCACAGATTTTCTAAGATATTTAATAATCTGAAAGGAAAGAAAGCTTGTGTTGGGCTCATTTTGTGCCTCTTTTTCAAATTGGTTGGCGCTTTGCGCATCTTTTGATTTTTGATACACTTTGTGTATCCAATTTGGCAATTTCGCATCTTTTCAGTTTTGGGCTCATTTTATACCTCTTTTTCAAATTATCTGGCGCACTGCGCATCTTTTATAAGCTTTCTCCTTTTCATAATCATTAAAGAGTCTCAGCTGTGAGATTATCTTCCAGACATAGGATATGACTCTCCGCAGTAAGAAAGAACGATTCACAAAAAAAAAAAAATCCATACAACATATGATAAATGCAATCACTTGGTTTAGAAAATCAAACTAATGACTCAAGACTTTGAAAAACACTATTGATATGAGGCAGATTACTGTAGGAAGATAAAATAATCTCTATTTCAAAAACTAACATTTTAATTTTGAAAAGGATTTTTATTCAAAAGAAACTACACACCAGTAAAGGAGTTAGAGGAAGAGAAACAATTATCAATGTTTCTTCCCTTTAACAGATTCAGCGAAGTCAATCACTGCTTATCAGCTTCCAAACCAAAACAAGGTAAAAACTCCCAGTCAAAAATTCAGATCACCAGAAGTAGTGAGCGGTGATCAGATCTTGAAAAGCATAAAAAACAGTAGAAAATCATAGCAAAGTAAATACTCAAATCAAACTAACAAAAAGGGTAACACAGAAATCAGCAGAAGAAATAAAATCAACTGAAAGCAAATAATCAAACCAAAACTAACTAACAGAAATCAGAAATCACAATACAAAAACTAACTAACAGAAATCAGAAAACAGAATACAAAAAACTAACTAACAGAAATCAGAATACCAATCATAACAATCATAAATCAGCAGTCATCAGAATCAAGCATTTATATCAATCACTCCTAATCTGGTTCTCAAAATGCTGAATGAGTCAAAGGCCAGTGGTTTAGTGAATATGTCAGCCAGCAGATTTTCAGTTGCTACGTGGTGTAGCTCAATGTCCCCTTTTGTAACATGGTCCCTAATGAAGTGATGCCTAATGTCAATGTGTTTGGTCCTAGAATGTTGGATTGGATTCTTAGAGATACAGATGGCACTAGTATTATCACACAGAATAGAAATTGTGCCAACAGGTACTCCTAAATCCAAGACTTGCTGCTTCAACCAAAGAACTTGGGCCACACAACTCCCTAAGGAAATGTACTCAGCTTCAGCAGTGGAAAGTGCAACTGAGTTCTGTTTTCTACTGGACCAGGAGACTAACGACTGTCCTATAAATTGACAAGTCCCAGAAGTACTCTTCCTATCCACCCTACACCCCGCAAAGTCAGAGTCAGAATATCCAATGATCTCAAAAGAGGTGCTGTGCCTAGGGTACCAAATTCCTAGGTTTGGGGTCCCTAAAAGATATCTAAGAATTCTCTTAACAGCAGTCAGGTGGGACTCTTTAGGATCAGCCTGAAACCTAGCACAAAGACAGACACTAAACATGATATCAGGTCGGCTAGCAGTCAGGTAAAGCAGTGAACCTATTATCCCTCTATACTTCTTCTGATCAACAGATTTTCCATTTGAATCCTTATCTAACTGAACTGAGGAGGGCATGGGAGTATTGATTGGCTTGGCTTTGTCCATTTCATATTTCTTCAAAATGTCCTTAGTGTATTTTGATTGATTGAGAAAGGTTCCATCATCCGTTTGCCTTATGCTGAACCCCAAAAAGTAGAACAATTCTCCCATCATACTCATCTCAAACTCTTTACTCATTGTTTTAGAAAACTCTTCACATAAGTATTTATCAGAAGATCCAAAAATTATATCATCAACATAGATCTGGACAATGAGTAAGTCATCTCTTAATCTCCTCAAAAAAAGGGTGGTGTCTACGCTCCCCTTAACAAACTCTCTTTCTAACAGGAATGTGCTAAGCCTCTCATACCAAGCTCTGGGTGCCTGTTTCAATCCATATAAGGCCTTTTTTAATTTATAGACATGACTTGGATATTGGGAACTCTCAAAACCTGGGGGTTATTCTACAAAAACATCTTCTTTAATTACCCCATTTAAAAAGGCACTCTTGACATCCATTTGAAACAGCTTAAATCCCTTATAACAGGCAAAGGCTAGTAGCACTCTAATGGCTTCCAATCTAGCTACAGGGGCAAAAGTTTCCTCAAAATCTATCCCTTCAATCTGATTATACCCCTTAGCCACCAATCTTGCCTTATTTCTCACCACCACACCAGAATCATTCATCTTATTCTTAAAGACCCACTTGGTTCCCACAATACTTTGGTTTCTAGGTCTTTCTACTAACTCCCAAACATCATTCCTTACAAATTGATTCAATTCTTCCTGCATAGCTAAAATCCAAAACTCATCCGACAAGGCTTGATTGATGTTGGTGGGTTCAGTCATTGAGATAAATGCAGAATGGTTTACTTCCTTCCTAAGTCCATGCCTAGTCCTAACACCTTCAGAAGGGTCTCCTAAGATCAGTTCTTTAGGATGACTCGAAGAATATCTCCAATCTCTAGGCAGTGTGGTTTGAGGTTCTACCCTTTCCTCCAAATTTGTATTTCCAACTCCTTGGGTAACCTCAACAATCTCTTCATCTTCTACTTCAGATCTAGACTCCTTAGGATCAGATTCATCAAACACTACATGGGTTATTTCTTCCACCACCAAAGTCCTCCTATTGAACACCCTAAAGGATTTCCCCACACTTGAATATCCTAAGAACACTCCTTCATCAGATTTGGGGTCAAATTTTCCTAAGGGTGACTTCCCGTTGTTCAGAATGAAAACCTTACAGTCAAAGACATGGAGGTGGGACAGATTTGGTGTTCTACCCTTAATGATCTCATAAGGTGTCTTGTTCAGTTTGACTCTCACATTCACCCTATTCAGCACATAACAGGCAGTGTTCACCGCTTCAGCCCAAAAGTATTTTGGAAGTGAATACTCGACAAGCATGGCTCTAGCGGCTTCCACTAAGGTCCTGTTCTTCCTTTCAGCTACCCCGTTCTGCTGAGGGGTCCTAGGAGCTGAAAAATTGTGACTAATCCCATGGTTCTCATAAAAACTTCCAAATCTTTCATTTTCAAACTCCCCTCCGTGATCACTATGGATGGTAATAATCTCACATCCTAACTTCTTCTGAATCCAAGTAGAGAAAGATCTAAACTCATCAAATGACTCAGATTTGTGTGACAAAAACTTAACCCAAGTGAACCTTGAATAATCATCAACAATCACAAAACCATAGACTCTCCCCCCTAAGCTGGCAGTGCTAATGGGTCCAAAGAGGTCCATATGAAGAACTTCTAAAGGTCTAGAGGTGCTAATGTCCTTAACTGAGTGAAAAGAGGACTGGACTTGCTTCCCCAACTGACAGGCATCACACAGGTGATCCTTAGTGAACTTAAGCTTGGGCACACCTCTAACTAAGTCCTTTTGGGTGACTCTCCTAAGGGTTTTCATACTGGCATGACACAATCTCCTATGCCATAACCAAGACTCATCAGCAGCAGTTTTTAAGCAAATTGAATTATTAGATTTAATGCTACTTACATCCAGCTTGTAGACGTTGTTGATCCTTTGCCCCTGCAAAACAACTTCATCATTTAAGCTTAAAATGCAGCCAGTGGGCAGGAATTTGATGCTGTATCCCTTGTCACAGAGTTGACTGATGCTCAGCAGGTTGTGTTTCAGTCCATCTACAAGCAAAACATTATCAATCATAAAGTTCTTTGAATCACCAATTATACCTATGCCTACCACCTTCCTGGTGGTGTTATCTCCAAGTGTAACCTTGCCTCCAGCTCTGGCCTCCAGCGAAATGAACTGATTTGCATCTCCAGTCATATGTCTAGAACATCCGCTGTCCAGGTACCACATGCTCTCACGAGGTCTTGTGTGAGAGCACACCTACAAAATCATCAAATGTCAGTCTTAGGAACCCAAACAGGTTTGGGTTCCTTCTTATGAAAAGAAGAATGCGATGCATGAGTGCTGTGCTGTGCAACAGGCAGTTTGGGTCTCCACACCCAATGTGTACTACGGTGAACAGTACAAGTGTGTGATATGTGTCCTAACATGCCACATGAAAAACATCTAACACCAGGAAAAGGATTAACTAAACGTCGTGAGTGATAGTGCCTCTTCCTAGTAGTGTATGAAACATTCTTTGATGAACTTGCAACAAAATTTTTAAAAGGTGGCGGTGCATAAAATTGTTCAAAAGTAGGCGGTGTTTTGTTATTTTCAAAAGCACTGATTTTCACTTTCAAAAACTCAATGTGTTTGTTTAAACTTCTAATTTCAAATGTTTTTGCACTTTCAATACTTTCTAACTCAGATGCCAAATCATTCACTTTCTTAAAAGCAAGTTCTAATTCACCATACGATATTTTTAACAAGTTATGCTCAACAATTAAATCAGAATGCTTTTTATTCAGTTCATCAAACTCATCTAGTAAAGACATGTAATTGCTATCAATGGTGGAATGATCCTTAATCAACACTTCATGCTCTTTTTGCAAAGTCAGATAATCTAGTTTCAAACTAGCATGGGTTTTCTTAAGTTTCCTATACGATATATGAATCTTTTCAGAAACTTCAAATAACTGATCGTAAGTAAGCTCACATACCTCTTCCTGGTCCGACTGACCAGGGTGATCATCCGCCATCAGACACAAGTTTGTTTCCTCCTCTTCAGCTTCAGTCTCAGAAGAGTCGGATGCAGAGTCTGCCCAGAACGCCTTCTGAATCCGCTTCTTATCCTTTCTGAACTTTGGTTTCTCCTCACCCTTCTCCTTGCTTGGGTGAGCTTTAAGTGTTGGACAATCAGCCTTAATGTGTCCAGGCTTCCTGCATTCAAAACAAATCGATTCAGATGAACCCTTAAAGTTTTTATTGAACTTACCCTTGTTCCACTTCTGATAGTTCTTATGTTTCTTCCTTAGAAAGCTTTTGAATTGCCTTGTGATTAAGGCAACTTCATCGCTATCAGACCCGGAAGTGCTAGCATCTGAATCTTTGGCCTTTAGTGCCACGGTCTTCTCTTTCTTGCGTTCTCCTGCATCAAGTTGCCTTTGGTTCACCCCTTGCTCGTAAGCAATGAGTGATCCAAGTAAGCTGTCAATAGAGTAAGTATTTAAATCTTTGGATTCAGTAATAGCAGTAATCTGAGCATCATAAGAAGCAGGCAAACATCTAAGAATCTTGTTCACTCTTTCGTAGTTAGTAAGTTCTCTACCTAAAGCATGCAAAGAGGTAACAATCTGAGTGAACCTTGTGTACATTTCTGAAATAGTCTCACTAGGTTTCATGCGAAAAAGTTCATAATCATGTAACAAGATGTTTAACCTAGATTGTTTGACTTCAGTTGTACCTTCGTATGTTATACATAACCTATCCCAGATTTCCTTTCCCGTTGTACAAGTAGAAACACGCATATAGTCTTCAGATTTCAAAGCACAAAAGAAACAGTTCAAATATTTTGCATTCAACTGTGCTAAATCACGATCATCAAACGTCCAATCAGGAAACGGCAATTCAATTTTCACATTGTTAATCATTCGAAAAGGTGGTTCGTATCCGTCCTTAACTAACATCCACATGCGATAATCAATAGATTATAGAAAAGTAGACATGCGTGTTTTCCAAAAATCAAAAGGAATATTGTCAAACAACGGTGGTCTAGTTATAGAATAACCTTCAGCAGTATTACGATTGTTACAATTAGCCATTGGATCAAATTCAAAAGTTTTTAAACAGAAATTTTGAATCCCGCTCTGATACCACTTGAAAGTTCGAAAGGGATGTTAAGCCCAAGTGAACTAGTCCCGAGGCTAACCAAGAGGGGGGGTGAATTGGTTATTTAAAAATTTCACGATAACTATGAAAATCTTTTCGATACTTAGCAGCGGAAACAAGTAAACAATAACGAAAAGATCAACCAACGATATTCACCCAAGAAGTTTATATTGAAAAGTAAAGTGCAAAACTGAATCAGAAAAGCAAACCAGATTTTATAGTGGTTCGGTCAACTTGACCTACGTCCACTCCCCGGAGCCTCCCCTCCGGGTATTGCACTAAACGAAAGTGACTCTCCTTTTGCTCCCACAGCAAGGCGGAGAAGCCTGTACAAAATACCTCCTTTTCACCACACGGTGAGGCAGAGAACCTGACCTCCTTTCGCTTCCTCCTGAAGCAGGCAGAGAACCTTCGAACTCCTTTTGCTTCCACCTGAAGCGGGCAGAGAACCCGGATCTTCTTGCGAACGATCCTCCCACGAAGAACACCGACTAGACGACAGACGACGAGCGGAGAAGACGACTCTGATCCGTGCTTGGAGCAACCTTAGTGAATCCCTCACTAACTCCCCCTCACAAGATCTCTTCTCTCTCTCCCAACTCTCTCTCTCTCTAGGATTTCTCAGGGAAGGAAGGTAGCAAAAGATTTTTCCAAAAATTGGAAAAAGTTCTTTTAAAGGAGGGCTTAAAATTTGCCCTAAATCTCAACTTGTCGGCCAAGATCATCCAGGACGATCGGTAGATCGTCCTGTACGATCAGTTCAAATTCAGCTGTTTCAGCCTGGACGATCTGGCTCTTCTGGACGATCAGTAGAAAAAGTTGTTCATATCGTCCCGTACGATCCTGCGATCGTCCGGGACGATTAGTTCAAATTGAAGGAAATCGTCCAGAAGACAGTTCGGGTCGTCTAGAGAAATCTGTGCTGGACGACCAAAAAATGACTTGATCGTCCCGGACGATAGGGTAATCGTCCGGTACGATTAGTTCAAAAAGGCCCCAAATCGTCCTGTACATAGTTCTGGACGTACAGCTAAAATGCACAAGACGATCACGATCGTCCGGGACGATCCTGCGATTGTCCTGGACGATGTGATCGTATCAATTAAACATTAATTGCTTTCCTTAATTACCAGACTAATTTAGGCATGATTGTAGTGAATCGTCCAGGACGATACACGTATCATCCGGGACGATCAGACCAAAATACTTAAAATAAAACTTGCCTAACTTAATCTGGCGGCTGAGAATTTCTGATTTGGGCATATCGTCCCGTACGATCCGTAGATCGTCCAGGACGATCGGCTCAATCAGACCCTCTTAACTTAGTCGCCCTAATTAGGGTTTTTGTTTTAACTGGATCATCCAGGACGATGCAACTATCGTCCAGGACGATCTGAATAAAAATTGAACAGAAACTCTAACTCACTCAATCTCTCCCCCTGAGTGTGTATGTGCAAGGTTACTTAGCTAGGGGATCATTTACATTACAATTGACTCAATAAAAGGAAAAATCATACATTTGACACACTTGGACCCGATCTTGAGTTGGCTTGAGTGGCTCGCGGTCTTTTGTGCCTGAAACAGATTAGCCAAGCAAAAACACACTGGAAACATGTTTGTCATCATCAAAACCAGATTTGCAACAGATCCAAGATATCTAAAACGTGTACTCTTATTAATGACTTGATCGCCCAAAGTCACAATCCCCTCACTAGGTCTATTACTGCTAAAATTACACTCCATATATTCAGTTTTAGATCTACTCAAGCGAAAACCTTTAGACTCTAAGGTTGATCTCCAGACTTCAAGTTTACCTTCAACTCCCTCTTTAGTCTTGTCAACAAGAAGAATATCATCAGCAAAAAGCATACACCAGGGTACATCCTCTTGTAAATGTCTAGTGAGAACATCCATGACTAACGTGAAAAGATATGGGCTTAAAGCTGATCCTTGATGTAATCCAACCAAAATAGGGAAATACTTGGTCAAACCACCTTGTGTTTGAACACAAGTAGTAGCTCCTTCATACATATCTTTAATGATTTGAATATAAGCATTATTAACTCCTTTCTTTTCAAGAACTCTCCATAGCACTTCTCTTGGAACTTTATCATATGCTTTCTCTAAATCAATAAATATCATATGTAGATCCTCCTTATTCTCCCTATATTTCTCCATCAAACCTCTCAATAAATGTATGGCTTCCATAGTAGACCTACCAGGCATGAATCCAAATTGATTTTGAGAAACATTAGTATCACGCCGCAGCCTACGCTCCATAACTCGCTCCCATAGTTTTAAAGTGTGACACATTAACTTAATTCCTCTATAATTCGCACAATCTTGTGCATCACCTTTATTCTTATAAATAGGAATCAATACACTCATTCTCCACGCATCTGGCATCTTTTTAGTCTTCAAAATATTATTAAAAAGTTTAGTTAGCCAAGAAATTCCTTCATCTCCTAAGCATTTCCACATCTCTATTGGGATACCATCAGGTCCAACAGCTTTTCCACACTTCATTTTCTTTAAAGCCTCTCTAACTTCAGTTTTACTAATACGCCGATAAAAACAGAAATCTTTATTTTCATTTAGGATGCTAAGGTCACTAAAGTCAAATGTATTCCTACAATCTTCATTAAAAAGTTTATCAAAATATCTCATCCACCTTTGTTGAATATCATCTTCTAAGAAAAGTACTTTTTGATCTTCATCCTTAATACACTTCACTTGAATTAAATCCTTACTACTCCTATCTCTTTGTTTGGCTAGCTTATACATATATCTTTCTCCCTCCTTAGTATCTAATCTATTATATAAATCATTAAAAGCTAAGATCTTTGCATCACATATTGCTTTCTTAGAATCCTTACATGCCTCTTTATATCTTTCCCAATTATCAGAATTTTTACATCTAAACCAATAATAATTTAAAATTAAAATTTAATATTTATTATAAAAAAAGAATAAAATAAAATTAAAATAAAATAAAAAAAAACAGTGATAGGGCCACGTGGCAGCAACTGATTAGCCGTTGCAAACCGCGGCCAATCATTGCCTGGCGGCGCAATGATTGCGCCGCCGGCAATGATTGGCGAGTAATGAAACCGCGGACGCGGTTTCACTAATCCACGTCAGCAGCGGTTCTGAACCATTGGATCGCCCGCGTTAATGAACGGATGGCCGAGATTGAATCCCGCGGTTCTGATTTCGTAGGGAAAGATCAGATGGCGGACGTTCGATCCCGCGGTTTGAACGAAGGGCTCAGATCGAGCCGGTCGAGATCCTGAACGACGGACGCAAGCATGAGGTTTGACCGGCCCGCGGTATGACGAAATCTCAGCCGTTGATGCGATGATCAACAGCTAATATTTCGTACACCTGATCGGTTCTACGAAAACACCCTAGGATTATTTTTTTGACTCGTTTGGTCGATCCGGTAAACCAAATTTAATAAAATTTTAAACCTAAATACAATAAGTGAACAGAAATCGTGTGGGATTTCTATTTTGGTTTAAAATGGATTCAATAGAAAACTATTTAATTCTAAGCTATGTGACCTAGGGTTAAGGATTTTGAGAATTTTTACCGTTAGATCGGAGGGAGAATGATATGGCTGAATTTGTAGACTGTCCACGATTATTTCCCTTTCAAAAATCGAAGCCTGAAATGCTCTAGATCTTCCACTTCGAGTCTTAGACGGATTGAAGCTTATACTCGCCGGAAACTTCGTCGGCGGCAGCCTTGACCGGTCGGATTTTGCTAGAAATGTCTGGAGAGGATTGAGGAAGGCTCAACTAAGCAGGGGTTATGCTCTGGGAAAGCTTGAGTGGAGAGAGAATGAATAGAATTCAATGCTCCTTCAAATGAAGGTTTTCCCCTATTCAAAAGTCTCCAAAGGAGCCTTCTAGGTCAAACCTGGTTGACCTGGTCAACCAGGTGGGTCCAGAGTCTGAAAATAGGCTCAACATACTTAAAATGATATTTAGAGACCAATGGAGGTGGTCCCAAGGTCTGGGGAGGTCATTTGGTCAAAATGACCTGTTTTGACCCTAAAGGGGCCTTCTGGGTCAACTAGGTTGACTTAGTCAACCAGGTTGACCCAGGGGCTGGTTCTGGGTTCAATGGGTTTGGTTTGACATTTGAAATTTGCTGGAAGTGACTGCATTTGATTTGGAGCTCATTTGACCAAAGTGACTATTCACACCCCATAGGGGTATTTTGGTCATTTTGACCCCTGATCAACTGGGGGTCAAATTGAGTCCAACAAAATGCATTTTAATGCTCAATGGTTCATAATCAAGGGTCTGGAGGTGATTGGAAGCTTTGGAGAAAGCTCCAAGATCAAAATCCACTGGGTGGTAGATCCAGTGGCATAGACTGTAAATATTTGAAGGTTTTACAGCCTTTGGATTTCAATTCAGATTCTGGGGTTAGAGATCTCAGAATGAGCTTGAATTTGGAGGGTTGACTCTAGATACATGTCATATGAGTGTGGAACTGATAGATCTTGAATCAGAGGTCATTTGATAGGGTTTTGAAATGTTCAAAGATTTACTAGAAAAGGCTTTCAGGACTTAGACCTTTGGCCTTGGATTTGAATCTGGAAATCTGGTTTTGAATTGGATTTTGAGCTTGAATGGTAAGATTTGAATTAAGTTTAGGTTGAATTGAAGCTTGGATAGATCTAGAAGAATCATAGGGTTTAGAATAGGTCCTAAGGTCCAAATCAGCTTAAGGAATTCCTAGAGTCTAGAATAGATCCTAGGGACTGGAGTCTGGGAAGATCCTAGAATCTAGAAGTCCTAGGGAAATCCTAGGATCTGGGGTCTAGAAGAATCCTATAATCTAGAAGAATCCTAAGATCTAGGAATTCTAAGATTCAAGATCTAGAAGGATCTTAGGATCTAGAGTAGATCCTAAAGTTTGATTTCTAGGAAGATCTTAGGGTTTAGGAGGATCATATGATCTGGAGTCAGGTAGAATCCTAGGGTCTAGAATAGATCCTAGGGTCTGAAGTCTAGGAGAATCCTATAATCTAGAATAGTCTGGAGATTTGATTGATCTGGGGTCAGGATTGATTTGAATTTAGATTGAACTGAGATCGGATTGATCCTAGGGTCAAGATTAAATCCTAAGGATTGGAAAGATCCTAAGGTCTGGATTGGTCATGCTAACCTCATACAAAAATGAGGTCAACAAATGGACCCCCAATATGTGTAATAGAATGTAGTTCTATTGCACATATTGGTGTTGACCGAATAGAATGGTCAAGTCTGGAGTTTTGATCCTAAGGGAAAGAGAAATTCATCCCTGGGGAATCGGAGTTTGAATAGATACTAGGTAGTGCTAGGAAAAGCGTACTCTACCACTAGTGGGTCATGTCCTAAGGAAAAGGAAGAATCTATCCCTAAAGGAGAAGGAAGTCTAAGTGATCCTATAGGAAGGAAGAACTCCTAACTATAAAAGATTAAATCTAGATTTGATTCTAAGGGAAAGGAAATCCTAACCTTAGAAAATTAAATTTGAAATGACACTAGGGTAGTGCTGGGGACAGCGTACTCTACCACTAGTAGATCTAGTCCTAGGAGAAGGAAGAAAACCTATCCCTAAGGAAACGAAGGCCTGGATGATCGTATAGAAAGGAAGAATTCCTAACTGTAGAGGATCAAGTTTGAATTTTGATACTAGGGCAGTGCCACGAAGGGCGTACTCTGCCACTAGTAGATCTAATCCTAAGGGAAGGAAGAAAAACCTAGCCCTAAAGAAAAGGAAGCTTGATTGAGATTGATTCCAGGATGGTGCCATAGAGGACTTACTCCATCACTGGGGAGTCTAATCCTAAGGGAAGAAAAAGTCTACCCTAAGGAAAAGATAACTGGATGATCTCATAGGAAAGTAGTATTGCTTCCTATAGGAGATCAGGCTTAAAGTTTTGAATTTTGAAACTAGAATGGTACCGCAGAGGGCGTTATCCATCACTAGTAGATCTAATCCTAAGGAGACAAAGTACGATGACTCACATCTATCCTTAAGGAAAAGAAAACTAGAAGAAGCTAGGATGGTGCCATGAAGGGCGTACTCCACTACTAACAGATCTACTCCTAAGGATAGAAAGCACGATGACTCACATCTAACCTTAAGGAAAAGAAAATTGGAAGAAGCTAGGATGGTGCCACGAAGGGCGTACTCCACCACTAGCGGATCTAATCCTAAGGGTAGAAAGCACGATGACTCACATCTAACCTTAAGGAAAAGCAAACTGGATGATCTTGTGAGAAGGAAGCATTGCTTCGCACAGAATCAGGTCTGGAGTGATCGTATGTAAAGGACACTTGCTTTACATAGAGGATCAGGTCTGGAATGATCATATGTAAAGGAAATTTGCTTCACATAGAGGATTGAATCTGGATGATCGTGTATAGAGGAAACTTGCTCTATATAAAGGATCAAGTCTGGATTGATCGTATGTGTAGGAAACTTGCTTCACACAGAGGATCGAGTCTGGATGATCGTGTATAGAGGAAACTTGCTTTATACAGAGGATCGAGTCTGGATTGATCGTGTATAGAGGAAACTTGCTCTATACAGAGGATCGAGTCTGGATTGATCGTATGTGAAGGAAACTTGCTTCACATAGAGGATCTAGTCTGGATGATCGTGTATAGAGGAAACTTGCTCTATATAGAGGATCGAGTCTGGATTGATCGTGTATAGAGGAAACTTGCTCTATACAGAGGATCGAGACTGGATTGATCGTATGTGAAGGAAACTTACTTCACATAGAGGATCTAGTCTGGATGATCGTGTATAGAGGAAACTTGCTCTATACAGAGGATCGAGTCTGGATTGATCGTATGTGAAGGAAACTTGCTTCACACAGAGGATCGGGTCAGGAATGATCATATGTGAAGGAAACTTGCTTCACATAGAGGATCGAGTTTGGATGATCGTGTATAGAGGAAACTTGCTCTATACAGAGGATAAGATTTAAATTCTGGAATTTGAAATTTGAATGATTTTTTAACTTGAATTTAAAGATGTTTGAATTTGAAACTTGATTTGAATTGGTTTGGAATTTGAAGAATTTTAAACTTGAAGTTTGATTTGACTTTGATTCATCTTGAATTTAATTTCGGATTTTCAAAAACTTGAACAAAATTGAGCTGAATAGATTCAAAATTTGAAAATTTTATTGATTCGAAATTCGAGCTACATCAAGCATAGTATTTTTTCAGGAATCGCCCGTTTACATGAAGCATTGGGTGATTTCCTTTACAATCCACTAGCTGATACGAGCCTCCTTCGTAAACTGTTTCCACTACGAAGGGTCCTTCCCAGGTTGGTTCAAACTTTCCACCGAGCTTTTGGTGGGCTAAGATAGGCCTCCGAAGAACCAAGACCAAGTCGCCTACTCGGAAGGTTTTAGGTCACACTAACTTATCATGAGCTTGAACCATTCTGGCTTTATAAAGTTCTAGATTCTGCTGGGCTTGGAGACGACGTTCTTCAAGACCCTCAAGTTCTTCAAGTCGAAGTTGTGCATTCTGTTCTGTTGTGATCTGATTCTGGACTGCAGTTCTGAGTGAAGGGATTTGAATTTCCAGAGGGAGTACGGCCTCAGACCCATACACTAGTGCAAATGTGTGTGGATTGGATCGGGGTTTGATATGTGGTCCTGTAGGCCCACAGAGCTTCCACCAACCTCTCATCCCACTGACGTTTATTGTCATCCAGGATCTTTTTGATGATTTGTACCAGGGTTTTATTGAAGGCCTCAGCCAATCCATTAGCCCGTGGGTAATTGATCGTTGAGTATCTCCAATCAATACCGTGGTGACTTGCAAAGTTATTGATTTTTGTAGACTTGAAAGCGGACCCATTATCAGATATGATTCTGCGAGGTACGCCGAATCGATATATGATATGGTCACGAAAGAATTTCATTACATGATGTGATGTTACATTTCTTAGTGGTATTGCTTCTGCCCACTTTGAAAAGTAATCAGTCGCTGCTAAGATGAAGCGATGACCCCTTGAAGAAGGAGGGTCAATTGGCCCGACGATATCTGTGCCCCAACTTTCGAAGGGCCACGAGGCTATCGTAGGATGCAACACATTAGGCGGCTGATGTAAAACCACACCATGAACTTGGCATTGATGACAACATTTTGCAATTTTCATGCAATCGTCAATCATCGTAGGCCAGTAGTAACCAAGTCTTTTAATTTTCATTTTCATCTTAGGACCCGATTAATGAGCACCACACAGTCCGGCATGGACTTCGTTAACGATCTTCAGGGCCTCTCGTTTGTCTAAACAACGGAGCCACATCTGATCGAACGAACGTCGGTACAACGTATCGTTGACTAGCGCATATGATAGGGCACGTTTCTTAATTTGATTGACAAGAGACCTGTCGTGGGGAAGCTTGCCTTCTTGCAAATACTTGATTATTGGTTGTCTCCAATCTTGTTCTTCATCGACTGCTGAAGATGTAGAAAGGACCTGGGAGGATTGATTGTTGAGGTATTCCATGTCTACAGGGGACAGGACTTGACGACCCTGAACTTCTATAGGGATGAAGTCTTCTTCTGGGCAAGCAAATTCCTTTGCAAGCTTTGCTAGGGCATCCGCCGAGGAATTGCTTCCACGAGGAACCCTATACATAGTTACAATGGGAATTTTCTCGAGTAGGTGCATTGTATATTGGTGATATTTCAGGAGTTTAGGATTCAAATCCTTATAGGTCCCTGCAACTTGGCTGATCACCAGTTGAGAGTCACCATAGATCTTAATCTCTTTAATCTCCATTAGGATTGTAAGTTCCAAACCAGTTATCAAAGCTTCGTACTCAGCTTCGTTGTTCGTACAAGGTTCTGATAAATGGTAGGAAAAGTGCATCATTCCCTTATCCGGTGTTATGAAAACCAGACCGACTCCGGCTTTTCCAGGAATAGTAGATTGAGGTGTTTTGCCCCTTTGAGAGGACGCTGCACCATCAAAATACATTTCCCAGGTTTGAACATTGGATTCCTCGAAACTCATGATTTGCTCGTCGGGTAAATCATCATTTAGAGGAGATTCCGCCGGTAGCGGGTGTGCCGCAAGGAAGTCGGCGACGGCCTGCCCTTTCACAGCACGCAGGGGAATGAAAGTGATTTCAAATTGTAACAATATCATAGACCAACGAGCCAGACGTCCTAACAACGTGGGCTGGGTCATAAGATATTGCAGGGGGTTAACACTGGAAATCAGACTGACCTGATGAGAAAGCATGTAATGTCTTAGTTTTTGTGCTGCAAAAACTAAAGCAAGGCAATATTTCTCAATTGCAAGATATCGAATTTCCGTTGGAAGTAATCTCTGACTCAGGTAGTAGAGCGCATTCTCTTTCCCATCGTCATTGATTTGAGCTAGAAGAGCCCCAAGAGATTCGTCAAGGGCTGAAGTGTAAAGGATTAAAGGTCTTCCCGGAATGGGGGCTGCCAAAACTGGCGGATTTGTTAGGTATTGTTTGATATTTTCGAAAGCATTTTGGCATTTCTCGTCCCAAATGAATTTGGCGTCCTTTTTAGCTAGGACAGAGAATGGTTGACATCTTCCAGAAAGATTAGAAATGAATCTTCTTATATACGCCAGCCTGCCCTGGAGAGATCTCAGTTGAGTGAGACTCTTAGGAGGCGGCATATTTAAGATAGCTTCAATTTTGGCAGGATCAATTTCGATTCCATGGTGCCTAACTACGAAACCTAAGAACTTCCCTAACGTGACGCCGAAAGCGCACTTCAAGGGATTCATTTTAAGGTCGTAGCGGCGCAACCGCTCGAAAACAATTCTTAAATCATAAAGATGAGCCTCTTTCACCCTGCTCTTGACAACTAAATCGTCGATGTAACATTCGACTTGATTATGTATTAAGTCATCAAAGATATGAGTCATGGCCCGCTGATAGGTTGCACCAGCATTTTTGAGGCCAAAGGGCATCACTTTATAACAAAAGATCCCTATAGGACTTCTGAATGCAGTGTTTCTCTCATCTTCTGGGGCCATCTTGATTTGATTATAACCAGACGAACCATCCTTAAAGGAGAAAACAACGTGCGAGGAGGCAATGTCCACCATGAGTTCTGGGATTGGCAAAGGAAATTCATCCTTAGGACATGCCTTATTCAGGTCTCTATAGTCAACACAGACTCGGATTTGACCATTCTTCTTTCGAACTGGCACGACGCTGGCTACCCAAGAAGGATATTGTTCTTCTCGAATAAATCCAGCCTCTGCCAACTTCTTGACTTCAAAAATGACTTGTTGTTCTATCTCCAGAAGCATGCGTCGTGGAGCTTGTTTGACAGGAATGGCATCATGCCGGATTCCAAGTTTATGGACTGCTACGTCAGCAGACAACCCCAACATTTCATCATATGTCCAGGCAAATCAGTCTTTAAACTCGGATAGAAGTTGAATTAGATCCTCAGACTCATCCTCACTCAACAAAGAACTTATGAAAGTGGGGCGAGGGTCATCCTCTGTTCCAAGGTTGATTTCTTTAAGTTCATCGACTGTTGATTTAATTTCTTCTTCGAATTCAGGGGGTGCATCCCGAACCTGAAGTTCGTCAGAATCATCAAGAGTCTCCAAACAAAGTCCATCGAATGAATCAATGACTTCAGTAGGGACATCTTTAAATTCAGGACGACTAGTTATCATTAGACAAAACTCGTCATCGTCAAACGATCTAACGGTACTAAAGCCGATACCACTGGTCCAATGTTTATTAAATTTTGAATTTCAAAGACTTTCGTGGTATCTAGCCTGACCCTTAGTCCATTGACTCGGAGCAAAACCTTTAGAAATAAGAGATTTAACACCAGCAGGAAAGTAGCCAAAAGGTAATTCCATTAATTCATTGAAATTTGCCTCTTCAAGGATTACATCATCTTCATTCCTTGAGGAGGAAGAGCCAGGGAAGAACTTCTTAGCTTTCCTTACTTCTCCATCTAAGTTCGGAGCATCCTTAATTACTAACCCTGAGACCCTGTCAACAGACAGTGGGGTTAAGGTTAAGGATTCAACCATTCTATTAAGCTTTTCATACAAACTCAATTCAAGCTCGTCACTTTGAATATTTAATTTTGTATCCTCCTGGTCACTATCTGATTCTAAAGTGAGATCAAACTTCGGAGGAGGATTGATTTTTGTATAGTCAAAAGCAAATCTGGCACCCCTTTTTCTTGAATCTTCATCAGAACTTGTTTCAAGTTCGACATAGATCGGGGAATTTCTTTTTTCAATTGAAGGGCGACCTCGACCGCGTGCTCTTTGGGCCATCCTCCCACCTCTTTGAGGTATAATGTTTAGAGGCCTGAAGATCACACGCTCGACGTCGTCTCACTACTTGAGTTTTGTCTCTTTTGATTTTTGATTTTTTCTTTTCTCAATCTTTGAATTGCTTTTGAACTTTGATTTTCTGCTTTTTCCTCCTTGACGTTGATCTCTACCTTAGAACAGGTAGTGGACCCTTTAGGAACGTAGTACGCCGCATCCTCGTAGATCCCGATCTTGTGAATAGAGAATGGTTGCAGATCACCCTTAATTTCAAACGGAATGCCATCTCGTTGGTACTTGATGCATTGATGTAGGGTAGAAGGAACCATCCTATACTCATGGATCTAGGGCCTTCCTAGGAGCACGTTAAAGGACGTTGCCGAATCAATTATATGAAATTTCGCTTCAGTTTTCAATTCTCCTATCTCTAGAAGAAGGGTAACTGAACCTAAAGCCTTCTCGCCCTTTTCATTGAACCCACGAAGCACTAACTTGTCAGTTGAGAGCTTGCTAGTATCAATTCTAAGGTATGCGAGAGTCTTTATGTTCATCATGTTGACCGATGCACCCGGGTCAACTAGAACTCTTGATAACTTAAACTTGCCCACATTTACTGTGATGTAAAGTGGACGATTATGGTCGGCAGTTCCAAGGAGTAAATCTTCGTCAGAGAAGATAACCCCAGGGATTTCCTTAAAGTACAAAGCTTCTTTCTCGGAAGTTGAGGCTAATTGAGCTAAGAAAATCTCTGGGTCGAGAAGTGCTTTAATTAGAGTCTCCATCATCTCTTTTGAAAGGACAAGGGCATCATAAATGCTCAATTTGGCGGGCAACTTCCTAAGGTGAGCTAAGACATTATAATCAACACTTGGAACATTAACGTTGGGACCCGGTGGATTTGAAAGAATTGGAGTTGATTGTTGAGCGGGGATTTGAATTGGATCATCAGAAACAACTTGTTTTCCTTTATCCTGAGGAGGTAGCCTAGGGGGTAAGACCTTCCCAGCACGTAGTTGTACTTGCACGACTTCATCGGAAGAACAAACTACAGGGGAGTCTACGCTCTCCTTAGGCGATTGATTGTCGTTATCTGAGCGAGAGTCCGAATCTGAAAAGTCTATCACGACAGGACTCCCTTGAAAGTTAATTTCAGGGGTTTCACTATCTGATAAGACATCAGATTCGTTTCTCTCTTGAAGAGTCAAATCTGGAGAGTTGAGTGTTTGAATTTCTTGATTGATCTCAACTTGTTCTTGATTATTTTCAACAGAAGAGTCATTTACACTTTCATTCTCAACATTAATCATCAAAATATGAGCAGAAGGATCAGACTTTTTATTTAATTTTCGACCCTTTGCCTTTGATGGGGCAAAGTAAAAGTCAGATAATTTCAGTGGTGACAGAGGTTTTGAGCCACCATCAACCACTTGTACAGATCTCTCATCAACAAATTTCCTCTCTACAGAAAATTCACTCTTTTCATTTTTATTTAGTACAGTAGTTCCTAAGACTACTGGAGAGGAAACTGTCCCAACGTCCTCCTGCGAAGCCTCGAGGTCAACTTCCCAGATCGGGTCCCGGGCTCTCGTCGGTAACTGTTGAGAAAGATGAAAAGATTTATTAATCGACTTTTTAAATGCCCGAGATAGTGCTATATCCCAACCATCTTCAATGGACAGAGAAAAGTTAAAATTCATACATGAGATGGATTTGACAGACCCCTGATCCGGATCGACCAGGTACTCCTTTGGAATTATAATATTACCTTGACGGAAGTTCTTTTCTAGCCAATCTTTGAAGACGATGCAGTCTTCGATTGTGTGGCCAAACATGCGATGGTATGGGCAAAAAGTTGGATCATCCTTCTTATTTGCCTCTTCCGGCTTCTTGGCCTCCGGCAATCTAAAATCTGGCTTCTTCTGAAGACTTTTAAAGATCTTTCTCACCGACTCCCTCTTAAATGGATATGTACGAGTCAATCTCTCTTTAAAAGAAATCGGGTGAGAATCTCTTGTAGGTTGAGAAGTTACCTGAAAAGGTGGAGATTTCTAAGTTTGTTGTGTCGGAGAATTACTGGACTGAACATTCATTAGTTTCTTCCCCTTATCAACAGCTGAAACCATTGCCGTTCTCTTTTCAAAGGACTTCAATGGTTTGCTAGCTTTCTTTTCCTCAGTAGAATCCTTCAGGAATGGCATTTTGGAAGCCTCTTCCTGTAGATTACTAGCCTTATTCAAAAGTTTTTCGAAGGTTTTGATAGTGAAACCCTTCAGGAGAAAAGCAATAGGCCCGTGGATATTCTTTAAAAGAATCTCCACTGCATGTTGCTCTTGCAACTGGGGTTCACACTTCATCGAAAGATTTTGCCATCTCAAGATGTACTCAACCAAAGACTCTCCCGGTTTTTGTTTTTCGATGACGAGATCACCAACGGTTACACGCTGCTGAGCTCCTGAGAATCTCTTTAAGAATAGACTCTCGAGCTCTGTGAATGTTTTCACTGAACCATTAGGTAGATCTGCGTACCACTCAAAAGTAATACCGGATAGACTACTCACGAACTGGCGAAAGAGTAGAGCATCTGACCCTCCTGCGTTGCAACAGCTCGCTCGGAAGTGGGCCAGGTGCTGTCTTGGGTTTTCTAAACCACTAAAATCTTTGAATGAAGGTGGCACAAAGACTTTAGGATAAGAAACTGAATCATATTCTTCAGGGTAGGGTCTACCCTTTGGAATAGATACAGTCCCTTGAGAATGGGCTAAGGCCTCCCTCACCTGGGTTTCGATCATCTGGCGGATATCTTTGTCGGCTGGAGAGGTTGGGGAAGCAACCTCTGGAGTTCTAGGACTTGATTCTATTTTCCTGCTGTGCTCACCCACTGTGTGTGTTGTAGGTTGCAACTGCTCGGATTGAGATTGATGTGCCTTGATCATCTGATTTTGCATCTGTTCCATTCTGAGCATCATCTGTTCAATTTTATTTTCCAGACTCTTGATGTATTCATCTTTCTCATTCAATTTAATTGATCCATCGGAGTCTGAATCTACTGCTGCAGAGGCTTCTTCTTTACCAGATCGGTGTCTTGAAGGCTCAGCATCTTTATTTGATGCTCTGGTTTCCACCATGCAAATGTTCCCAGCTGAATCTTCTTCCATCAGATCATCTGCTTCTGGATCAAAGGCTTCAATTGCCTTATTTTTAAGTATGTCCCTTATTTCCTGTACCACCTCATCGACCGGTCTACCCTCAATTGACTCGAGATCGATTGGTAGGTACCCTTTATAGTTAATCATCTCTTCAAATTCCTCATCTCCGAACTGGGTGAGGACCTCTTGAATTTTCAAATCATCAGCAGTAGGTTTTGCCACCAACTGATCTAACATCTCTTGATCGTCCTCAAGTTCTGTCCCCTCCCCTCCGACTGTCCCGGGGTCGGTAGTCGTGAGGGTGACATCCTCAACAGGGTGAGGGATATCTAACCTAACAGGTGACGAAGGAGTTTGACTTGTGAGAACTCCAAAATCAATCTGAGGAGAATCTTCACATCCCTGAATAAGGAGTCGGGGGATCTTAACAGGTGACTGGACTGGTAACTGAACTGGTGACTGAACTGGTGTATCTCTAATCTGAATCCCAACAGTTCTGCTTATTTTCATTGGCACATAAGGTTCATCCAAAAGTATGGGCCTCTTGCCCTTAACATCAACTAGCTGTAAGTCTTTAACGATCTCTTTTGATTTGGCTATCACAGGGGCCAACTTTGAGAGTCTTGAAGGGGGAACTGGAGGTCTACCACTGAGAGGGTGACTCCTACCAGACCCAGTTAAAACTATCTCCTCAGTTTTGGCAGTTGGGAGACGAGGCACCCAATGATATCCATCCACTAATACTGAGGCAACTGGTTGCTTAACAAACTTTTTATTTCTCCTCACTGGCTGAGGAGTCAGGTTTCTTGCTTCAGATTTTTCTTCTTTTAGAACTTCATTCTCAAGCTTGTGTGAGATCACTCCCTTCAGGTGTCTCACATATTGTTCTTTGGTCTGACCTGTCTCAGCAGCACAGGTATGAATGATGTTCCTTAACATCCTAGTTCTCAAAGTATTCTTCTCCTTAGTGGTTCTCTTAACAGTATAGTCGACTGGGCTAGGTGGAGAGCTAGCAATCCGCGTGACTCTCTCCTCCCCGACAGCAGCTGCGAGGGGGTGAAAACGACTCCCTTTCAGGAGTGGAGAAGAGGCAGGGATAGGCAGCTCCTCAGCAGCCTCAGGCTCAACTAAACTCAGGGCTTTCTATTCAGCTATCTTCCTTGACTTGGTAATTTTCTTCCTTATCCTTCTCAGGTAGTTCTTCCTAGCACTCTTAGTGCCAAACAGTGCTGCAGAACTAGAAGACCCTTTCTCAACAGTAGATTTCACTTCAATTTTCTTGTCCTCACTTCGAACTGAGGGTACAGAAGGTGTAAGGGTAGCACCTGCTGCCAGTTCCAACACTGGGGGAAGGTCACTCGTAGCTCCCACAGCTAGTTCCACTACTGGACCATTCTCACCCTCAGCAGCGAGATTAATGATTGTTCCACCATTAACAGACAGTTTCAGAGTCTTGAAACCCATTCCAAACTGAATTGCACTGCTATGAATTAACTCTTCGACTTGGAGGTCTCGGTCAACAGAGAACAGAAGTTTCCTATCCATTGCAGAAGATTTGATTGTCTGAAATTTGAAAGAGAAGATTTGAATCAATTTTTTTTGAATTTGAATTTTGACAAGAAATTTTCTATATTTTATCACATAAATCGAATTATAGGAACTATAATCCGATATATAGTGATAAAGTATAGATATCAATTTTGACTTGAAGAAAATTTGAATTTTTGTTGTATATGTTCAACTACAAGAGAATGTTGTAGAGAACGTATAACAACAACGGTCTGGATTTGAATTGAAAGGATTTGACGAGGGTTTGAAATTTTGAAGATTAAAAGATTTTCTTTGACTATTTGGAACCAATAAGTCGGATTTGATTTCAACTTAATAGTTAACAAAATATCAAAGAAAGTCAAGGAGTTTTGACTCGACTCTCATATCCCACTGATCAGGCTAGGGATAAGATGTCAGAGGTTTGAGTTGATGAAAAGGCTAGATGATTAAATTTGAATCTGGAAATGGTACATGTTATACTACAAGAGAATATTATAGTAGTACATGTGACAGTGAAAATTGATTTTGAATTGAAAGGGAATTTAAGTGACTCAAAAATCCGGCAGCATCTCCCCTTATTTTTGAAACTCGAGGTGTTGAATTTGCATTCAACAAGACAGTTTACAAACATTAGGGAAGATTTTACGGAAAGGAACTCGACTCTTTATATCTTATCAAAGATAAAATGTCAGAGTTCAAAGATTTGAAATACACTGAAAATAAATGTTGAATTTGAATTGTCACTGTTAATCTACAAGAGGTATTGTAGAAGAACATTCGACAAGTGACGATTAAAACTTGAAGAGAATTGAACGGATGTTTTTGAAAATTTGAATTTCCGGCAGCACCTCCCCTTATTTTTGAAACTCGAGGTGTTGAATTTGCATTCAACTCGACGGTTTACAAATGTTAGGGAAGAGCTAGGGAAAACCACTTGACTCTTTACATTTCAAAAGAATGATTTAAAATGAAATGTTAAAGATTGATTTATCCGGATAAATTTGAATAAATATTGCATATATTAAGCTACAACAATTATTATAGAGAAATATATGGCAATGCATTTTGAACTTGATTGACTTTGAAAAGAGATTTGAAAATTTTGAAAATCCGGCGGCATCTCCCCTTATTTTTGAAACTCGAAGTGTTGAACATATGTTCAACATAACGGTTTACAAACCTATAAGAGAGAGATTTTAGGAACTCAACCTGACTCTTTCATTCCGATGAATGATTCAGAATGAAATGTCAAGGACTGAAACAACCGGAGAAGTTGAAAGTACATTAACTATATACAACTACAATAATTATTGTAGAATATATAGTTGCAATGATTATTATGACTTGAAAATAGATGTTTGAAAAATTTGAAATTTTGACAGCATCTCCCCTTATTTTGAAACTCGAAGTTTTTAACGTATGTTCAACATAACGGTTTACAAAAATAGGGGGATGTTATAAGCTAACCTGACTCTTTCATTCCGACTAGTGATTCGGGATTGAAATGTCGAAGGTTAGATTAACCAGAAGATTTCAAACTTTGGATTAAAATTTGGAAGAGGAATCTATATCCTATCACACATATTGAATTATAGGAATTACAATCCTATATGTAATGATAAGATATATGAATCAATTAAAATTTGAAGAAGATGAAATTTTGCTAGACAGTTGAAACTATGATTTTGAAGTTAAAGACTTTTCTGTAAATTGTGTAACTTAGCATGCTATGATTTATTTGCATGCAAGTTTGCAACATGTACAGAAAGACTTTGAAAAGCTCAGCTTGACTCTTTCACTCTACCAATGAACTTGGAGGCAAAATATCAAAGCCAGACTTGGAGGGAGGTTTCCTACACTCACCTCTCTTTTCACATGTCTTAATTGAGTTGGCCATATTCTCCCAAGAAAGAAATGGGAGAGGGACCAACAGAAGAAAGGTAGTCAAAACTACCGATGCAATAAAATTTATATCGCTATTAAAGATGGAGAGAGAGATATTCCCCAGCGGAGTCGCCAATTTTTTTTGTTTGATTGAAAAATATAGGTTTGAAAAAGTGTTAAATTTTTTTTGGGAAAGTTAAATTTCTGGAATTTCGATTTTATAACTGAACACTTATTATGAATAATATATCACCTCGAAAGGTGAATATATCGTTCTCTAATATGTTCAGATTACAAATCTTGATTTATCCTGATTATCGTAGTCAAACTCAAGGAGAAACAACATATGATCCCGAAGAATCAGAATGATGTTTAATCCAATATTTAACTATAATAATCCAGTAAAGAGATCATTAATTTCATAATCAAAGTTACAATAATAGTACGATATATCTTTCCAAAGAAAGAGGATATCGTCTGTTATCGATCATTTGAAAATGATGATAATGATCGTTGACTTTTGAATTTCCCAAAGATAATTAATTGAGGATTTTGAAAATCTTAATTTTGAAAATCAGGTCTGGGTTTCTAAATCTCCTACGAGCGCAAGCCCTCGTAGTTAATTACATCGTAGGAAACCAGAAAATTTCCTACGAATACTCTCGATTAAAATAGCGATACGAATTTCATTTGGAATTCAAAGCTTGATGTCAAAGGAGGTTCAGGGACTAGAAATTCAACAGGGATTGGTTCAAGATTGAACACTTATTTCTGGAGTCAAAGAAAGAAGAGTAGGAGGTGCTTTGAGATTCTGAATTACTTCAGAAACACCTCAGACTATCCTAAGTGTTGGGCTTGAATTAGATTGAAAGAAATTTTTAATTTGAGTGGTTAATTTTATTAGAAACTGGGAATTAGATTCCCAGAAGGTTGAGGTCTTAAGATTAAAGATATGCCTCAGAACCTAAGTCTAAAATTGGGTACTGAAAATCAGTGACCCAAATCCTAGCTAATGCAATGCTATCTGGACTTACCCCGGCCTGGATTGGGGAGCCAGCTAAGCCACCTAAACGCTTTTAAAAAAAACCATGAGTCAAAGTCTTCATGAAAGAGTGGTTAAGGATGTTATTTAAAATTGAGTTTGAGGAGTTGGGGTCGACATCTAGAGCAGATTCCTAATTGACCCCTCAACTTATGTTGGGTGAAATGCTTAAGCTAAAAATGCAATTAAGAATTAGACTCAATTTTAATTTGTTACTAATGCAATGCATGCTAGTTGACTCGATGAAATGCTTAAATCAAAATATAGCAGTTTTAAAATCAGGCTTAAAAATAGGTTTTATCCTTGAGATTGCACAACATCCCCTTGGACAGAACTGCACCCTAATAGGTCAGGTGGTCTGCCAGAACCCACAGGCGGGGAGGTGCCTAACAAGGTAGAGAAAAGTTAATATGAATGCATGAAAAACTCCCGGCGAGTCCGGGCTTACTTCTTAAGAGCGTTAGAGTTTCTATCTGAGCTTAAAAATTTTAATTTTGTTTAAGTAGAAAAAGTTTATGACCGTACCCTCACGAGCCTCCGATCGGGTTCCAGGCTAAATCAAATACGACATGCAATAGCGCTAAATAAACTACTAAAAGCATGCGGGTCCTTAATCGCAATCAAGACATCAATTAAATCATTTAAATAATTAAATCAATTAAATAAATGCTCAAACTGAAAGTCCATAGGCAAGTGCCCTTAATAATACAACCCAGGGTCTGTAGTAAAGTAAAGTGGCCGGGTACCACTAACTACAACCCGGATTCTACTCCTAAGACTCAAGTGACTTTGAGATTTGAGATTCTTCTCGTTCTTCACTTCTTCGTCTTCTTGGAACTCCTTGGATCGTCGGGTCTGGATATCCAAATGAAAAGAAACTCCCTCTGAATAGGGGTGTTATCTTTTCTCTTTGGATATTTGAACCTCATCCTAATTTGGATCTCCAAATGGATAGGAACTCTCCCCTAAGGGATGTTCCTTCCTCCTTGGATTCCAAATTGGATGTTTAAACATCTCAATCTCAAAGTACTTTAAATTTACAACTCAATTTACATTCAAATTACATCAATTAAAAAATTAAAAATCTAGACTCAACAACCTGTAGGGTTATCCTAATAATCAGCAGTTTATATTTGACATCCCAAGCAGTTATATATTTGAAATTAAAAATACTCAATCACAGCCACACTTGGCCATGCTCTTTTTGATTTAAAGGGGGACTTAAGCATTCTGGAACACCTGTGCAATTTAATATTTATGATTTTTGCCCCCTTTTATTTAATGCCTTGTATGAGCATGGCCACCTGCATAAGATTGAATTAGTACAAAACGTCCCTAGCCTAGGGGTAGATCTATCGTACAATCAATCATATCACAGAATGCAGTAAATAAATAAACAATCACAGCAATTCTATGTCTAGCAAACAGCATGCAGTGAAAGCTCGAAAACCCGGCACACAGCAGAAAAATAAACACCGGCCTAGCCTAAGACTAGAGTTGGTTGTCCTAGCAAACCATCTAAAGTGTGTGTAGGAGGCTGTGTGGTTTTGATATGTCCTAGATAGGCATTTGATTGAAGTTCCTTGAGGTTCAAGTTGGTTGAAGGTTTAAGGGAAGATTTAATTTGAATTTAAATATTAATGACTTGAAATTGATTTTAAACTTAATTTTAATTGTTTGTTGGATACCACCTTTGTTTCACACCGAGGCCGTGAAGTTTATTTCACCTTCCTTGGGGCTAATTTAATAGCCTCGTAGGCCTGGGTTACCTAGTGGTACCCGATATAATTAAGTGATTTGAGTTTGATTAATATTTGAAGGTTGATTAAATTTTAATTAAATTTGATTGGTTGCTGGTTTTAAAGTTGATTTGGTGTTTTCTGGAATTTTTGACAATTTATTGGATTTTGGAATTTTTTGATTATTTTAATGATTTAATTCAAGGGTCAAAAGTTGACTTTTTGATTTAAAATGTTTTCTAGAAATTTAATATTTTATTAAAATACTAGACCTTAATACGATCAGTTAGACAGTAAGCACACTGAAATTGGATTTTTTTAGATTTTATTATGAAGGTTTGAAGTTTTGACTTGAATTTGAACTAGGTTTGACCAAAAGTTGACTTTTTCAAATTTGATTGATTTCTGAAAACTTAACATTTTTAATAAATATTAGACCTTAAGATGAGTTGTATGCCTTTAAGTTTGCTCAATTTGGAGTTCATTTGAATTAGTTATGAATTTTTGAAGTTTTGAGTATTTATTGAATTATTTAAATTGTTTAATTAGAGACCCTTTTTATGATTTGAATCCAAATGATCTCCAAACTCCTTGAAATCAACTCCAAAGGTCAGGAATGACCTAAGGAGTGATTTCCAAGTGTTTGGAAATTTTCTGGAATTTTTAATTATTTTTAATTAATTAAATTAATTAAATATTAAATTTTAATTAAACTTAAATTAAACTTAATTTTGAAGTCCAGTTAAGGGGCTTTTATTTTTCTTTGATTAAGGGTTTGATTCTGGTCAGTTTGAGGGGTTATTTGTAATTTTTGGATTTAATCTTGATTTATTATAATTTTTGGAAGGTTTAAGGGCTTAATTGAGGTTTAAACTTGATTAAGTTAATTAAGTGGCTTAATGATTTCAAAAGTCAGTGGAAAATTTTCCTAGGCCTGAGAGTGTCACTAAGTTCAAATGGTTTGAGTTTCAAGTCAACAGAGGGTCAATCCTGATTATTGGAAATAATCTAGTTTCTCTAAATAAAGTCCTTAATTATTGTCCTTAATGATGTCATTAGGTTAGTGGGTTTTAATCAATGTTTCTAACCCTCAATATAACATATGCATGATAAATACACATATAAACACAATCAATCCTATGTCTAAGAGAGCCTTAAACTAAGTGGTGTGTGTATGTCCTTAAACATGCATAGATTAATACTTAATTAAATGTGAACAATAATTAGATTAGTGAATGATTAGAGCATAATCATTCACTAACACTCCCACAAGATTTCTTATTCAAATATGTTGATCTATATTTAAAATTCCAAAGTAGACCTCTCAACCTAATGGATTTAAATACATAAATATTATTTCAAAATAATTTTAAAATATATGCTTGACTTATATATAAAGCTATATAGAAACATAAGTTTTGAATCTAAAATATTTAAGATATAACTAAGGTAAATTTAATAGCTAAATGAGAGATCTATTGATCTATAAAGGTCATTTGAAAATAAGTTTTTAATTTTCAAAATAATTGGCTTAATATTTAATTAGATATTAATTAAATATTAAAATAATTAAGTAATTAAAATAAGTTAAAAATTAATCAAGTTTTGATCTCTGAATTTGATTTCAAATTAAAGTGCTTAATCTTCTGAAAATTTTGATATATTACACTTAATTTTCTGATTTAAAATGAATTTCTTATGAATTTTTGAAGTTTAAACCAATTAAAATGAATTTTTAAATAATTTTAAATTAATTAATGATTAAAAATAATTTAAGAATTAATTAATTTAAATCTTAAGAATTTTCTGGAATTTCAAAATTATTTATATATATATATATATATACTAATTTTCAAAAGTATTTAAATTATTATTCATTAGTTAAATATTAATTAATAATTAGATATTTAGTTAATTGAAATATAAGATATAATTTGAATTAATTTAATTTCAAAAGTAGAATAATTTAAAAAATTAATTAATTAATTATTGTATATTAATTAATTAAATCAGTGAATATTAATTAATTATTAAAATATTAAAATATTACTACTCATTTAAATAATATTAAATAGTTTCAATTAAATGTTATTTAAATTTTCAAATATTTTTAAGATTAATATTAAGTTTAAAATTAATTAAGCATTAATTAATTATTAAAATATTTAATTAAAATATTAAATGATATTTAAATATTTAAAATTATTTTAAACTTTTAAAATATTTTAAATGATATTTAAACTTTATAACTTATTTAATGTTAATTAAAACATTAAAAGTTACTAATTAAAATCTTAAAATTATTTAATATTAAATAAATAAAAATATATATATATATTATAAAATATTTAATGAAAATATTAAATAATTTATATATTAATAAAAGTTTAATATCATTTAATATTAATTAAAATAATAAACTATTTAATATTAATTAAAATATTAAATAATTTAATATTAATTAATATTTTAAAATTAGTTAATATTAAATAATATTATAAAGTATTTAATATTAATTAAAATATTAAGTAAAATCAATTATTAATTAAAGTTGTAAATTATTTAAATTAATTAATATTTAATGATTAATATTTAAATAAAATATTTAATATTTAAAGGTTAATTATTAGTTTATAATAATTAATAATTAATATTAATGTAATTTAAAAATATAATTATAAAATTTAAATTAATAATAATTCTAAATTAAAATTATTTAATTTCTAAAATATATTAATTTAAAATTAAAATTTAATATTTATTTAAAAAAAAGAATAAAAAAAATTAAAACAAAATAAAAAAAAAATAGTGATAGGGCCACGTAGCAGCAGCTGATTAGCCGCTGCAAACCGCGGCCATTCATTGCCTGGCGGCGCAATGATTGCGCCGCCGGCAATGATTGGCGAGTAATGAAACCGCGGATGCGGTTTCACTAATCCACGTCAGCAGTGGTTCTGAACCGTTGGATCGCCCGCGTTAATGAACGGATGGTCGAGATTGAATCCCGCGGTTCTGATTTCGTAGGGAAAGATCAGATGGCGGACGTTCGATCCCACGGTTTGAACGAAGGGCTCAGATCGAGCCGGTCGAGATCCTGAACGACGGACGCAAGCATGAGGTTTGACGAAATCTCAGCCGTTGATGCGAAGATCAACGGCTAATATTTCGTACACCTGATCGGTTCTATGAAAACGCCCTAGGATTAATTTTTTGACTCGTTTGGTCGATCCGGTAAACCAAATTTAATAAAATTTTAAACCTAAATACAATAAGTGAACAGAAATCGTGTGGGATTTCTATTTTGGTTTAAAATGGATTCAATAGAAAACTATTTAATTCTAAGCTATGTGACCTAGGGTTAAGGTTTTTGAGAATTTTTACCGTTAGATCGGAGGGAGAATGATATGGCTGAATTTGTAGACTGTCCACGATTATTTCCCTTTCAGAAATCGAAGCTTGAAATGCTCTAGATCTTCCACTTCGAGTCTTGGACGGATTGAAGCTTATACTCGCCGGAAACTTCGTCGGCGGCAGCCTTGACCGGTCAGATTTTGCTAGAAATGTCTGGAGAGGATTGAGGAAGGCTCAACTAAGCAGGGGTTATGCTCTGGGAAAGCTTGAGTGGAGAGAGAATGAATAGAATTCAATGCTCCTTCAAATGAAGGTTTTCCCCAATTCAAAACTCTCCAGGTAGTTTGGACGGCCAAGATTGCTTTGGTGAGGCCCTAAGATGCTGCCATCTGTCCCTAGGGTGGTTGGGAGCAGAAGAATCAAAGGACATAAGGACATCCTATGTGGAAAGGCCCATTTGTCCTCTAGTAAGCATATGGAATGGCTAGAAGCCATTTGATTTTGATCTGAGGGCTGGGATGGGTCCTAAGAAAGTTCTAGATTCCACCTAAGTTGCTGGAGAGGGCTGGATTAGAGGAGATTAGGCTTAGGGGGTCATTTGACCAAGTTTGACCATCCTAAGACCTAGATTTGACACTTTGACTGGTCCCCATACCACATGGCAGCTGAGGTGGCATGAGGGAAGGCCTAGGGGTCTATTGGGACTGCTGGAATGGCTTGAGTTTGAAGGGTTAAAGTTCAAAAGGTCATTTGACCAACTTTGACCTCTCCTAATGCCTTGTTTTGACTGTTTGACCAATCAACTTGACTTGTTGACTGGTGGGGTGGCATGGGACAGAACTTAGGAACTGGTTGGGTAACTCCAAAGAGATTTTGATATTTTGAGATTAGAGTTTGAATGTTTGAAAAGAAATTTGACCAAATAGGTTAGGTTTGACTAGGTCAAACTAAGCATGATGTGACTTAGAGTTGGATTAGAATTTATTTAAAATATCTATTGAAGTGAGCTTGAGGGTTTGGAAGTCCTGAATGTGTTTAAAGTTTGGTTTGATGTAATAGGAGTTTAAGGGTTGATCTGGTCAACCTGGGTTGACTTGGTCAACCAGGTTGACCCAGAGCCAGGGTCTGGGTTGGATCAATCTCAAGTGGTATTTGGAGTCTGGTAGGAGTGTTTCCAGGGGTCAAATAGATCATTTGGGTCAAATGGGTCTATGGGGCCCTTAAAGGGCTTAATGGGTCAACTGGGTTGACTTGGTCAACCAGGTTGACCCAGGGTCAGGGTTTGAACTTGAATGGTTTGAAATGATGAATGGGGTCTAGTGGAGGTGGTTTCAGGGTTTAAATTGGTCATCTGAATCAAATGACCTGTTTAGGCCCTTAATGGGCCTAATGGGTCAACTAGGTTGACTTGGTCAACCAGGTTGACCCAGGGTCAGGGATTGGGTCCAACCAGTTCAGAATGACATTCTGAGTCTACTGGTGGTGGTCTCAAAGTCTGGGGAGGTCATTTGGTCAAAATGACCTATTTGGGCCCTTAATGGGCCTTTAGGTCAAACCTGGTTGACCTGGTCAACCAGGTGGGTCCAAGATCTGAAAATAGGCTCAACAGACTTGAAATGATATTTGGAGACCAATGGTGGTGGTCCCAAGATTTGGGGAGGTCATTTGGTCAAAATGACCTGTTTTGACCCTAAAGGAGCCTTCTAGGTCAAACCTGGTTGACCTGGTCAACCAGGTGGGTCCAGGGTCTGAAAATAGGCTCAACAGACTTAAAATGATATTTGGAGACCAATGGAGGTGGTCCCAAGGTCTGGGGAGGTCATTTGGTCAAAATGACCTATTTTGACCCTAAAGGGGCCTTCTGGGTCAACTAGGTTGACTTAGTCAACCAGGTTGACCCAGGGGCTGGTTCTAGGTTCAATGGGTTTGGTTTGACATTTGAAATTTGCTGGAAGTGACTGCATTTGATTTGGAGCTCATTTGACCAAAGTGACTATTCACACCCCATAGGGGTATTTTGGTCATTTTGACCCCTGATCAACTGGGGGTCAAATTGAGTCCAACAAAATGCAGTTTAATGCTCAATGGTTCATAATCAAGGGTCTGGAGGTGATTGAAAGCTTTGGAGAAAGCTCCAAGATCAAAATCCACTGGGTGGTAGATCCAGTGGCATAGACTGTAAATATTTGAAGGTTTTACAGCCTTTGGATTTCAATTCAGATTCTGGGGTTAGAGATCTCAGAATGAGCTCAAATTTGGAGGGTTGCCTCTAGATACATGTCATATCAGTGTGGAACTGATAGATCTTGAATCAGAGGTCATTTGATAGGGTTTTGAAATATTCAAAGATTTACTAGAAAAGGCTTTCAGGACTTAGACCTTTGGCCTTGGATTTGAATCTGGAAATCTGGTTTTGAATTGGATTTTGAGCTTGAATGGTAAGATTTGAATTAAGTTTAGGTTGAATTGAAGCTTGGATAGATCTAGACGAATCCTAGGGTTTAGAATAGGTCCTAAGGTCCAAATCAGCTTAAGGAATTCCTAGAGTCTAGAATAGATCCTAGGGACTGGAGTCTGGGAAGATCCTAGAATCTAGAAGTCCTAGGGAAATCCTAGGATCTGGGGTCTGGAAGAATCCTATAATCTAGAAGAATCCTAAGATCTAGGAATTCTAAGATTTAAGATCTAGAAGGATCTTAGGATCTAGAGTAGATCCTAAAGTTTGATTTCTAGGAAGATCTTAGGGTTTAGGAGGATCATATGATCTAGAGTCAGGTAGAATCCTAGGGTCTAGAATAGATCCTAGGGTCTGAAGTCTAGGAGAATCCTATAATCTAGAATAGTCTGGAGATTTGATTGATCTGGGGTCAGGATTGATTTGAATTTAGATTGAACTGAGATCAGATTGATCCTAGGGTCAAGATTAAATCCTAAGGATTGGAAAGATCCTAAGGTCTGGATTGGTCATGCTAACCTCATACAAAAATGAGGTCAACAGTCTCTACACCAAATGTGTTCTATGGTAAATAGTATAAGTATGGGAGATATATCTTAGCATTCCACAAGAAAAATATCTAATTCTTGAAAAAGGATTTACTAATCTATGTGGGTTATGGTACCTCTTCCTAAGTTTAAATGAATGTTGTGTTGATGGTTTATAAAATTTTGTAAGTGAAGGCGATGTTTTATTTTCTTTAAAAATAGTTATTTCACTTGCAATGATTTGTTTGCACTTTTAAGAATTAAATTTTCAAATTTTAAACCATGCTCACTACTATCTAATTGAGATGTAAGGGTCTCTAGTTCTTTTAATGCATTTTCTAATTTAACATATGATATTTTCAAGAAATTATGTTCAACAGTTAAATCAAGATGCTTCTTATTTAAAGTATTAAATTCATCTAATAAAGTCATATGATTACTATCCAAAGTAGAACGATCTTTCCTAAAACATTAATGCTTTTCCGCAATTTTGTAAAATCAAAATTCAAGCTTGCATATATTTTCTTGAGCTTCCAATATACGTTATGAATTGTTTTAGAAACTTTAAATAGTTCATTATAGGAAAGCTCACATACTTCCTCTTAATCAAAATGATCAAGTTGATTATTTATCATTAAGCACAAGTTGGTTACCTCCTCTTCTACTTCTATTTTAGATGAGTCTGAAGTAGAGTTTATCCAGAAAGCCTTTTGAGTCATTTACTTGCCCTTCTTGAACTTAGGTTTTTCTTCACCCTTCTTCTTAATTGGGTGAGTTTTTAGATTTAGGCAATCCATCTTTAAGTGTCCTGGCTTCCTGCATTCAAAATAGATGATATCAGCAAAAACATTAGAATTTTGATTAGCTTTACCTTTACTCCATTACTGACGATGCTTTTACTTTTTCTTTAAAAATCTCTTGAAGTGCCTTATAATTAGTGTTATTCATCATCATCCTCAAGTGCAGAATTATCACTATCAGAACTATTAACCTTTAAGGCTATAATTTTCTCCTTTCTCTTTTCACGTGCATCAAGTTGTCTTTGCCTCACTCCTTGCTTATAGGAAATGAGTGATCCAAGTAAGTTATCAATGGAGTAAACATTCAGATTCTTAGATTCAATAATAGTAGTGATTTTTGCATTATAAGAAGTAGGTAGACAATATAAGATTTTATTAACTTTTTTATAGTTAGTAAGTTCTCTTCCTAAAGTATGTATAGAAGTAATAATCTGAGTGAATCTATTATACATTTCAGTGATTAATTCACTAGGTTTCATGTGTAAGAGTTTATAGTCATGGAGTAAAATATTCAACCTAGATTATTTTACTTCAATTATTCCTTCATTGGTTATATAGAGTTTATCCCATATTGTTTTTCCAATTGTGCAAGTAGATACATAAATGTAATCTTAAGATTTTAATGCACAGAAAAAAAATAGTTTAAATATTTGGGTAAATCCCTATCTTCTATGCTCCATTCAAAAAAAAAGTTCAGTTTTCATGCCATTAACAAAACATGAAGGTACAAAATATCCTTCCTGAGCTAACATCCACATGTGATAATAAATAGATTACAAAAAAATAGGAATACTAATTTTTCAAAAGTCAAAAGGCATTTTATCAAATAATGATAGTTGTGTGATTAAATATCCTTCTACGATATTACAATTTCCAAAGTTAGCCATTGATCATTTTTTAAAAGTTTTCTAAAACTTAATTTTTGAATTCCACTATGATACCACTTAAAAGTTTATGAGGGTTGTTAAATCTCTAAGAACTAGCCCGAGGCTAACCAGGAGGGGGGTGAATTGGTAATTTAAAAATTCTTTATTAAAAAGAAAATCTTTTTATACTTTCTTTAACACTAAATTTAGATTATTTCGACAACGAATGTGGAAGGAAATAAATTCATAATAGAAAAATAAATTAGAATTTTCAACCACATAGTAAACCACAGTAAAATAAAAGTATAAAAAATAATAAGAATGAACGTACCAGATTTTATAGTAGTTCAGTCCAACCTGACCTACGTCCACTCCTACAACCCTTTGTTGCAGGTATTGCACTAAAAGTAGTGTCACTTCTTTTGCTCCCTCAATAAGGCAGAGTAGCCCTTATAAAATCACTTGCACCTTCCCGATGTGGTAAAGAACCAAATGCTTTTACACCCTCCCGATGACGGCAGTGAACCTTGAATCTTTTACACCCTCTAGGTGATGAAAGAGAACCATGAATCTTTCTTCTCCCTCCTAGAGATGGCAGAGAACCACAGACCTAGTGCTATAGAAAGTCTTCCTGGAGCCTCCAAAGGATTAAGGCAGAAGCTTGAAGAAGATGACAAAGAACCTTGCTTAGAGTAGCCTTGTGAAGCTCTCATAACTCCCCCTCATAAGAACTCTCCCTCTCTTCTCTCCCAAAGCTCTCCTCAACTCTCTCTCTAAGCTCCCTCCTAAGACTCTTGGCAGTAAAAGATTTCTCACAAGATAATATAGGAGTTTAAATAGAAAGCCTCAAAAGAAGCCCAAAATTTTAATTTATCATCAACAATCGTCCAATGTGATCGTTAGATCGTCCTGTACAATTAGTACAAAATAGCATATCTAGATAGTATGAATTGCATTGGTCTGTATGATCAGTTCAAGAGATTATAATAATCATCCCGTATGATCCTGCAATCATCCTGTATAATTAGTACAAGATACTATATTGATCATCCAGTACAATCGACGATGGGCAATGATTAAATATTGTCCCATGCATCTCTCAGGTCGTATAGTATAATTGACCTATAAGAGGTGATTGAGAAATTAAGCCATAATTAGTCTCCTAATCATAGGATCAATTTAGGTATGATTGTCACAAATCATCCAATATGTTATATATCGTACTATAAGATTAGAGTAAAATTTGAATATTAAAAATTTGTCTGAATTGTGATTGGCAACTAAATTTTTTGATTATACCTAATCATCTTATATGATTAGGATAGTTCAGAATGATTAGGTTAGTCAATCTCAATTAATAAAAGGTGCCCTAATTTGGGTTTTTTATTTTAACTGATCATCCAGTAAGATATAAATCGTACTGTATGATTACTTTAAAAAATAAAAATTTTTCTCACTAACTCACTCCCTTAAGTGTGTGTGTGTGCAAGGTTACTCAGCTTAGTATCCATCATATACATGACTTGACTCAAAAAAGGTAAAAGTATATTGAAGTTAAAATTACAAACAAACTCAACCCTAGTCAATCCAATCTTGAGCTGATTGATGTTGCAAGTGAACGGTGGACCTGAAATATTGGTGAGCAGGGAAAACATATATGCAATAAACTAATTAATGAGAGATAGCAGTAAGGAAATAATAATATTTATTATCACCAAAATCATAGTACTTGAGTCCAGATTTGCAATATATCTCTCCACCTAGCCAAGCAGTCCATTGATCCATGAGGAGTATTTTAAAGGTGCTTGAGGAGTATTTCCAAGGATAATTACTTCTTCAAAATATAAATATTCATCATAGCCCACTTTTGAATATGAACCAGTGAAAAGGTCATCTTCCATTGAGAAACCACTAATTCATCATGACAAAGGTGAGCTTCTCCTCCTGAATATTCTTCAAGTGTGATTCAAACTCTATAGAGTAAATCATCCACCCATTTTAATAGGCCCTACTTGGTCTGTTGGGTAAGTTATACTCTCCCATAGAGAGCACCACTTCCTTTAAACACTCCAACATATTGTGAGGTATACTTAATCTTTTTCTTAAACGATAGAGATGACTTGTTTGTCTTTTCCTTCCACTACATTGAGCCTAGACCTCGTTACATCCTCAGCTTGCCTTCGTATAATATTATTATTAATAATAACCCCCATGCTTGCTATATAGAGAGATGTAGCAGCCATTGAGAGTCACCCCTGGAAGAGATCATCCAAGTTTTTCTAGTCTTGCATAACTCGTAGAGGGCTTCATCAAGCATAGCAGGACTGTCTATAATAAGGGGGAGGCTCAAAACCATGAGGCCTCAACTTTGTCCCTCCACTATTTTCCTCTCCTTCCCCTCCTTCTGTTGAGTTGTCATCATACTTCTTTTTCTTTGAGAGGAGCCTCCTTTAAATTTTCTCGGTGGCTCCTGGTCCTCCTTCTTTCTTTCCTCCTCCTCAATGATAGGATCTTAATCAAGGAATTCAAGTACTTTCAGGTCTTTTAGATATACATACCTCAATGCACCACCTACAAATAAAACTCATTGGTACCCTTATGAATAATAACTTAGCCAAATTTTCTGATTAATAAAGAGGAACAAGATGATATTTACCATACAAGGTGTTATTTATGGACTACACCCCTAAATAATGGTCAACCACTAGTGACTTCCTAGTTAGGTACTAGAGTGTATGACCTTATTATTCATTCAACTTAGGCATACTTGCCTTACCTTATCCTTTGTGAAGCAAACTAGGGAATTCAGCAGCACCCAGCTAATAGAGGAATACGTGAAAATAAATGTTTCCTTCTAATCATGACTCTTGCTCATTAAACCATTAGTCCTCATCACTATTGGAGAGAACTTGATGCAATTATCCTTAAATGACTTTATCATGAAGACAAGCCTAAAGAGAATTAGTGTTTGCAGATAGGTGCAACACCCTAAGGAATGAGATTAATTAATGTAATTACACTCACTATTGAGTTTAGCACTTCAATGAACTCCTTATAAAATGGTATATGCCATCCAAGCTTAAAGGACATATCTCATCCTGGTAGAAAATGTTAAGGTGCTCATTTTTATTCAGTGACCTCACTTGCAAGTTTGAATTTCCATAGAAATAGTTATTATATGTTATATCAGTATATTTAATAGTTACCTTTGATGCTTAGAGGTAGTATATATTAATGAATTTTTTGGCAAATTTGTGAAGAGATTCAATCTCACTCAAGATCACCCACACAAGTAAGAAAGCAAAGGAAATGGAAACACTAGGTACAAAGAAAAAGGCCATGAACCGCATGCTCAAATGAGGGGGCCTTTAGAAGGAAGGAAGGAACTCAAATGTTATGGCCTTAATTACATCTACCATTAATGTGAGTCCTCAAGGATCAAAGTTTAGTTCGGACTAGTTGACCTGATTGGAAAAAGGTAATTATTTAAAATTTTGAGTTTGAATACATTTGCATGTCTTTGATAGTAATTTTATGCACGAAAATGATTGTATGTGTTCTAGAATGGGTCCCAAAGATTTGGAGTGAATTTTAGCAAAATCTAAGAAATATTACTATTTAAGCGCCTCAATGCTTGGTGTCCAAGCACTTGAGCTCTGCTACAGGAAGAGGCACCAAATAGAGACATTGTAGTGCTTCTGGCTCTTAAATTTAAGATTTTGAACGAACACTACAGTGCTTGGATGATTGCACCGTACCACTAGGCCATTAACACACATTAAACATATTTTTGAAGAATTATTTCATTCATTCGATGCATGTAACTGGCTGAAGTAGGGAGAGAAAGAGAGAGGTTTTGGAGAGGAAAAGAGGAATTTTAAGTCGACTCGGATCATTTTTAGCCGTCTAACAAGTTGGAAAAGTTATTTGGATCGAGGTAGGTATCGTTTTGCCTATCTCAATTTTTAATAATTCAATATTTTATAGATTTATTCAATAAAATTTATATTTTTATTATAAAAAAATGAGGATAATTTTATATTAATAGAACTTTCACTATGTAACATTTTATATGTTATAGTAATTATGAATACTTTGAGTATTTTTAAAAAAATTTTGCCGGGTGTTTTGGATTTCTGAGGTTTTAATCGAATAGAAAATAATCCAAACTTTAAAAAATAATATTGTAGTGTGATTAAAGTCTTATAATGATGTTTTAGACAATATTTGGTAATTTGGTTATGTTTGAAAATTATGCATTTTTTGCTTAGTAGTTTTTTTCCCTAATGTTAAGGTATTTTGGTAATTTCTGAATTAAGTCAAATTATTATTTAAGTAATGAAATGCATCAAAAAAATATGTGAAATGGTGAAGTAAATATGAAATGATGTGATGTGTTATTATGTCGGTGCCAATGGGTGATTGTGGTGAGATTTTATTATGTCGGTACTAGTAGGCAACTAAGGTGGTATTTTGTTATGCCAGTGCTAGTGAGTAACCGAGATGAGATTCTGTTATGCTGGCATTAGTGGGTGATTGAGGTGGGATTCTGTTATGGCTGGACCTGTGGGCTACCGATATAGGATTCTATTCTGTTAGGGCCTATAAGCTACCAAGGTGGGATTCTATTATTGAAGATATATATATATATATATGGACTGAGAGCCATTCTGATAATTCATTTGGTTTCAGTACAGCTTCTAAAATTATTTAAATGGTGTTTAATGCTTATATAAAGTTCAAATTCTATCTTAGTTTTAGTTTTAGTTTTATGTACAATAGTTCAGTTTATTTTACAGCATAATATTTTCAATTTTCTTTAGTTTTAGTTATTGATTTATGTTTTAGGCTACGACAGCCTACTGAGCCATGTTAGCTCACTCCTATTATTACTTTCATTTTTAAGCTAAGGGAAGGGTAAAGAGCGAGCTTAGTAGTTTGGATAGCATGCTCAGATTTGTATTATTTGTATATTTTAATTAGTTTTAATTTTTACAGGCTTAACTTTTAAATTGTTATTTTTCTCTGTTGCCAAGCGTTATTGTGTGTATATATATATATATATATATATATTAGATTTAGTAGACTTCTGCTTTATATTACATTTAGTAGTGGCTCTGTACAGTATATAAAAATTGAAAGTTTTATTTCAGTACTTCTTCAATCGAATCTTGGGGTCAGTCTTTCTGCAATAGGACTTGATATAACTTGTGTGATATCTGGTCATATCGAGTTGGGTTGTAATAATTAATGCTCTAGGTTGTACCCATATGTTCATCATTATTAAGGGATTTGGCATAATTTTCTCTCATTCCCTCTCATATAAGATCATCATCATGATGAGCTTGAGAAGTAATACATAACTATAAAATGGTACAATCAACTACATTTCATATTATATGGAGTCAACCTTAACTTTCCTTGCTCTTCACCAATAATCTCCATCAACTTGTCTTATTCAAAATCACACTCAACTCGTCATATATAGATTTATTACTAAGTTGCCACATCAAAGAACAAAAAAGCTAAGTCAATAACTCGTCATCATCAAGGACTACTGAGGAGAAAATAAGGTATCCAACATTTATAATTTATAACAATAGCCATAACAAAATAAATAAGGTAAAGTAAAGAGCAATAAGACAAACTCAATACAAAGGTACATAAACAAACTAAATTTTATCACTTAAAGAACTTTTTACATTATATATGTACATAACTAAAGAAGAAAGAAAAACATACATAATTAAAGAAGAAAGAAAAAAAGAAGGGGGATGAACATATTTGGCCTTACTAAAACTCTTATAAACTAAATCTAATGTTAAATTATAAGCCACTATCCATTTCTTCATTAAGTATTGTTGAAGAAACCATCCTCCTAAGGTAAATAAGGTTGACCTCATGATCTCCATAAGATGGTGAGTATCCATCATCATCACTTTAAGTGCCACCATCTCCTAGCAAAGGGGAATCTTATTTTCTCTATCAGTAACCCTCTAAAAGGACCCAGCTCCATCAACGAACATGCCCAAAATGTTGAGGATTTTCTTTACTAAACTAATATGCTTGATAAGGCTCTCCAAAGTACCTGAACCTTGGGCAGGGAGCCCATCATATGTGGAGGTGGAGAAAATAAGGACTCCTGCAGTTGCCACATGCTTAGCCTTTGAAGGTTCTTAATTTGAAGATGACACTACTAGCATATCAACATCATTGCCTTTGAGATCTCAACATCCTTTACCATAGCTTTAGCCTATATTGGAGATGACACTCACTACTCTGTAGTACTCATTATCTTAGGACCAACTCCTATTATAAATAGTGAAGGATCAATAGCAAAAAACTCTTCATCTAAAAACTTAATTTGATTACTCATAACCTATAATGCATGACCATCATCTTCATGTACTAGTTGAGAGCCCATTGTGTCAAAGCAAAGGATTTAAACTCTCTCAGTGGTTGTCCCGACAACTTGCTTAAGTTGACTCTTGGCTTACTAGTTGATAATGATGCGCTACGCCCATGCACCACTCCCTCAAAATTTTTGAAGTGTTTTTTCTTACGTTCATCTAGACCAATAACAGGATTGAGTATCATAGGAATAATCACCATCTTAGCAAAAGCTACCACTTGAGTAGTCATACCCACAACTAGTTGCTCAATGGGGGATCGGTTTACGCGCCTCATAATTAGTAAGACATTGCCCAAACTGAAGGAGAGGTCTACTTTCCCTAGACTCCCTCCCATATACAACACCATGCTCAGCTCCACTACCTAGATCTCCTTCTTCACAGAGACTAGCTATTCATTAAGTACCTACTTGACAAGCGCACTCACCTCTATTTCCACCACCTTTTTCTCAGTAGCAGATGAATATAATTTTTTATCTTCATCATCTTTCAATTTACATTTGCACATGATTACTTTCTTTAGCCCCTTAACTCTCAAGTTAGCCAACATCACAGAGTCCAAATCTCCCATCATAAGTGATCACTCATAATTGTAAGGGATTGAAGAAGAAATGTAACAACATCACACCCATCATGCAGATACTTATAGGTGAAGATAGTGCATAAGGTCAAATCAAATTCATAATGAGGAATCTGTATGATACCAAAATTATAATAAATATAGGATAGTAATTTCTGCTTACTTTCCTTTTTTATTATTTGATGATATCAATAAATATTAGTTTTTAATTTACTTATTCTTTTCATTACTCACCTTTCTAAGGACAAGTGAATTAAGGAACAAAATATATAATTGAACATGCCCATATATGTACTTCAAAGGTAACTAATAGGTCCCTACTAGGATACTCACCCTGAATGATCCCACCTCTCAGAGGAAGCACTTGCCATAAAGAAAGGCAGTCGGTTAGTAAGTTAGTAGGCTTCATTCTGCAAAACTATTATCATTTTCTCAAAGAGGCAATGACATGAAAGCTAATTAGGGCTAGATAGAGGAAGGAGTCATCGCCTGCAAGAGGTCTCTTGTAAAGACTCACCCAAATCCCTTTGAGTTGTAGATGTCGCTCATCTTAGTATAAATTGTTCATCCATAATCATCTCCCATGGTCAAGGATACTTGGACAACACAAACAACCCTAATCAAGCTTCAATAAGCACACACATATAAGGTTATAACTATAATCTCTCAAGCATGGATAGTCCTCGGCTAATGACCTCTTCCATCCAAGAGGACTCACCTCTCCATTTATAGAAGTATGAATCTTTTCCTAGTAGACTCGACATCATGTCCAAAGCATTCTCCTTCAAAGACTAACTTTGCATTCACTCATGAATACTCGTACAAAGGACTTGCCCCAATATCGATCCCTCTATTATATGCAAAGATTTAAGTGGAGGTCAATCAGCTAAGTCATGTGTCGATGACAACCTATGATAAATTATAAATTGTATTATTTTTTTATTCTCTTAGGTGCAATCTTGTGAGGTGCCTTTTGGAGCTTTTTGATTTCTTGATGTTGTGACTTTACTTTTTGAATTTTTTTGCTCTTCGGAACTTTCTGATCTTGTAGTCTTCTACCTGTTATTTTCCTGATTTCTATATATTATACACTATTTTCTCCCAAAACACATAGAGCTCTCACTTTATAGATTCACCCAAATTCCATTCAGTTCACCTAACTCGTATCTTGAGAACATGTTAGTAAGGTTGGGTATCATTAGCAGATAAATTCAGATCCAACAAACAAATCAAATAGGTAACAACTAGGCTGAATAACTAAAAAATTAGGTGAGTGCTAACTAGTCTGATTTTTTAGAGCATTGGATGTTTTTGTCAATGTGTTAGGCACAATCCTCATCTATACTATAATTGCTTCCATCTTGTATATTTTGGGATTGAATGAAATAACTAACAAATCATCAAAATTATTTTCAAATTTTCATAATTTGGTACAGTCAACTACATCATATAATTCATCTTGAGTATTAAGTCAATATCTTGATGAATCACAGACGAATGAGCCGAGAATGGGTCGAAAGGCTCGATTAGGGCACGAAGAGGACAAATATGTTCGTTTCTAGCAGCAGTGAAAATTGTTGTATATATTTATCTATAGCACCGGTTTGCTAACCACTGCTAATAAATACTGTGAAAATCTCATATTTTTAATAGTGCCTAATGCCAATGTGAAATAAGAAAAATAATATTGATCACAAAATTTGATTTGTTTTTATCAATTAAAATCTTTATTGATAAAAAATAAAAATTTGATGGACAACCATCACACCGAATTAATGCAGGCGCTGTACGCCATTGCGTAGGCATTGGTCAGGGTTCTCTGATAAAAAAGAAAAAGCTATCCACATTTGCATAAGTGCTTGGAACACCCAATTTCAATTGAATTTTATAGTACTTATTAATATACGTATACAGCCATGCAGGTTGAACTTCTCATCAGTGCAACACCAAATTCTTGAAGCTATAAAGGGTAAAGCTAGGTAATATAGTCAGAAACTTTATCAAAGAAAAACAAAGAGAAAATCAAAGTATAGCTTTACAAAAAATCGATATAGTATCACTCTTTTCTCTTTCATTCAAAGCCTTCACAACTCACCAGCTTTTTCTCGCAGCTACAAACCCAATGCTGTAAAGAGATCAGCAAGAAACAAGCCACCCAACCCACCCTCTAAAGCATAAAGTTTCAGCCTATAAAGCTGAAGCACAATTGAATCATCCTTCCCTGCTCTACAAGCTTTAAACAAGAGAAACAATAAAAAGGAAAACTTGCATAAACAGAAGCCCCAAGGTCGCAAAATAGCCTTCTCATGCACAGTAGCTATAGCGAAATAAAAAAATCAAAAAGCTGATGAGAAAAAAAAAAAAAAAGAGGAAGAGGTATTTTATTCTTTCTTTAGCTATCACTCTCTTATATTTATTTATTTATTTATTATATATTATTATTCATCTAAAAATTTTTCCCATGTAGCATCCACACTGGCCAAGCAGAAAGGCTGATCAGTGTACTATTTGTGTGATAGCACAAGAGGATCATAATTTCGCTAAGTAGGAAATGGAAAGTTGGTGGGATATGTATGAAGGAATCACTGACTTCTGGACTTGGCATAGATGCTAAGGCATGCGGTTTGATGAGCAAACAACTTGTTCTCTTCTTCTTCTCCTCTTCTCTCTCTCTCTCTCTCTCTCTCTCTCTCTCTCTCTCTCTCGCTTTCTATGGTCCATCGAACGTTAACCTTTTATGGATGGCTTGCTTCTGTACAAAGGCCATCATGATCTTGCAGTACACAGCTTTTGAGTTGTGAAGTGGAGCAGTTCATCTTTTTACGTAAATTAGTTGATAAAAAATAAAAAATATAATTCTTATCATATATTTTATATCTTGAAGCAAGTAAATGAACCTAAGACTAAATTTTCGTGGGTCAAGCGTGCAACACTACAAACAAAATATTTTTTTTCTTGTTTTTTTCTCAGTATCCCTATTAATCACAACATTAATAAAACAAAATATTTTATTTTTCTATTTAAAATGTTTTTAAAAAATGTTGTTTAAGATAGTAATTTTGGGTTTCTCATTCATTTATATCATGAAGAATTTTAAGAGCCTAATGAATAATAAAATATATAAATTACATGAATAATCATAAGTTAATAAAATACATTTAATTTCATGAGTTTTCACCTTTGACCTTCTCATTTTCCATCAAATCAAGTCATAATTATAGTTTTCTCTCTCCTCCTCTATCCCTAGCCAATCACTCTCTATCATCTCTTCTCTTAAGATCAATGGCTTTATCTGTCCTCTTCTGGAATGTTAAGGGTTGTAAATGAGGGAAGCTTAAAATATAAATCATATAAACTTATAACCTCAAATGTGAACAAAATATTAAAAAAAGCTTAATGATATGGTTTATCATGTTAGTAAGCATGGATAATAAATTACATGCAATATTAATGAAAATGTGCATAAAAAATATTCACTTTTTCACCAACTATTTTTGTAATATAAAAAATAATAATAATATAGTAATAAGCTTATATCATGATGATAAGTTTCTTTATTTTATCCATGTAAGGTTATATATTATTCTCCTATGATTTTAACTTTTGGGACTAACCTATGTGCTATAGATGTTAAGTGATGCTGAATTAGTTTCATAATATTTATGATCATGAAAAAGTTGTTAATGGCTTTATTGCAAATGGATGACATAGTTGAGGAATGATTTCTTTTGTAAGAGCAAACCAGTCTTAGATAGTTTTCTTGCATTCACAATGTCCAAATTTTAGTTCTTCCCTCATCAATATTTGTATGGTTAGTTGTCTAAGTTCACTTAAATTTCCTATATGCAAGATTATCAAATCAAGTTTGATTATGGAGTTGCATTATTATAGTTGAATACTTGTTCTTAGAAAGTTATTTTTAATTAGGGCTTCATACAGACATTCATAACAAGGTATAAATGAGTGACAGTATGTGCGTTGTAGTAAATAGTGAGATGAGAGGATTCTTGAAGAGAAAGTCTTGTTCCTTCATTAATAAACATTAGAGAGAGATTGTTCTTATATGAAAGGTTGTATTTTTGGCTATTTTCCTCCCTTCTCTTATTGTTTTCATGGTTTGATGAAGTGCCTATTTTCAAAACATTTGCTTTGCGCTTGAATGAGATCATGGATCTCCCAAAGTTCTTTAAATCTTGGTTTGACACGCCGATTAGCTATACTAACTGTCTTCTTATTTAGGATAGAAAAAGGATTATATAATTTCTGTAGTACCCATGTGTCTCCAACTTGTGGTAAATAAAGAAGAGAGTAGTGAAAATTTCAAGAGCATGACCTCAAGTTATGGACATAGATGTTAGTGTCAAACCATGATAAAATTAATTTACATCTCTTTTGCTTTTCTACTTTTCTATACCACTATCTTTAGTATATATCTTCTTTCCACCTTATGCACTACCAAAAAAAACGACTATCGCAGCACAATTTTTTAGTTTTCCTAGCGTTTATAACCACCACTAATTTCTTCGCAGCGGTTCTAAAATCGTTGCACCCCCGCTATAATTGCTATGCAGTGCAACAACATTCCACAGTGGTTTAAGGACTGGTGGGATAGATTGAACGAAGTGCCATTTTTAGCAACGGATATAACCTCCACAACATATCAAATTTGCAACGTTCTAATCGCTAATAATATCTCCAAATTAAACTGATTATACAGAAACAATTCTAATATGTTGTGGCGGTTATAACTGTCAAAATGTCTAGAATTAAAAAAAATACATAATCTGATATATATATATATATATATATATATATATATATATATATATATATATATATATATATAATATGAATCAACTCTCCTGTAGAATTAGAACCATAACTCAAAGCTCTGAAAGATTTCAGTTTCTCATTAGCTACTTCTGATTAGGAACGTCCGTCTTTCTAAAACATACAGATTTTGAATCCTATGAAATGATTGCTCATCACCACAATGCATGATTTGCAATGGCAACAAATGGAGAATCAATCAAAAGAGATGATTTCTTCTATAGAACTTAAAACATTCCAAGAATGCTCATTACTAGCATTACCACAACATATAGAAATAATTTCAGCTAAACTCCAAAAGTTCAAGTAAGGCTTTAATTTGCTAAGGACTATAGTATGGATTTTACAAACCTAAATCAGGCTAATCTAAGTTAATAACATATGCAATGAAATATAATAAGACAAAGGCAATTTATATGTAGCAGAGTAAAAATTTATGCAGCTATAATTATATAGCGGATAATATATGGTTCTGTATGTATTGTCACTTGTCCTTTGGTAAAAAATAAATTCTTTCCTTTTTCTCATTGCATCATTTTTATAATCTTAGTTTGGAATGGGCTAGCCAATTGATAAAAAATGAGTCATATCACACTATCTAAATAGCAGCAAACATTATGCCTCCTACATATGAAGGAAGAATTCACTTTCTAAAGCACGGATCAACTCTCATATATAATTAGGAGTGTGACTATGTCAACTTAACTCATGAGCCAACTTAGACTCAATTTGATAAATAGCTTGTGGGCTCCATAAGCTACAATCCAGTCAAAGAGTCCTCGAGAAAATAACAATACAGCTTAAAAATGAAAAGAATGGTGAGGTAGGCAACAGTTGCAAAAAGCAAAAATATATTAGTCTAAGAGTAAATGGAAACAATTGCAAAATCTTTCAAAAATCAACATAAATTGCAAGTCTAAGGTCTCAAAGTAATGCAAACCACAGAAACCAACTAGCAAGGAGAAGCTAAGGAAATATCATCACAAATGCAAGCATCACAAGAACCACCGGAGTTTAAAATCAAAATAACATTAGTTCCAAAATGCATAAAATATTCATATAACTAGAAGCATCACAATAAATATTATAGCTCATTAGAAGAAAAAAATTAAGTTTCCAGTGGACTATCAGACATCAGTTGAATTGTCATTGCCACCTTAAAAAAGTATGAAGATAATGAGATACTAATAATCAAATAATTTACATTAAAATTACACAATACCATTTCTGATCCTCCATAGGGTAGTTGGTTCATCTGAAATTATTGCATAAACTGTCTCATCTCATCACGAAATGAGCTGAATTCCTCTCTAAGACTTACTATCTGAGCAAAGTTGCTACCGACACCACCACCTGCTTCACTTATGTTTTGAGGAAAGTATCATGTCGGCATGACACCAAAATTCTGTGTATGAACTCGATCTGAATGTTCTGGTCCCATAACTATACTAAAGAGTCTCTTATCAGCTTTAATGTTTCCATCTTCAGACGTAACCCCTTCTCCGGTAAGAAGATTACATGCTTATGTATATATTATAATTACATATAGTTGAATCTATCGAAGAACAGATTATAAAATAATTTGTAATCACTATATATATATATATATATATATATATATATATATATATATATATATATATATATATATATATATATATATATACCCATTGTTGCATAGCATCCTCAGATGACCATGTCCCATTTTTTGAACCTATTGATTTTTCATAATTGCAATATGTCCTTAATATACTACAAAAATAATATAATAAAAATGTAAGTTTGAAAATAAAATATTTAGTAGTTAAAATTAAACATTTAAATTTATATTATTTCCTTCTATCTCTGAACTAAGCTCACACAACCCATTGTGTGAGGACAAGTTTAGTTTTTGGCATTCACAAAATTTTTTGGCAGCCCTTTCCTGTAATACATGATAATGTTATATTTAAAATTTTATAATAGTAATAAATTTTTAACAAACAAGCTTAATCTAAATACTTATCTTATCCTCTTTGACCATGATATAACATGTTGTCACCATTGCATTTGATCAACTCCAACTGGAACAGTCTCCATAATTTCCTCATTTCGTCTACTATCATAGATCTTAGCCTTTAAAGTGGTTTTATAATTATGCCACTTAACACCAAGGGATTGAAGAATCCAATGGCGTATATGGTTAGGGAACTCAAATTTAGACTACAGTTGACAATGTTATATGGTTAATAATAAATAACTGAAAATTTTAAATTTACTATGAATTCTACATACCTCAACTTCAGCCAACATCTTTTTCTTGAAGGGCTCCATACCCTTATTTCTCCAATCAGGGAAAGCTATTGGAGCCAAAATTGGATCTCTTACAACAATACTAAGATATGATCTTAGCAAAATAGACTCAGGGATGTTACGGGAGATGTTATTTTCATTTACCTCTATGTGAATTTGTGTCCCTAGTGGCATATTCTGTATATCAGCACATATTGTTCGCCCTCTACGCATAATAGAATTTTCTTGATCATCTTCATAGATCAAAATAAATAAAATAAGCATGAATAGAACAAAAATTTTAAAATATTAGAAAATTATACTTATGGGCTATATCCCCTCTTCTCGCCACAAAATGAAAGTCGTGGAGTCTGTTGGATCCTACTGCACTCAATTTCTTCCTATAAATCTGGGTGGACTAGAGCAGAAGGGGTTTTAGACTCCCTACTACTTTCTCCTCTACTTGATCCTCCTCAACTTGATCCACCTCTGCATATTGCCTTGTTTTCTCGGCTTAAAAGACTACCTCCTATCACTTCCTGTAAAAAAAACAAAAGTATTTAGCATGAATAAAGAGAAATATATAAAGTGGATGGTTGAAGGAATCAAATTAAAAATTTTAATGAAAGAGATGGAATGATTTATAACTACACATAATTAAAAAGAGAATACATGGTGGTGCATGTTCGATGAGAATTTTATTGTTATTGCATGAGGTTAGGAACTAAGTGAACATAATAATTGTACCTATTAAATTGTCACTCAGTATTAAAACTATTAAATAGGTGTGTATTATGAAGAAGAGAACATGATATGCACATATAATCTTATAACTTCAAGCATATGTATCAAATTGGACAATTAATATATGCAAAACATCACAAAGTGGATTGAGAAACATTACGATAAACATGAATCATATAATAAAGCATGGATATTAGAAAACATAAAGTATAAATATATATATATATCCCCACTTACATTTGTTTTCTACGAGAAACACTCGAATCATATACATCACAAGGCCTTAGACGAACAACAAAATTCTAATTTGTATTTTTAGGATCTTGATTATAAAAGACTGGTTCAACTTGTGAAGAGAAAATAAATAGATCTTCTTCTAATTTATCACCAATGTGAATAAGACATGAAAAATTCACCGAAGTGTAACCAAATTGATCTTACTTTACACCGATGCCAGTTGTGTTTGCCCAATTGCATTTGAATAGAATCACTTTAAAATTGTCGGAATAATTTATCTCAATAATATCATAAATTTTTCCATAGTAACTAAAATTTCCAATTTCTGTACTAATAACAACACCATAATTCTGTGTGTGCTAGTGCCTCTTTCTTTTCTCACCATCTTCGAAATGTTCTCTAAATGATATAAGACTATCACAATGATGTAGCATGTATCTGTGTGCTTGGGTTAATGATTTCTCATCGAGCACAACTGAAGAGACCTTCCCAATGAAATTCCACCACTAGAGAACATAAACACATCTTCCTTTTCAAGTGATAATGCATTTTCTCTAATAGTTTGGCTATACCCCTCCAAATATTTGGAATAAAATGAAATCCCTTTCTCAGCCAAAAATCCCTCCATAATGGATCCCTCGAGTTGTGTTTTATTGCCAATATGATCCTTTAATATCAAGAAGAATTTACAAATGATATAAACTTTTATAATGTTTATCATATGTATAACTAAATAGAGATAATAAGTTATATGTTACCTTTCAAATGGGTACATCCAACAGTATTGAATAGGACCGCTTAATTTAACTTCCTCTACTCAGTGTGCAAGAAGATGAATCATGATCATGAAGAATGATGGAAGGAATATTTTTTCCATCTTGCATAAAGTTATAACAATATTATTCTGTAACATCTCTAAATCTGTGGGAATGATAACCTTTACACAAATTAACTTTATGAAATGTGATATCTCTACCGCAATGCAATGGATCCCTCAGGTTGTGCTTTATTGCCAACATAGCCCGTTAATATCAAGAAGAATCCGCAAATGATATAAACTTTTAAAATTTTTATCATATGTGTGACTAAATAGAGATAATAAGTTATATGTTACTTTTCAAATTGGTACATCCAACGGTATTGAACATGACCACCTAATTTAACTTCCTTTGCTTAGTGTACAAGAAGATAAATCATGATCATGAAGAATGATGGAAGGAATGTTTTTTTTCATCTTGCATTAAGTCATAATGATATTATTCTATAACATCTATAACTCCATAGGAATGATAACCTTTGCATAAATTCTTGGGCATAATAACTCTTCAAGAACTTAGAGTTCATAAATGCAAAATCTAAGATCATTGCATGTAACTTTAAAAAAGTCCTCATGAGAATTTTACTTTTACAAAAGTTATCAATAAACAAAAGGAGAGTAGTTAAACATCCTCCAAAGTTACCATCCACTAGAGATATCAAATACTGTCATAGAAGGTGCACATAACCGAAGCGCAATGGGTAGAATGTCTTCTATTAGAACATTACAGTTATGACTTTTTACACCCATAATCTTATAATCAGCAACATTGACACATCTTGATATGTTTGATGCATAACCTTTAGGGAATTTTAAATTTTTTAGAACTTCACAAAATATCACTGTCTTTCTTTGCCATTATGAAAGGAGCTGGTGGAAATGAGTAAGTACCATCCTCTAGAGTTTGTGGATATAATTTTCTTTTTATTCCAATGTTAACCAAATCTTATCTTGTTTGTAGGTTATCTTTTGATTTTTCTAGATCAAGCAAAGTTCCAATAAAATTATCACAAATATTCTTCTCAATATACATAATATCCAAGCTATATGGCAATAAGTTATACTCCCAATAAGGTAGGTCAAAGAAAATTGATTTTTTTCTTCCATCCTTCAATCCCCTATATAGCACGTCCTCTTTTTAGACCAGCTTTACTTAAAAAGGAAATAGGAAATTCTATATTATGCAACTATGATAGAACTTCAGTGCCAGTTCTCCATCTAGGTTCTCTTTAGACTTCCTCTATGTTATGAAAGTAATTTTTTTGGCAGCGTAAAATATGATTATCTAGAGGCCAACGATGATGAACCGTGTAAGAGAATTTCTTGCCTTTGTAAAACCACAAGGATTCTATATTTTGCGCATAAGAAGGATAAGCAAATCTCCCTTTCATGCTCCACCTAGACAACATGTCGTATGCTGAGAAATCATTAATAGTCCATAGTAATGCAGCTCATCTGTTGAAAGTTTGCCCACTTGCTGCATCATAACATTGAACTTCATGCCCTAATTCATAAAAATATTGAATTAAAGGTTAAAGGTAAATATCAATAGCATTTCTAGGACTTTTCTCCCTATGTATTTAGTTGATAGGATAAACGAATCATGTTTCATCTAACCTAAGGTGGCATATTATATGGAACTAAAAGTACAAGCCAAATATTATATGTGCTACTCATAATCTTGAATGAATTAAGCCCATCACTAGCTAAACCAAGACGAACATTACATTGATCCAAAGCAAAATCAGGGTATTGAGAGTCGAAAGCTTTTCACGCTTCTCCATCAGCTGGATGTCATAACAACTCATCTATATTTTTGTGTTAAGCAAGTCAAATCATCTCTTCAGCATATTTCTTTATTTTAAAAAATCTTTTAAGTCTTGAAATTAATGAAAAATATCTAATAATTTTAACTAACTTCATATGAGTTCTCTTTCCTCCAGAAGTATTCTTCATCATAATTAACCATCTTGATGCTCTACATATGTGACATATATTCTTATTAGATATATCTTTCCAAAATAATATACAATTATTAGGACAAACATCTATCTTTGCATATCCAAGATTAAATGCTTTCATTATCTTCTTCACTTCATATGTACGTTTAGGCAACAACACCCCTTTAGGAAAGACATCAACCAGTAACTCACACTATGAAAAAATTATGTATTACTGGTATATTTTCCAGCGAGAAATTATTTATTTTTGGCAGATTTTGAAAGATTCTGATGGATTTTTGAAGAAAAATTTTTTGCCTGTAAAACCGGCGTCGAAAAAATCCTCCAGCAAAAGAAATCCATCGAAAAAAATTTCTCACCGAAAAATTGTCCAACAGCTCTCCGGTGAAAAATCCGCCAAAATAATTAAAAAAATTTCCCAAGCAATTTGCTAATTCGGCCTGCACGTCGGCCCTCCCGCAAGCTCGCACTGACCCGCAAGCCGGCCTGCTTACACTGCCCGCAAGCTTGCCTTGGCTCGCACCCGCCGACCCGCATGACCCGTGCTGACCAGCATGACAACATGACCAGCTAGACCCGCCCGCCAAGCCTGTGCACAAGGCGGGGTTCGAACCCCGCCCCCCTACATATGCCCACAAAGCCCGCCCTTCTGCATGCCCGCCCGACCATCACACTATTCCTGCAAAAGTGTTAAAATCACTGTCATTTTATAGTTATACTATTACTGATAGAATATTACAATTAATTACTAATTTATCTTATTATTTAAATGATAAATCTTTTTTATTATTTCAGTTTAATTATATTTAATTTAATTAATTTAATTGAACAAAATGAATAACTTTAAATATTTTTAATAATCATTTTCCATAAATAAGTTATTAAATCAATAATTAATTAAGCTTTATTAAAATTAATAATTAATTAAAATAAGCTATCAAATTAGCCCTTAATTAAACTAAGTTATTAAATTAATAATTAATTAAAATAAACTACAAAATTATTACTCAATTAAATTATGAATTTATGATTCTTTCATAAATTATTAAAATTCGCTGAAAAATCGGTCGGAAATAAATCTGCCGAAAAATCTGCCGGAGTATCTGTCTAAAAATTAGTCAAAAATATTTCAGCGTAATTCGTTAAAAATCCTCCAGAAAATCCACTGAAAAATAGTCCGCCAGAAATTTCGCTAGTAATAAATAATTTTCCATTAGTGTCAAGTAGCATATCAAAGGATATTATCGTCTAAGAATGTAAACACTTCAAATGAAATAAGTTCACTATAAAAGAAAGCTTTGAGAAGGTTTTACATCTAAGGTATAACTCTGCTCCTGCATCCTGCATTAAATTTACAAATTTCTCACCATGATCATTTTGTTCATTTGTATTAAACTCATTCTACTCCATCACTGGACTTTGAAATGGATCATTTAGGCATAATATGTTTCTTAATAATCTATCTATATCATTTGTTCTTATATCCTCATAAGGAGCTTCACCTTCTTTTAACTTTCGTGTGGCATAAGATGCTTCATTCATTGCACAGTCACCTATAATACAATGCTCTTCTCCATGTCAATTCCATACAACATATCCAGCAAAAAATCCTTTGGAATTTAAATGGTCTTTCATATCTTTCATGGAATGGAAGTACCTATTAATGCATGACTTGCACGGACATAAAATTTTCCCTGATAAATTATGGCTTCAACTTGCAAACTCTAAGATATTATTTACACCAATTACATAATCACGAATCCACTTGGCTTTGTAATCCAACTCTTATCCATATTAAGTAAAAAATAAGTTTCCAAGTCACTGCTAAGAATAAAGATTCATTAGGTCACTCAATTTTTTGTGCAACCATCATGTTCATAGACTTGTGATCATATTGTATCTTAAACTAATTACCTTCAGGTAACGCTTAGCAATAAGAAGAACTGAAAGAAGGTAGCCATTAGCTTCATTTTTCAAGACTCTCTAACTTTAATTTTACTAATATGATGATTAAAATATTCATATAGATAAATTCATATAGGATTGGTGATACTTTTAATCATAGCTTAGAATGAATGATAAATCATATAGGATTGGTCATAAGTTCAATTATATAGATAAAATTTGACATGGAATATAATATTCATATTATTGCATTACTAAATGAAGAGAGATAGAGCATGTTAGAGATGATAATATCCTATTGTCACACTTTTAATGTAATAAAGTTGATTATATTAAAGAATAAAATAACACAATATAGGAAATGCTTATAGTGATATGCTAGGAAAATAAGTGTTAAGCCAGTGAGGAAGATGGGGTTCAGCTGGAAAGTTTATGAGCTATTCTAGCTATGGTTCATGAAGACGATGGAACATGATGGCGAAAATTGTACCAATGATTATGTAAAGAAGTATGCTATGTGTGGGTAGTTTAGGATGGATTGGGAGGAAAGAGAGCTTTATAATGTGTAATGTAATGATTTATGGATGCAAAAGTAGTAGCATGTGCTCACTTCTTGCTTGCATTATAGTCACCATTTTAGATACTTATACTATAACTTCACTTGTTTCGCCTTTTTAATTAATCAAAATGCATCATGTACATAAATTACTCCAATTACTTGGAGTTGGACTATCCTTGTATCAGTTTTCGACAAATGTTGATGATGTATATTTGAACAAGGCCTTATAGTCTTAATTCCCCTCCATGATTTTATACAAAAGGATTTTGCACCTCACTTTCTTCTCTAATTCACTTCATATATGTGTGATATCAATAAAACTAAGGTAATTGAGATTAATCATTAATTACACCATTGGTTTTAATTATTCCCTCATGCAACAATATCTTTATGCATATACTATTAAAACACAGATACAAAAACATCATTATAAAATTCACATACTCACAAAAACATATTTATTTATAATCAAATCATTTTTTAAATGAATCAAACTAATTTCAAGCTAATCTTAAGCTGAAGTAAATCAATGTTAATGCCAAGTCAAATAAAACTCAAAACAATTATCAAGATGTTTTTGAACTCTTAACATAACAACCATACCAATAAACAAGCAAGACATGAGCTTCACATCTCCCTCTCATCTTTCAAAGTCAACATGCCAATTCTTATCTCCAATCAAGCAAACTCTTTACTGAAAAACCCCTTAAATATCTCAAAATTGTATATGCATAAATCATGCCCTACACAACCCTACACTCCATAATACATCTCAACCTATTTTTCTAAAAACTAAATTGAAGATTGCAGAATTAAGGAACTGAAGAGGCCAATACCTTATTGTAAATATATCAAACAAGAAGAAGAATGAGAAGAAGAGGGAGAAGAAGATGAAGAAGAAGAATGAGAAGAAGAAGAAGAGGAAGAAGGGGAAGAGACTCACACTAAAGAAAAGCTAGCCAAGATGGGTCTTCGTTGGAGGAGAAGAGCAAGCAAGATGCGAGCGAGATGTGCCAGTGGATGACGCTCTGTAGTGGTTTGCTCCGATCAAGCTAGGGCTTCAGTCACGGGCGTCACACGCATGAAAGAAGAGGGGAAGAGAAAAAGCCGAGCTTCACGTATAAGATTGGGAAATTGGTTTAAGGGCGGGCTTTACCGGCAGTTAAAACCGGTTCTAATTGCATTGGTTAAAACTGGTACTACTTGCACCAGTTAAAATCGGTGCAAATTGTAGCGGTCAAAACTGGTGCTAAATATTGGTTTGGCAGCTGTTTTAAAACTGCTCCTAATGCTGTGAAAAATTCTAATTTTTATTAGTGATGGAAGCATTTTTTTAACTTCAATACAATTGATAAAGTATGTTAATTTTTCATTTTACATAATCTCTATGAATTTGGTAAATTTCTGAGCATTTTGAGTTGGCAACTGAAATTGTGAGTTTTTTATATAAGTTGGTATATAATGTTATTTACTTTAAAAAATTTTAATCTCACATTGCATTTAAATTATCATGCATTTCAGGATATTCTAGAATTTTTGAATTGAAAAGAAAGGCATTCTAAAATTATATGCTTGGGCCCAAGGTGAAAATATTTTGTACTGGATTATTATATTCTGGCTCTGAATTGGTTCTGTATTGAAAGTTTTGTTATGTTCTGGTTCTACTTTGCACATGTCTTGACTAGGTGGGAGGTGAAAAATTAGGAGTTATGAGGGGCATAAGTACAGGTTCATTCTACATTCATATGTGCATCATTATACTTAGAACTTAAAAGTTAAACAATACTTTTATCATTATGTTTCAATTATATCTTATTATGAATTAAAATTCTGTTATGAGGGAATTGGTGTTGGTTTACTGAGTTTTTACTCATTCCATTGTTTATGATATTTCAGGAAAAGGCAAAAGTCCTGCTAAGTAGGCCCAATTAGATAGAGAGTAGGAAGGCTATGCTTTAGTAGGTATTTAGAATTTTATTTAAAATTTGTAGTTCAAATTTTATTGAGTTGGAAACATTGTAATCTGGAATACTATAATTAATTATTTTGGAAAGAGAAGTTATCGTTTGCACACTCTAAATATTTATTTTATATATTCTTGATTATTATCTAGCTCTGCGTATATTCATTTGGAAAAAAAAATCTTTAGAACTATAGAAGTGTGGGAAAGTAGGTCAAAATCCCTCCTTTAAGTCTAGTAGTGTTACACATCCAACCCTTGTAAACTTACTGATTATAACTAATGCATTTTCAACTCTAGACTCCTATAGCTCTTGGAATACAACCATTTGGAAATCTCTCCACACCATTGTAGTGGAATTCTGAAGCTATTTCTCTTTTTAGAGTAATACCCGTATTAATTTATTTTTCTTTAATTTTTTGGCTAAACTATTACACTTTAATAAAAAAAATTGGGCACGGAATTCTCTTATGGTTTAATTGTTACCTTTACTAAGAATTTAAGTGGAAATATCCACTTTGCAGCCAGCCAAAAATACAAAATAAAAAAGAATATGTAGGTGTGTTTTGTTGGATCAAATTGCAAATTTGTATTTTAGATGAGTGTCATTTCCTCTCATTTACCTTTGTGGGAAAAGTTTTATTCAAATCTAACTTCTAGCTTTAGATTTTATTTGGGATAGTTTTTTTACTGTTTTTTAAAGCAGTTTTTTATTACAAAAATTTTTTAAACTATAATTTTTCTTTACTAGAAAACTACTTTAAAAATTAGTAAGAAAGCTGTCCCAAATGAACCCTTAATTTATGTAGTTAGTTTTCATAACGGGCTATATTGTCATTTTTGAGTTAATACTTACCATGCTCTTTGAATTTTAGATCTCTTAACTTAGGGTTTTCAATATTTATGCCTAGCTAATTGATTTGTTTCTTACAATATGGTTTTTATAGTAATATTGATGTATATTGATGTATTCTTATACATATAATATATATTAATTCTTAAATTGCACCCCTTAAATGACAGCCTTATTTCTCATCATATCTATAACATCACTCCCTTAAGTACCTATATAAATATGGGATTAGAATGAGAAATTATTATGTGCGGTCGCCGGACTGTCTGGAGGTGAATCATGATATGTCACATCAACCGATATACAGCACCGGTACACAGCAAAATAGTGATGTAGCACGTCTTGATTCACCTCTGAATGACGTCCGATGACCGCACATAATAATTTTACCTATAGAATAGATACCAAAGTGAGATGCTTCGAAATTCTAATTTTGATTTTCTTCTCTGATATTACAAGTGGGAAGCTTTGTTCCAATTTTATTTAGCGGGAAGAATGGCAGAACTTTTGGGCTAGTGATTCTGGCAACGTACTATTCTGGCTAATATGCGCAATGGAAATCTAAAAGGCAATGTCCTATGAATGGCCTCGGCATTGATTGCTACATCAATGTTCATGAGCTCGATATAGTTAACCTTTTTTTTTTTCCTCTGTGGCTGCAACTGCTTATGTTCCACTAATCTTTGGTGGACCCGATCCTTCAACGAATCTAGTTTCAAACAAAAAGGAAGTGCTTGAATTTATTCGAGACAACTGTAATTGTTTATAAAAATAGTTATGGAATTATTACTGGAAAAAAATTTATTTTCAAAAGTTTTATAAGTTTTTTTTTATTTTAAATAATATTTTTTATAATTATTGGATTTTATAATGACATTAAGCCTTTATTCCACTATGTGGAATTGGCTATATGAATTTTTTTCTCCATTGTGTCATGTTAAGAGTCAAATTCTCATGTAAATCTAATAAAATAAAGATCATTTATAATATTTTCTAACCAAATTTTTTAGGTCCACATCTGCCCGTTTTAATCTAATACATCTAATATCCTAATCGTGCCATCGCAAGGCCAATGTTTTAGGTGACCAAACCATCTAAGAGGATTAGATTCTAATAGATTTAATCATAAAAATAAATAAATTTTTATCAAACAAAATGTGAAAAGAAGCACAAAAATAAAGCCCAAATTAAATTTGAACAAAAGTCTTTTCCCATTTTTCATTGGAACATGAATATATGTAGCTATGAGAAGTTTAAGGGGATTGTGACGGCAATAAACCTAGGGGTATCAATATTTGGCCCGACCCAAAATCCGACTCGAAAAATTTCAGGTTTCGGGTCAACCTATCTTCGGTCAGGTTCGGATTTCGTTTTCTAACCCATTTCCAATTTTGGGTCTAGTTTAGGTCAACCCGAAACCTAGAGTCAACTTGACACTGACTCGAGTCAATCCCCTCGCTCGTAGCGCTCTCGTGCTTGCCTCTATAGCCCTCCCATGCTAGTGCCCAAGCTAGCCCCCACGCTTGCGCTCACCCCCCTCACCTGCACTCGTTCCCACGGCCACGCCCGCACTCGCACTCGCACCCATGTTCGTCCACACACGATAGGCCCCTCACTCGCAGCTGCTCGCCCCCTCGCTCGCTCTCTCCCCCTTTGCCTGCATATGCTAGCTTCCTTGTGGGCTAGTGGGTAGGGTCGAGTCAAGCCGGGTTAGGGGCAAGTCAGGTCTGGGTCTAAAATGTATTATAATGAAGTATATATTTTAATCGAATCAACACCCACTTACTTTTTCTAATCGGGTCGGATTAATTGAAGGCAGGTCAGTTTTGATTTTGACCCATCAGTTTTGGATTGGACCTGAACCCAACCCAAAAACCTATTTTGAAATTCCTAGATAAACCCACCCTGCTCGCAATAAAAAATTTTCATTCAGAATATTTTGATCGAATAAGTCTCAAATATATTAAACCAAATGTAGTATTAATGTAATATAAAAATTAATTAATATCCCCAATATTATATTCATCAATCAATGCAATGATCAAATAATAGGAGGAAGTGATGGACCCCACTCATGAAGTTTCAATTGGAGAGTGTCACATGGTTGTCCTGATAAGAATTTGCTAGGCATGTAGCTTGTTAATCTTTTAATTACAATCCAAATTCTAAGTATATTATAGGATAAATTTACTAGTATTTTAAGCTCAAATCAAAATGCAAGCATAAATAGTAACAAATTTTCAATTAAAAAACAAAATAGGGTCTGCACAGTAGGAGCTGACCAGTTTGGCTTTTTCCCTCCTGAAAATATTTCTTTGAAAAATTTAGGGTCACATCCATCATTTATTGATGCATCAAACTATTACATATAAATTTTCAAACTATGACCTTTAACTATTACAATCATAACCTTACATATAAGATTGAATGACAGAAAAAAAAACCACAAAATAACCCATATAACATTCACAAAATGATCTGAAACAACAATGGACATCGCCTAAGATTTCATCTGACGGCTTTCTTACTGCATCTTAAAACAGATTTTTAGCGTAAAAAATTAAGTTTTTATATTAGAAATCTGCTTTAAGAAGCAGTAAAAAAGTCGTCCCAAATGAAGCCTAAGACTTCATTTGGACGGCTTTTTTACTGCTTCTTAAAGCAGCTTTCATTTTTGTACTAGATAACTACTTTAAAAAATAATAAAAAAATCATTCCAAATAAAATATAAATTAATAGATATAAAGCTTACGCATCTATTCAGAAAAGTTATCGAAGTCTACATCCAAAAAACAACAAAAATGAAAAACAGATAGTGTAGAAGATGGATCCATATGTCCGTTTATATAATTTCAAAAAGCAAAAACCAACATGAAAGGTCCCACATTGAAAATAACCAACAGGAATAAGAAAACGAGGAGGTATGACCAAATAGCCCCATAAGTCCTAAACTATAAAAAACGTGACCAACATTATAATTTATAATCGAGCAATGCTGCATTTGTTGAAAGGAAGAACCGAAAAATCTGCTGACAGATGTGGACTTTGTAAATTGTCTCAAAGTCTATGACCTATCTTCTTTTTGTACTGTGATGATTAAATAATGGTTTTTAGTCAGCATTGCTCGACTGTGTGTTGGCCATAAAGTGTTTGTTTGATAATCAGATCGAATTGGTCGGTCTTATTAGTCCTAGGGATGTCAATATTAGACCCGATTCGAATCCGACCTAAAAATTTTGGATTCGGGTATGAAAAATTGACCCGTTTGCAAAATCGTGTCAGATTCGGGTTGACCTGAAAATCCAGATTGACCAGAAATGACCCATAAAAAATTACCTTCACAGCGAGCGAGCTCCCGTCGTCGAAGGAGCAAAGAAGTAGTAAAAACGAAGGAGCCCAAGGAGCAACTCGTGCAATCTCCACAAAATATGTGGGTCGGGTTTGGGTTGACCCGAACCCAAAGCGGGTCAGGTTTGGGTCTAAAAAATCAACCCATTTGCAAAAACGGGTCAGGTTCGGGTCGGGTCAAATAGTACCGGGTCGATTCCGGGTTGAACCCGAACCCGACCCGTGACCCGATTTTGACAGCCCTAATTAGTCCAATTTTGAATCAGCGCAAATTACTTAGGCTTGATTTGGGATTATTTTTTTAAATAATTTTTAAACATAATTTTTTTAATTTTAAAATTTTTATGCTAAAAATTGTTTTTAAAAGCAGCAAAAAAATCATTCCAAATAAAGCCTAAATATATTTAATATTATAATTCAGTTTGTTATTTGATTGAAAACTAATCCTAATATAAATAATCTAAAATTTAAATTTGCTAAATAATAATAATAATAATATTTAAATTAACTTGTAATATATTTATGTAGTGGTATTAAATATTATTTTACTTTAACTTATTTTTATTTATATACTTTTTTAGTTTATATTAATTTTGTATATTTCTATTCTAAATTAGTTGTGAGCTAGAATATACGCGGTAGTAGAGTGAGGATTTTTCATCTTAGCGTTACATAGATATCCAGCACACAAACAGAGAACAACAAAACGCTAGAGTTTTTATGTGGAAACCCAAGAAAATGGAAAAACCACAGAGCCACGCCCAGTTGAAATAATTCTACTATTGTTTGAATAGGTTACGAAGATTGATCCGTCTTGAAACTTGAGGACGATGAAATTACAATAGTTTGGAGAGTTGGGTAGAAATCCAGCGTCAATCTGTGGCAAGGTGGAAGTCTGATGTAAGTTGACTACAAGGTGGAAGTTCAACGTTAAGTCCGGCGACGACTGGTGGCCTGGTTGAGGAGGAGCTTAGTGGCAAGAGATATAATACCTAAAATATTTAAAATAAATATAAGTATAAACTTCTTCTAAATGTTAAATTATATTCATTAAACTCTGCATTATATATATAATTTAGGCACTAAAGTATTTCCCATACCATTTTTTCCTCACTCGTAACCTGGAGTTCGAATGGAAGAGAAGGGCTTGCTGGGAGAGAATGGCTGGAGCAGCTGGTTAGAGCTAATGCAAGTTCTTAAGGGAAAATTTCATAAAAATCAAAGCAGGGCAAATTAGAAAAATGCTGTAGTTAAAAGCTGAACTTGTTATTGCCTGAATTGAGGTGGTGTTTGCTTAAATTAGGTAATGCTACTACCATAGGGATGATGAAAACAGAAAGGTAAGGAGAAAAACTATGGATGTACTGTTTGCATGCTGAAATTGGTGTGAAATTGCTGAAATTATGGTTTTCCATCAGTAATTGCTGAATTTCAATGAGGGATGGCTGAATGGAAACTAATATTGATGAATTCCAATTATAAAAAACAAAAAATCTGCTGTTCTCACTAAAATCTGTAAGGAAAAGGGATAGAAAAGCTAAAATTTGGTAAGGGTATTATTGTTTGTTGAAATTTGGTAATAGGGAATGTTTTTATTTGCAGAAATAAAGGCTTAGGCTTGCTGAAGTCTTACTGAATTTTTTTTTTTTTTTTTGGGAAAATGGAGGGCTTTGCCCAATCTATATTAAGTAAAAATGATGTACAAAAAAGGGATCAGAAGAGAAATAAAGGAGAAACATCCACTAATCCAAAACATTGGGATGAAGAAAGAGTAAAACAAAAATGTAAAAAATGACTGAAATATCAGTCGAGGCCTGGACTCAGAAATAAGATTCTTCAAGATAAATAAGATCACCTTTGGTTGCCCGAAGACCGTCCAAAAGGAGAGTGGCAGACGTCATCATTGTCCAAAGCCCAAAAAATAGTCTGCCGAATATAACCAAGGCAACTTATGAGGCAGCAGGGGCAACTTGATAGGCAGCAAGAGGCATCTCCGAATATCATAGAACAGTCAATTAGAACTTCCATCACCCAAGCAGTATAGTGATTCCAACGATCAATGATAGCATATAATAGTAACCTCATCATAAGAAAGAAGGAAAACAATCCCAATTGTAGCAGCCAGCCCATAAGCAGAAACAACCAAACAGCCATGACAAAAACTAATTAGGTATATTTTAGATTCAGCTTGTCTATAATGAAATCTCCATGCTTCCAGCTTTTAATTTTAAGAAAAACAGCTCTTTGTATCTTCTTGGAAATGGTAATGGCACAAGCTGTCTTCATGTTAAACTTTCTATTATTACGCTCTTGCCAGATAAAGTACACAGCAGCATTAATCGTAAGAAACATTGCATTTTTTTGAGAGATCCCAACTTGCAGACTATCAATGTGGTGAAGAGCTTGAAGAAGGGTAGGCCTTAGAAAAAATATTGGAAGCAAGGGATTACTTTGGTCAAAACCTTGTAAGAATAATTACACTCAAACAATAGGTGCATAGCAGTTTCGGGTTCGTGGTGGCACAGGGCACAAGAATAATCCAAAATCGGAATGTTTCTTTTCAAGAGAACATCAACAGTTTTCAGCCCTCCTTTCAAAGCCATCCAGGTACAAGCCGAGTATCTAATAGAATGTTTATAGTGCCAGACAAATTTATGCCAATTGCAAACATCATCATTAACAAAAAACTCAGAATAAAATGCTTTAAAATTGGCATTCTCATCATTATCCCAAATTAAATGCTTGGTGGAATCTGTTCTGATGGGGATAGAGCATATAAGATCTTTAATTTGCTGACTGAGGTAACCAGGCAAACACCAGTTATCATGATTCATCCAATTAGCCAAAACAAAGTGCTGGTGACGCATAGAGTTAGGCAGCTGATCCGAGAAGGTGGAGGAAATGGTGCTATTTAAATACCAGTGATCCCACAGAATGGAAATAGGGCTGTTACTGATAATCTGAAATTTAAATTTATTCCTAACTAATAGGGCAGTAGCGCAGATGCTCTTCCAGAATGTAGAAGAATGAGAGTGGTTAGTTTTCCAAGGTGAGCCATACCTATTCCTAAGCCAGCAAGAGAGAAGGTTATCCCCATTATAGAATCTAGAAATAGTACTACAGTTGAAAGCATATCTCAAAGAAGGAAGAGACGCAATGCCCAGTCCCCCATAGGAAAGAGGTTTGCAGGTATTAGACCAGGAGATAAGGTGAAGACGTTTAGATTCAAAGCCACCATGGTATAAGAATTTAGAACATATTTTACCAATAGTCTTGCAAATAGAGTTAGGAATGCAGGATCCTCTCAACCAATAAGCCATCGTATTAGTAATAGTATATTTGATGAATTGGGTCCTACCTGCAAAAGAGAGAAGATTAGCTTTCCAGTCGGAAAGCATGTTAGTAATTTTATCTTTTGTGTACATACACTTTTTGGGTGTATAAAAGGATCTAAATAGGAGCTATACATACTTTTTCGTTTTTAAGTAAATTTTAATAGTTTTAGTAAAGCTCTAATTAAAATTGAGATGTGCATTATTGAGGTATATTACATATGCTTCTTGTTGTGAATTATAAAGCTTGATATATTAAGATATTATATACTCCTTATTCCTTGGTTCTGATAGAAGTATTTCAGAATGGGTGTTAGTAAGAAGAAGTTCTATTCAGATTCTTCTTATCTGTTACACTCTAGATTGATTATAGAGGACAAAATGGGGTGTGACAAGAGAGATCTTAGATTTCTTTTCTTTCTCCCCCTTTTGTGAAGAATGGGTGGGTTTATTTATAATTTTTTGAGAGTGACATGGCTAGCAAATAGGGAGAAGACCAAGGGTATGTTTGGAGTGTTTTCGATGGTTGGCTTCATAGACCATTTATCAACCATTTGAGTGTCTTATTGATATCAAAATTCGGTGATCTTGGGCTCGTTGGATTTACCTAATTGAGTCACTCGACTTGACTATAAGTATGTCACATTTGGAAATATTTGGCCATCCAATTTATGCTTTGAAACTTTCAAAATGCTTCGAGCCTTGATTAGGACCCATTTGGGCTCGGACTAGGTTAAATTTAAAGTCACTGGGTTCATCTTTATGAGATGTTTAGTTTGACTATAAGTTTGCTGAAATCCAAGCTTGGATAGTCCCAAAAAAAATTTTGGAAGTTTCCAATTCAATTTTGCCTTGAGATTCATGCTCAATCAAGATAATATTTTAATGATATATCAGTTGCCCCCCTATTTTTACACATCGAAGCTTATGGAGTCTAAAAATACGTGTTAGAGCATTTCAAACTATTCTAATATAAAATTATAATTTATGTATAATTACGAGACTCAACAATTCCCTAGATATCAATGAGGACCTCCCTAAGGAGCTGTGAACCAAATAAAATACTTTTAATTATAATTTGAGTGCATCCTGAAGATAATGTGTCGATTAGAGCAAAAAATTTTAAAAATTTATGGTTCAAACTTTAAAATTTACTTGAAATAGACAGTAGAGGCTCCGTTAGGCTTTGAAAGTGCCATAATCAAGTCCTGAATGTCAAAAAATGGTTTCATGGACCACAAAAACATATGAATTGGATTGTCCAGGCCAAAATTGGGCCTGGACAAAATTTGGAGGTCAAACCGGCTGGTCGGCCAGCCGGCCTTCGCTGCCATCGTTGCCTGCTGGCTAGTGCCCTTGACTCGCTAACCCGCATAAGCCTAGCAGTCGCTCTGGCCTGCCTGGCTGGTGTTTGGCTCGCCTGGATCATGGCCAACATCCATGGGAGCGGCGCTGAATCCGCTTCCATGAACCAATTAGCGCTAACTGGTGTATACCATAGCCCATTGGCTACGATTAGCGGGCAACTTTTTAAATTTTTTTAACAAGACTATATATATATATATATATATATATATATATATATATATAATTCAAAATTTTAAATTTAAATATTCATTCCCCTATACAACTATAAATACCCCCCTGGGGAATAAAAAAATTACACCTCCCCCTCTTCTCCCTTCTTCTTATAACCTTCTTATGGTAGAGGCCCTCCCTTATTTTGCATAGGTGGTATCCCCTATCAAATTATAAGCCCCTCTCTATATATAAGAAACTTTCCCATCCTCTATCTCTTCCTCCCCCATATTGCTTCTCACTTTATAGACACTCCACTAGTTTTGATAGGTGGCATCCCCTATCAAATTTCAGCGCCCCTCTTTTGTATAAAAGTTCTAATGAGTGATCACCCCTCTCTAGAAGATCTAATGATCAAAGGAGATTCACGACCCTCTGCATAGAATGATGGATAAAATAGAACTTAAAAGGAGGCTAAGGCTAACGACGTGGTGTACACCCTTACCAGTAGTTCTTTAATTATTTTCCACAAGAAGTTTCATTTTCCCAATGATCTTGTGGTGATAGCTCCTAAAAGATGAAGGCAAATATCTCCTTATTATTTTATTTAATGTGGTACATAGATCTTGAGGTTGAGCTTACTCAGTCTTGAATGAATAGAATAACAAATTTGTAAAGATCAAATATCTTCAAGGAGAGTACAAGTGAAAGTATGACCACAAGACCAAAAAGATGAAGGCAATGAAAGAATAATTGGCTGAGTGTAAAGATGAATTGTCTACCATGGTGACTTCTGCTTCTTTGTAAAATTAGCAGATAGATAAACTCCACATTGAACTGATGGATGCATAGATGATGATTAATTAGCATCTGAAGGACCAGCAAATCTCTAAAGAGAAGATACCAACCCTCAAAAATGAAAATAAGATATTTCAGAGTCTCATAACTAAGAAAGAAGCTGCTCTATTAAAGGCCAAATCTGGATTAGGATCTCAAGAGCTATAGAATATTTTAAGAAATCTGTGGCCTTTAAAAGCATAATTTAGGATCACATTCAGAAGGCTCACAATCACATATATACTATAGATGTGAGGGCCTTGGAGAAACAGTGTATTGAAGAAGGCTTTATTCGAGGCTTTTTTAAAAGAGTTTGCTTGGTAAAGCACAAAACTAGAGTTGAAGTTAACGGTTGACACCTAGTTAGGCTTTCAATGACCCCCCTTCACATTTAGGTGATGATGATGATATTGAAAGCGAGCTTCAAAAAGTCTTTTTAGTGATGATGAGGTTGTCTAGATTGTGTAGTATTTATTTACCACTAGTTGTATCATTTTATCTTTCTTAGTGATTGTTATATGTATCAGATGTTTGTTTTCATATATAGTGTATGTGATCTTTTATGATATAATAAAGAATTATTGATGGCTTTTATTTCAAGTTGAGTGGTGAAAATTTTTTTAATGAACTTAATTAGCTCAAGTAAGTTTGGGCCCTTTCTAGCTGCAGTAAGGCTACGCAAAATTAAGTCTCCAATTGAGATACATCAAGGCTTCACCCTTCGATTGTTGTGACAGACTATTCTTTGGTGGTATGTAGTAATTTTGAGTGAGGTCACATCTCTTGCTTCTAGAAGGAGATCCAAATTTCTTCTGAGCTTTTCATCATTATTCTTAAGGTCACAAATCTGAACTATAAGGCTCGGGACTTCAATATCGACTAGAATGATGTCTTCTATGCTGAAGTAAAGATTATACAGAGTTTCTTCTATTGGAGTTTTGGTAGTGGTATAATAAGTTCATAGGATATTTGGGAGTTCATCAACACATTGCCCCCCAACCTTCCCTAGGTGTTTCATCAATTCTTTCAATATAGTTCAATTTGTGACCTCTGTATGTCCATTCATTTGAGGATGGGCCATATATGTATGCACCAGTTAAATATGAATATCTTTATAAAATATCGTAAAGATCTTTCCTGTGAATTGAGTTTTATTATCGGTGATGATCTCTGTAGGAATGCCAAAATGACATACTACATTCTTCTATACAAATTATTTGGCATTAACTTTTGTGATTTTTAATAGAGGTTCAGCCTCCATCCATTTGGTGAAGTAATCCATGGCTAGGATAATGAACTTTTGTTATCTGATAGCTATAGAAAATGGCCCCATTTTATTGATTCCCCATTGGGGAAAAGGCCATGAGCTTTATAATGATGAAAGTTCTATGGCGAGCAAATGAGTGAGATTGAAATATAATTGATAGTTATTGCACATCTGTGTAAACTCTAGAGCATCCTATTTTATTGTAGGATAGCAAAATTCATGTGTTATGAGTTTGAAGTCTAGCACTCCTCCACCCAAGTGTTCTCTGCATATTCCTGGATAAACTTCCCGAAGCGCATAATTGGCTGCTGAGGTTGGAAAGACTTGAGGTATGGTCCGATAAATGCTCTTTTGTATAATTTTTAATAAATAATAATAAAGTTTGCTTCCTACCTCCGAAGTCATCTTGCAACTATTAAATCTTTAGGCAATACACCATCTTATAAGAAAGTCAAGATGGGATTGATCCAACAAGCCTCTATTGGCTCATCTATTTCTTATTTGACTTACAGACCTTGGATGCTCAGGAAATGTATCTCCTCGATACACTTTCTCTTAAAGAGGTCCCTAGTTGTCAATGTGGCAAGCTTAGAGGGGGCATTTTCCCGTGCATTTTACTTCCGAAGGATATAGATGATCTAATGTTTTCTTATATTAGTCAAAAATGACTTCACTATCTTGTAGTACTGGACTAATTATGGGTTATGGGCATCAAAATCTCCCTCTACCTAATAAACGATCAATTATAAATTAGTGTGAATCAGCAAGTTTGTACTTCAAAATTGATGGCCAGCATTAACCCAACAATAAGGGCCTCATACTTTGCAGTGTTATTTGTTGTAGGAAACTTCAATCAAAGCCCTTACTCAAGGGTAATTTGTTATGGGGAGATCAATAAAACTCTAACCAACACCAAAAATCCTAGGATCTCCATCGACATATAATGTCTAATACGAGGAAAAAGGAGAAGAAGTCGAGGGTTTGTCATAGAAGGGATGGTACACTCAACAAGCCTCTATTGGCAAGTAATGGATATCAAATTCTTCTAGTTCCACTAACCATACAATTAATCTACTTGATGTTTTTAGTTTTTAAAGAATATTTTTTAATAGTAGATTTGTATAGGCCCCAATTATATGAGCTTGAAAGTATGGGCGTAATTTTCTGGTTAAGTAGACTAATGCCAATGCTATTTTATCTGAGTATGGATAGCATTCCTCTATTTTAGATAAGATCACAATGATATAATATATAGGATGTTGTACAGCATTATCTTCTCAAACTAAGACTTAGCTGATATCAGAGGTAGAAATAGTCAAATATAGGTAAAACTGTTCTCCATGTAATGATTTTGAAAATAGTGGTGGTGATGCCAAATACTTTTGTAGTTATTTAAAAGCTTCTAGGCATTCATCAGTCCATTGGAATCCTGAGCTATGAGCACCTCTAAATATCTTAAAGATGGGTAGATATTTATCCCCCGAATGGGCCAGGGAACAAAATAGAGATGTAATCCTTTCATTCAATCTTTGGACTTTCTTGATATTCCTCGGGGAAACCATATCTCTTAATGTCTTGATTTTCTCAAGATTGGCCTCAATCCCTTGGTGGGTCACCATGAACCCCAATAACTTTCTTGAAGTGACTTCAAAAGCACATTTGGTAGGATTGACTCATATATTATAATATTGTAGTAGGTGAAAGTATTGTTCCAAGTAAAATATATATTGAGATTTTTCAAGGCTTTTCACTAATATATCTTTGATATATATTTCTATAGTACACCCAATAAGGCCTTTCGAAACCTTATTCATGAGGCGCTAATATGAGGCTACAATATTCTTAAGCCCTGAAGGCATGACTAGATAATAATATAACCCCTTATCTGTCCTAAAAGCCATTGCCTCCTTATCAACATGATCCTTCTTTAGTTAATTGTAACTGGAGTAGACATCCATGAAGCTCAATATTTAATGTCCAGACGTGGTATAGACTAATTGGTCAATACGAGTAAGCAGAAAATTATAATTTAGGTGGGCTTTATTGAGGTTTGTATAGTCCACGCATATTCTCTAAGCTCCACTAGCTTTCCCTATCTTGACAATATTTGCTAGCTAGGTGAGATAGTGCACTTCCCATATAAACCCAACTTCTAGGAGTTTATCAACCTCATGCTCGATTGATTATTGGCAATCTAATACAAAATTCTATTTCTTATTGATAATCGGCTTACATTTTGGGTTTATCTTGAGGGATTGCACAATTACTTTATGGTCAATTCTAAGCATGTCGGTTGAACTCCATGCCAAAATAACTTTATTTCTATGTAAAAAATCTATGTATTCTTCCTTCTCTTTGTCTAAGAGCAATAATCCAATCTGTACTATTCTCAAAGGATGCTTATCTGATAAGGAGATATAAATAAGGTCCTCTATGGGGGGAGCTGATTGAGGAATATCTTCATTCCAGATATCAAAGTCTTCGATGCTTAGGATAATTAGTGGATGTGGTTGAGCCTGCCTAAGATAATAATATTGTGCCACTTGTTGATCTCCGCATACTATACCAATCCCAACTGGGGTAAGAAACATCAGTTTAAGGTGAGGGATAGAGGTGACAATTCTGAAAGTTTACTAGAGTGGCCTTCCAAATATTGCATTATAGGTCAATTCTAACTTTACTATAATAAATTGGATGGAGTGAGTAGCCTGACTAGGAGGCTAATTATTCCTTCCACTCGTACAGGCCGATAATCAAACCAATACAATGGACCTACGGCAAGCTGGAGTTTCTCTCTAGTTAGGCCCATATAAAAAAAGTGAAGTAAAATAAGATATCCACCGAGCTTCCATTATTAACCAAAATTCTCCTGATGTTATAACACGGGTTGCTAATCCCCATATTAATCATAAGTGAATCTTGATGAGAGGTTTTTACTCCCTCTAAATCAAAGTCACCAAAAGTAATAGAGCAGTCAGTATAAGATTTCTTTGGTGTCAGGTCCTTACTACAATTAAGACTTGACTGTATAATAATGGGCCCCTGATGATAGTTTCAATCTCACCAATCATTTGACAGTTATTCTATCATTATCTTGTTATTATTTATTCAACCCCTCAGTGGGATCAGCCTTATTTCGAGCATATGGGTTCTGAATGAATTCTGGAGATATCCTTGTTAGATCAGTCTCTCCATTTCATCTTTAAGCTATCTAAATACTTCAGTAGTTTGTCCACGACTACGGTCGAAGTGACAGTATTGCTTCTTATTTTTAGTATTTGGATTTAAAGGATTTATAAACTTTATATTCTCTTTATCTTGGATGACCATTAATACATTTGTCCGAGATATGCTAAGTGGTGCATACTCCTTTCTTATTGAGGCTCACGTCGTGGCTGTGAGGGTCGAGGGGACAAGCTATAATCTCCTTGCTTCTTTCGTTACGATGATGAATTATTCATCCCTGACGCACTTTTAGATTTTCCATTGGTTTGTTGAAACTACTTTCTATGAGTATTGATGGCCTCATTTGTAGATATTTATGTCTCCACATGATGAATCAAGTCAGCTTATAAATGAACTGTGTCTCACATGAGTGCTAAGTAAAGGGGCAAGAATGAAACCCTCCAAGGAAAATACCTCCTAGTAATTCGGGATCAACCCCTGGGATTTATCGAGCTTCAGTAGAAAATCTTTGAAAGTTTTCTTTGAGGGACTCAATTTTATTCTAGCAAATCCCTAAGAGGTGGGAAGAATCCTAAATAATTATTCGATTGACAACAAATTAGTTGACAAACACTTTGGCCAACTTGATGAATGTGGGAATTGTTTAGACTGGGAACGAATAGAACCATATTAGTGCTTTCCTCTTGAGGCTAGTAGGAAAACTAGGTAAATGAGTGCATCTGAAGCTCATTGGATATATATAATGATTCCATAGTGATCAATAGGGTCATAGGGGTCAGATGTTCTATTATAAGAATAAATGCTAGGTAATTTGAAGTTTTCCAGAATGGGGTGTTGAAGGATGGCTTCAATTAGGGAAGATAACTCTTGAAATTTCCACTGATGAAGATGTTGCCTTCCACCTTTCATAGGGAACTCTTCTCGGACTAATCATCATAATTCATTATGTAGGGCATTGCGTGAGAGTTCAGTAATGTGAGGTAGGGCTAAGTCCTCAGGGATATCGAGTGAAATACGGGTTGACCAACCCAGGCAAGAATAATGGATAAAGCTAACTGTGTTGATAAGGTCGATGTTTTGTTTTGTTGTGACCTAAGGTGACCCCTTGATTGAGGGAGAGGAATCTCTGCATAAAGATGTTCAGGTCAAATATCCCTGGCTAATGGTAGATCTCAAAGGAGATGAATCTCCTCTTATTGTGCTAACATTATTTGTCGGGTCCCTCATAGAAGTTAAAGGATCTCATTATGAGATTCCTCTATTTTTTTGATACGATCTTCTAGGGATGGTCCTAATATTCCTTCCCTATTAGGATTTCGCCCACTAGGGCAAAGAAAGGCAAATGCCTAGCATCCCTGGTTCATAAACTTATTCCTGGATTGATGTGTATTGGAGTGGAAGGCTCACATATTGTAATTGTTATGCATGTTGACCATTGAAGCAGTACTTAGGATAGTGAGATTGAGTTCCCACAGACAGCACCAAGCTGGTGTCGGCTAGAATATACGTAGTAGTAGAGTGAGAATTAGCATTGCACGGATATCCATCACATAAATAGAGAACTACAAAAAATAAGGGTTTGTATGTGAAAAACCCAAGAAAAGGGAAAAATCACGAGGCCATGCCCAATCAAAATGATTCCATTATTATTTGAATATGTTACAAAGATTAATCCGTCTCAAAACTTAAGAACGATGAAATTACAATAGTTTGGAGAGTTGGGCAGAAACTTGACATCAATCGGCAACCAAGTGGAAGTCTGGCGTAAGTCGGCTACAAGGCAGAAGTCCAGCGTTAGTTTGTGGCCAGGAGAAACTCCATTGTCAGTTGGTGGTCTGGAAAAAGTTCGGTGACAGTCGGCAGTTGGGAGCAATCAGTGTCGGTCTGCCCGGCGACGGTCGATGGATGGGCGGAAGTCTGACGACGATCGGTGGCCAGGTGGAAGTCCGGCGATGATTAGTGGCCAGGCGAAAGTTTGGTGACGGTCAGTGGCAGAGTAGTGGTTGAGGAGGAGCTTGGTGGCAAGAAAGATCTCAGATTTTTTTCCTTCTTCATCTTCTTTTCTTTCTCCCCCTTTTGTGAAGAATTTTGGGAGGGAGGGGGGGTTCTATTTATAGTTTTTGGGAGTGGCATGGCTAGTAAATAAAGAGAAGATCAACGACATGTTGGGAGTATTTTTGGATGGATGACTAATATTGATTCTCTTGGTCATAGGCCGCTTATCGAGTATTTGAGTTTTTTTAATGATGTCAGAATTTGACGATCTTGGGCTCGTTGGATTCATCTTGTCAAGCCGCTTGATTCAACTATAAACATGTTATATCTGGAAATCATTTGGTAGTCTAATTTATTCTTTGAAGCTTCCAAACATGCTTCGGGCCCTCGATTTGGGCCCATTTGGGCTTGGATTGGATCGAATTTGGTATTATTGGGTTCATCTTTTCAACACATTCATTCCGATTGTAAGTTTGCTGAAATTGGAGTTTGGATGGTCCCAAAGTTAATTTTGGGAAGTTTCTGATTCAACTTTGCCTCAAGATTCATGGCCGATCAAGATAAATTTTTGATGATATATCAAGTATTAATTTTTAATATGATGACAACCAGATTTAATGAGGTTCTGCCAAACTGTCAAAACGAACATTTTAATGCATATAGAATTATTAATAATCTTTTCTACTAATTTTTTCTTAAATCCAAGATTTAGGCTTCATTGGGGAAAACTTTCTTATTGATTTTCTTTTTAGATCAAAGTCATAGTTTCTATTTGGTCATTATTTTTTCACTGCTTTGAAAAAATTTGTGTGCTCGGAATGTGATCTCTACATAAACTTTCAAAAAATTACCATCTCCACAGCAATTTTACATCCGTCTTCACAAAAAGCTACAGTCATCCCAAACATATCTTACTAAATCTAAACATTGAATGGATTTACTTAAACAAGTCTTGTTTTTTATATTTCATTGCTCTAGCTAATACTTTCTACATTGAGCTCTGATCACGGCTTTCTCACTTCTTTGCATGTCAAGGGTTTTAAAATTTTGGGAGATAGAAATTTGGGAGAGATAGATATGGTTTTGGAATCTAAAATTATTAATATAACTTATATTAATTAAAATTTTGAAGTTAATCTTATAATAAATATTAATCAACTGAAAATATATTAATTTAAACAAATTAATATTAATTTTAATTAAATTTAAATTTTTTTGTTAATTCTATAAGCGACTAATTAATTATCAATTAGGTAATTACTCTAAACTTATTGAAAATTAATTAAAAAATAGAATTAATTTATAATTGGCCAAATAATTTATCTAATTTAATCAGATTTAACACCTATCATACCAAATATTTTTTAGGATTTAATCAAAATAAATTTAATAAATACAGATTAAAGCACTTCCAAAATCTGCTTGCAGCCAAACATCCCTAAAACTTTTGAAATTATGTCCGACATATTATAGCATTTACTCTTTTTTTTATTAATTCAGACAATACAACCCAATTAAATACTCAAATAATAATAGCGAAATAAGGAGTAGGTGACTCAAGCCTTCACCAGGATTGGCAAGTCAGTGAGTCAAAACTGAGCTGGTCCTTCTTTACTCGCCTCATCAAATCATGGACCAACCATGCAACTCCATTTAGGCTTCTTTTGAGACAGCTTTCTTAATGTTTCTTAAAGCAATTTTTTAATATAAAAATTTTGATTTTTGTATTAAAAGATTACTTTAAGAAGCAGTTAAAAAGTCGTCTCAAACGAAACCTTAATATATTGGTCGGAAGCTTTTGCTAACAATTAAAAGTTTTTTAGTTCAAGTATTTCGTATGTAATATATGTATGAGTTTATCTTAATTAATCTAATTTTTTACAAAACGCTGCAGCACTATCAAACAGATCCTAAAACAAAGTTTAAGAAATAGCTTGGAAATATTTACAGATAAATGAATATTAAAAAATAATTCAATTACATCAGCCATCCACGTGGCATGATTTTGTTCAATATAAAGGTAAATATCAAAATCATGTGACAGATAAGGTGACAGTTCTTTAAGAAATTATGTGATTTTTGTTTGTAAACCCTTTTGACCACAAATAAAGTGGTAATTTCCTAAATTATGCTGGCAAGAAACGTAAATAAGATTTTATTTGAGATAATTTTTTATTATTATTATAAAAAATTTAATAATAAAAAAATTATTGTAAAAAATAATAAAAAAATTTATCCAAAATGAAATCTAAAGTTTAGTTTGGGATGACTTTTTTACTACTTCTTAAAATAAATTTTTAGTATAAAAATTTTAATTTTTTATTACAAAACTGATTTAAGAAGCAGTAAAAGAGTTGTCCCAAACGAAACCTAAGTTGGCTAACACACCGAACCAAAATTTGAATTTTAATTGGCTTTTAATCTCAAAGTAAGATCAATTGTCAACACTTAATCCATATGATTTTAAAATATCTAATTCTTAGGCTTCGTTTGGGATGACTTTTTTACTGTTTTCTAAAGCAGCTTTCTCATATAAAATTTATTTAAACTAGAAATTTTTATACTAAAAAGTTACTTTAAAAAGCATTAAGAAAGCCACCCCAAACAAAGGCTTAGACGCACATATTAGATTCAAATATATTCAGATTTATCTTCTAACCTCTTATTTATATATTTATGTTCAAGTATAGTGCTATTAAAATGACTATGTTTGAATAATTAAAATAATTTTTTTATATTGTCATAAAAATATCAAAATCTTTTTACCTCTCTTGGCGAATTTTTTGATATTGTCATAAAAATATCAAAAGAATTCTCTTGGCGGATTTTTTGGCAACATCATGGGTAAGCTCTCTTCACATAACTAATGACGAGTTTCTTTGGTGAGTTCATTTTGAGTGAGAAATTAGATGTTTTTTGCTGTTTATTTATTTCCTATTATGTAATTATTCTGCTCTGAATGTTAAATTAATCTAGTTATTAAATGAAAGATAAATGAATAGAATGAGCAGAAAAAAATCAAAAAGAGAAAAAGAAAAGAAATTATTTCACATTAGATCTTGGGTCGTAATAAATTAGTGTCACAGAAATAGTTAGTGAAAGAATTTTATTGTAATCAACGCTGCATTATTGATGTGTTGAAAGAATTTTATTGACAATAATTCTAGATTCAACATGCGGCGCTATAGCGCTAGACCATCAATAATATTTTTATATATTTTTTATTCTAAATATCTATGCCATCACCCTTCACCCTCCCTCATTCTCTTTGCTTTGTTCCTTTTACAAAAATTATCCTATTCAAAGTAAGTAATTACTCTCTTGCTTCTATTATTAATGATTTTGATTTATACCTTCTAAGTCTATCAAAAAATATATTATCTCATAATTTCATGAGCTTTCATCATGACTTTTGATATATTATAGATTTAATCATTCTAAATGATTTGATATGATTTTATTACATTTTCATCAGTTAAATATGTGTATAGAAATTTCTAAGTAAAATGAGTGGGGGAAATGTATACTAAAAATGAGTTGAAAAATAATGTACTATATTTGATATGGAAATGCTAAAATGTGATAGTGATATGGACTTACATGATTGATGTGAATGAATATGAGCACGTAATTGGGAGAGTGATATCGAAGGCATATACCAGTTAAAAATGGGAATTAAGTGTCATACAAAATAAAGTGCTATGCCATGGGAGTCACCTCTTGAACCCTAAAGGGGACAAAGTGTTATATGGTAGGAGACACCACTTGAACTTGTCAGGGTCACCTATAGAATCTTATTTGTCTCATAGATGATTCCGATAATGATAATGATTACTATTGGGGGTTATAAGTAGCTGGATATTTATTGGGATTTTTAAGGAGTTAGGGCAACTGTCACGTGATTCATTAAAGGAGAGTTATAAGGAGTACATTGATTGGGAATCATAAGGGATGACTGACCAAAGTAATAAGGGAAATATCAAGATCAATATACCCTCATCTTAATATTTGATAGATTAGTGATTCTTGATTACAAATACTAATTACTAATTATTGATACTGATTACTGTTACTACTTACCATTACTGGATGATTATGCATGGCCTATATGTTGCTTTTCATCTCTACATCACTTCCAAATAGCACTTTTACACACATCTCTTACCATTTCTCTCATATTATTCATTATCCTCACTCCTCAATGGAGGCCAAGCCAACAATCCAAATATTATAATTCTGCCCTATCCATTTAGGGGCAAAGATGAACTATTGTAATCCTCACTCACATAATGAGTCATTTCAACTAGTTCATACTTTAAAATTTAATTTTTCACATAAAAACACACTTCTCTTGTGACCATTTGTTTTACAAAAGCGAAAAATTTTGAGCAATGCAAAGTTAAAAAATTTACACTTTACCATCATAAATTTTTTAGCACGTAATACTAATGAAATTTTAAATTTTGAGCAATGCTAAGATAAAAAATTTACACTCTGCTTTCAAAAATTTTTTAGCACGTAATACTAATAAAATTTTAAATTCTTAATATAATATATTTAGATGAGCATGGAAAGTTCTTTCCATCTATCCCTAGTTTTAATCAACTATGATCAGTTTCAGTCTAACATAACAAAACACATACAAAATTAATGCTCTGATGATTTTAATTAACTCCCATTAAAATCCACCTTACATAGGCATAAAATTTTGTGTTGCCAACTGAAACATACAAAGTTATGTCCATTAAAGATGGATAACAATCATAATTATTTAAAATCTTTGGACCTGAAAACTATGCCTAGACTTTATAGCAATTAAAATCATATTAATAGTTATGGCTCCTTATTGAAAACAAGAATAATAATAATAATAGGAAAAACAGAGAGACCACCCTTGTTATTTAAAGAATCCATTTATTTACATAAATTTTATATTTTTGTTATGAGTTTATATATTTAATATAAAATTTATCAAAATTTATAATTGTCCTGTCTTCATTTTTTTTTAAAAAAAATTTATACATAAATGTAATAAAATTGTAATACAATCAACTTTCAAATTTAAAATTTATTATTTTCTTTTTTGTATATTAAAGACTAGCTAATCAAAATTTGTTTTAATTTATTAAATATAATGTACCACTAATTTTTTTATTTATTTTTAATAAAAAAGCAGTCCTAATAACTTTGACATAATTTTTTTCCATCTACTTCTCCCACTTATTAATTAATCCTCCTTCCCCATCACTGAAGAAGACTGTGAACAATCTCCATTCTTCATTGACTACCAATAATGAATGGTATCAGTATCATTAATGACAATGGAAAGATTAGCTTCTGTCCTCTTTCGCAGCAGCACTTACAAATAGAAAGAAACAGGACCCCACATACCCTTCTCTGTCAAAAATATGAGTTGGCTTTGTCGGCCCCTGCTGTCGGCTCCGAAGCTGGTTAATGGGCTGGTCAGTAGACACAGAGCCCCGATTACCATTCATAGGCTCTGCGTGAGTACTATAACTCCTCCCCACTATATTGTTCTTGTATTACTATCTATCTATGGATCCTTCACTTCAGTCCATCTTTAGATGGAATTCATGAGTTGGCAGGTGTCAGGTTTTGGGAGGCCAAATTATTTTGTATGGAGCGCTGCCTCCAGATCTTGACCTGTACCTAATAAATCTAATGAACTGTTACAGCTAGTTAACTGAAATGGGTATAATAGAAAGGAAAATGTGTTTTAGTTATGCAGCTCATTTTGATCTGGCGGTTGAAAGTTTTGATTATCAACTAAGAAATTTTGAGTGACAGCTAGTCAAATCATGTATGTGAATTTGTCTTAATTGATCTAAATATCTCAAAAAAATGTGTTTTACTTTGGCTAATTGCATAGAGAATAGAGAATGTGCTACTTGTTCACCAATTTTATAGAATATAGATGGTTTTATTTGCTTGAAGAGAGGTTAATAACTTAATTATGGCTTTAATTTCAATCTGAGATAAGTAAGATTGACAGATTTGGGCTTCTATAACAGTAGAGATGAAATTTGATGGGGCCTATTCAATGGCATAACTAATCATAAGCATACGATGATGAAAGCAAACATTAGTCTTTCTCTAATATTCTGAAACATCTGAGGCAGGCTTATCACTACAATGAATAAAACAAAGCATCAGGAAAGCAAAAGGAAACAGGAAACTCTCCTTGCAAACACGCATAATATCCTTAGCATATGGCTTAATGACTGGAGCTATGAGAGTTCAGGAATGAATGGGCACGCCCTGCAAATTAGGTAATGTAACTGAACGCAGCAGCTCCAAGGAAGAAACGAGTCCCAAGAAATGTGACAGGATAGTGTTAGCTGAGGCCTGCACAAATCAACAGTATTGCACTAATCAATTTATATACCAACAAGGAGTATACAGATTATTTTTCTATCAAGGTGGGATTTCAAGGAAACAGTGTAATTATATTGATTGATGTAAGTTTTCGTGCCGTTAAATTCACCCAATTCTGAAGCGGATGACCAAAGGGTTCTTTTGTGTGTGGGGGGGGGGGAGAGAGAGAGAGAGAGAGAGAAAATTAGGAGCATTGCCCAATTCATTAACAAAAAATGTGGTTACAAGTGTAGCTAAGTTACAAGTAAAAGAACAAAGAAAAAAAAGCTACAAGAGCAGCCATAAAAAATGAGCCATGCTCGATTACAAAAAGACCGAAACCCAATAATATCCGAAACATATGGAGAACAAAAAGTAACGGTAGACTAAACCAAAATGGTAAACATAGCCAAGAGTACAAGAATTCCAGAACGACAAAGACAGGACTCAGATAATTGTACCAAAATGTATCAACAAGAAGAAGCTAGGGATGGTTCCCCTGGTTGCCAAAAAGGCCTTCCAAGGGGAAACAAAAGGTCTGGAGTTAAAGAGATTATCGCCATCATCCTGGCAAGCACAAATCCCCCCATACCTCAAAAATATATCGGAAAACCTTCATCACAGAAATGCCAGACAGAGCCCAAAAGAAAACGAAACAGTAGAAGCAGCTGATTGGAAGAAAATCCAACCACCAGCTCCATCTTCAAAAAACAGCCAAACAGTAGCCAACCACAAGAATTGCAGCTAACTAACATCATTGGAACTTAACCACATCACTAATATTCTTCCAATTCATCCACTTAGTGGCTTTGAGACAAACAACCCTTTAATTTTTGAGAGAAGTGGTGACAACGCCAGCATAATTAGAACCAAACTTTTGATTATTTCTTTCTCTCCAAATATGATAGATTGTGCAACAAATAATCAAATAGCTGAAGCATTTATAGTCATGACGCAGAGGAGTAATCTCTCACATAATCGAAAATTTGTAGTAGGTTAGGCCTCAACAAAAAGTTTTTAAAATCAAGAATAAGCTCAGAAATGACAGCGTTTCACACTCAAAAACAGATGGGTGGTGTTCTCTTGACGGGCATTGCATAAAGAGCAGAAAGGTTTAACAGGAATATTACTAATATTTAAGGCCTCATTCGTGTTTAAACCCCCAACCAAAATCATCCAAGCAAATACAGAATATCTCAGAGCAAAATGTTTGTGCCAAACACCATTATACCAAGGGCATAAATCAGTAGTGCTATAATAATCATCAAGAAAGTTTTTGAAAGCACCAGCATTTCCGTTAGAACCAATATTACCAAAATTCCAAAAGATACAGTTAGTAGCCACTTCGTGAATTGGGATTACAGTAATAGCTTCGGCTAAACTATTGTTGAGATAGTTAGGTAAACACCAATTATCTAAGAGATGAAACAGTTGTATACATGGGGAATAGAGAGTAAAGAATGAATATCAGAGGATCCAACAAGGCATTGCCCATGGTACCAATGATCCCAGTAAAGTGAAACAGGACATGAATTTGAAATATAGAAACTAACTTTGCTAGACACCTTAGCAGCAGTAATGCAAATGTTCTTCAGGAATTTAGAAGCTTTTTGAGGAAGAGCTTCTAAGGAGAGGTATATTTAGCTCTTAACCAGCAGGAGAGGGGAGAAAAAAATTTGTAGAACATATTAATAATTGCACAATTGAAGGCATAAAAAAGAGCAGATAAATCAGGAAGCCCAATACCACTACATTTGTTTGGTTTACAGGTGTTGTGGCATGAGATTAAGTGAAGCTTCTTAGCACTGATATCCCCAAAGTAGAGGAAATTGGAACACATTTTCCCAATTTTTTTGCAACAATTTTTAGGTATAATAGCGCCACGAATCCAATAAGCAATAATATTGCATATGGTATACTTGAGAAATTGAAGCCTACCTGCAAAAGAAAGAAGTCTTGCATTCCAACCAGCAAATTCTTTAGTAATAATGTGTATAAGAGGTTGAAAATCACACTCTGGGTTTTTTAAGGGGGGACAGATAAGTAAGTTTGGAACAATGTGTTTAAATTTTGAGGAAGTCACAAATGACGGTGGGGAATGGAGATTTGAGGGAAAGAATAAATGAACTTTTAGCATGGTTAACATATAAACCAGAGATACTAGCAAAAGTATCAAGAATGTGGTTCAGAGCTAAACAGTTTTGAGTTGAAGCTTTTCCAAAGACTAATATGTTGTATGCATATAATAGGTGAGATAATTGAAAATTATCAGTACTAAAACCCTCAAAGACAGTAGAGCTATCGGTTGAGTCAATCAAGCAAGAGAAGGCGTCTATGGCAATACAAAACAAGTAAAGGCTAAGCAGGCAACCCTATCTCAAACCCGAAGAGGTATTAAAAAAGCCTTCCAGACCACCATTAATGCCAATTGAGAAACAGACTTCAGAGATGCATGCTTTAACCCAAGAAATGAAGGTGACGGGGAAATCTTTTTGGGCCATTCTAGCTAAAAGGAAACCCCTAGAAACAGTGAAATAAGCCTTTTGAATATCAAATTTAGCACATAGCAGTTTTCTATTAGCCATCTTGTTGAACTCCCTAAGCAATTCAAAAGCCAGCAAAACACTGTCCATAGATATTCTTTGATAAATGAAGCTAGATTGATTTGAATTAATAATACAAGGCATAATGTGCTTCATGCCTAATGCCAGAATCTAGGATGTAATTTTGTAAAAAACATTGCATAAAGAAATAGGTTTGAAATCAATAAAGGAACTAGCATGGAAAGATTTGGGGATTAAAGCAATAATAGTAGCTTTGGCTTTTCTGGGCAAATATTCCTCAGAAAAAAAAAGGATCTTACAGCCTTGCAAAACAAAGGCTCCATAATGTGCCATGTCCTCTTGTAGAATTCAAAGTTGTAACTATCTGGACCAAGAGTAGAGATTGATGAACCAGCATATCCAACACAAGGGGGGGGGGGGGGGGGGGGGGGGGGGAATCACGGCACCATGTGGAATAGAAAAATGTCATGCTGGGTTGAAGGGGGAGAGTTATAAAGTGCTTTGAAATGTTGAATGATGGAATCAATAGCCACTTGGTGACTAGAGAAAGACTCAGAAAGAGCAGTAAGGACAGAGGTTCCATTATAATTCCTTCGGGTACGAATCCTAGCATAAAGAAACTTTAAAACATCTTCACCAGAGGTCATCCATTTGGATTTTGCTATTTGAAAAATCCAAGAGGCCCAGGAAGAAGAACAATCAATACTTTGAGCATTTAATTCTTTAAGCTTGGAATTGAGAGCTTCATCCAAAGGATTAGAATCCAAATTAGAGAGACAAGCAAGTTGTTGTCTCTGGAGGTCAGCCAGAAAGGCAGAAAGAGAGTTAGCTAGTCCAGTTCTTATCCTTAATAAGCAATTTAAGCCTCTTGAGTTTACTGTAAAGGGCTAGGATGGGGTTGGGATGGGTTTCTAAACCATCATTCTAAATTGGAATGAAGAGATATATGAATAGTTGAGATATTTAGGGTAAGCTGTTTTAGGGTTTTTGGTGGAATAGAGTTAGAAGAGGGCAACGAGAAATAATTAGGCTGCCTCCACTATATTTGAATGTCAAGGGTTCAAATAATGAAAATAACTTTCAACTAGAAGGATTTTTTTTTATTAAGCCAAGGGTTAATTTATAGGAGGAATTTGACAGCCTCTTCTCTATTCTCGATTTCAAAGATACGAGAATCCATTGAAGTACTTAGAATCCATGTCAATATTTTTAGAAGAGGTTAGCATGCCTGCAGACCAACTTACAAATAAAGGTGTAAACCGGGTTGGGTCATCCATCAAGCTAGCCAGCGACTGGCTTCAGAAATTCAGTTTAAATGGCTTTGAAGTCCATCATGGTTTCAACTAAGCCATTGCCCATTTTCAATTTAGAGCATTAAAATAGCTAGGATTTTAGAAAACCAAATGAGATTAAAGAATACTTTGTAATATATAATTTTCTAAAATCCAATTTGTCGTAGTTGCCTACTCCATTTCATTAGCTTCTTTGGAGTCCTCGCCACAAGCTCCACATGGAATGTCGAAACTTTAATTCCTAACGGCAAACTCTCACCCATATTATATTTTGTCCCAAACTCCATCAGCCTTGTATTCTATGATTTATCATTATCTCATGTCATCTAAGCCTCCATCATCCTCCCTTGTGCTCACTAATTCATCCTCAACATCTTGCCTCTCATCACAAGCACCAAATCATGTCTCTACCATCCTACTCACAATCCCTCATCCGTAGCCTCATTACCAACACCAAATCTCACTTTTAGCTTGTTAGCTGAATAAGTCCTTCAACTCCTAGGTTTTGAAACCACAATTAACTTCTTTTCCATGTGCATTTTTGTTGTCTCACATCTTTCATTCAGAAAGGACAATGTTGCCTTCTTCTTTGTCTTCATTGGATAGGGACAACCTTGCCATCACCACCTTCATTTAATAAATAAAAGGAGTACATCAACAAAATCAGGAGATTTTCAAGAAGATTGGCCAAGAACAATGATTCACCATGGCTGATAGTTCCATGAGGGCCCTCAACCCCGTTGTTCATTAATAATTTGATAATGCAACCACCACTTGCAAATTCGTTCATTCGTAGTTCACATGAGCCCACATGCAAATCACAAATGTAATCTTAATAGAGGCAATGCGACCTTGGTATGATATGAAGCCTACAAGCTATGTTATGAAGCCTACAGGCGATACAGACAGTGTAACCTCAGGTGCCTACAGCATATAGACCTAGACCTAACCATGTGGACATGACACTTTCTAAGGCTAAAAAAGAGAATTATGAGAGGAACTGAAATCTATTTCTGATTACCTATAATCTATGATGCACCGACACTCCATTTTAAGAGGGTATGCAGTGTCGGACACGGACACACGTCCGACACGGCGGAGACACATGTCGGACACATTATTAGTGTGCCCCATTTAAAAAAAAATAAAATAAACAGGACACGCGTGTCCGGCTATTTGATAATTAAATTAAAAAAAAAAAAGAAAAACTCTAATCTCGCTATTTCATATTAGCCGATTCATGCCCGAGTCTTCATCTTCGCTCTAATCCCATATTCCTATTCGTATTCGTGGTCTTCCCGAGCGATTGAGGCGAGCAGCGATCAACTGGAGATCTTTCCCGCGAGCAGCGGTCGCCTAGAGATCGCACCCTTAGTCTTCCCTTCCGGCCGTAAGCAACAAACCTTCCTCCTTAGTTTCTGTGCGCAACCGAGGGAAGCTGACACCAAACTGCATAAAATTTTTCAAACCTGTAAGTTGATTTCGCTATTTTTTTCTCCATTCGTCATTTCTGTTCATTTAGCTGTCTTTCTGCTATGCTTTAGCTGCCCTTTTGCAAAAGCGCAACAAAAGCGCAACAAAAGCACAGCAAAAGGGCAACTAAAGCGCAACAAAAAGAGTAAATGATCCATGCGCTTTTACAATTAAAAAAAACCTTACAATAAAAATTTTTCCCTTCACTGCGCTTTGCCGCACTTTCACTCCAAATAGAAGTTGCCCTTCACAATAAAAATTACTCTTACAATAAAAATTACTGGCAGGTCGAACACCGCCAAGGGGCAGCGCCCCCTTGGACCCCCGGTTGCCCGGCATATTGTTGTATTCATCATCTTTAGAATAAGTGAAGCATTATGTTTAGAGGTTTGATATATTGCACTAATTTATTAAGCCTTTATTTTTTCCATTTCACCAGTGTATTTGAAAGCAAAATGAGCTCTGCTGCTGGTGGGAGTGGATTAGGTGAAGGTTCAAAAGAGCCATCTGTAGAAACTGATAAGCCCTTATGGATTCATGTTATAAAGTTAGGAAAAACTTCTGAAGGAGGAGGGAATTAAAATGTGTCCTAAGATTACTACGTCGCAGTTGATTGAATTGAACAGACAAGTCGATGAAGCTGAATCTAGGATCAAAAGGGCACTTCCTAAAGAGATACCTTTGTCATCTACCCATGGTTCATTCCACACATCTTCCTCATCTATTAGAGTTGATGATTCATTATCATATAGAAGTGAATGATATGATTCAAAGAAAAGAAAAGGAGTTGCCAGTAGTGCTTTAGAGAAGGCTTTTAACATGCAGCAGCGAGAGGAATTGGATGGTGAAATTGCAAGGATGTTTTTTCAGCAGGACTTCTTTTTAACCTTGCAAGAAATCCTCATTACAAAAATGCATTCACTTTTGCATGTAATAAGAACCTTGCAGATTATGTTCCACATTGCTACAATGCAATAAGATCAAAATTATTGGAAAGGGAAAGAGCACATATTGAAACATTACTTGAACCAACAAAAGAAGTATGGAAAGAAAATGTGTCACTTTGATGTGTGATGGTTGGACTGATCCTCAAAGAAGGCCATTCATTAATTTCATAGCCGTTATAGAGAATTGCCTAATGTTTATTAAAGCTGTGAATTGTGAAGGAGAATACAAGGATAAATATTTCATTGCCAATTTGATTAAAGAGGTGATAGTCATTATTGGGCCTTCAAATATTATGCAGGTTATTACAGATAATGCACCGGTGTGTAGAGCTGCAGGATTGTTGGTGGAGCAAACTTATCCTCATATATTCTGGACTCCATGTGTTATGCACACTTTAAATCTTGCTCTAAAAAATATTTGTGCAGCAAAGAATACAGAGGCAAATGAAATCATATATGCTGAATGTCATTGGATAACAGTGGTTGCAGATGATGCTGTTTTGATCAAAAATTTCATTATGAACCACTCAATGAGACTTTCAATGTTTAATGATTTCTCACATTTGAGAATGTTAGCTGTTGCTGAAACTCATTTTGCCTTTGTAATAATCATGTTGAGAAGATTCAAACAAATAAAAAAGCTCTTCAATCTATGGTGATAAGTGAGAAGTGGTCTTGTTATCGAGAAGATGATGTTGGGAAGACAAGGTATGTGAAAGAAAAGGTCTTAGATGATTTGTGGTAGGATGATGTAGATTACATTTTGGCTTTTACTGATCTGATTTATGATATGTTGAGAGAGGCTGACACAGATAAATCATGCCTACATTTGATTTATGAGATGTGAGACTCTATGTTAGTAAAAGTGAAAGAAATTATATACAAACATAAAAGAAAGTCACATAATGAAACTCAAGTTTTTGGAGTATTGTCTATACCATTCTTGAGGATAGGTGGACCAAAAGCAACACACCTCTGTATTGTTTGGCCCATTCATTAAATCCAAGGTACATTTGTATTCATCTTTTAAATTAATTATAAATTTCTTAGTAAATGAATAAATAATTTTATATATTTTGTATTATTTGAAGGTATTCAAGTAAAGAATGGCTTCAAGAAGACCCTCAACGTGACTCACCACAAAAAGAATTAGAAGTGTCAAATATGAGAAAGATATGCTTGAAACGATATTTTCCAAATGAGGAGGAGAGAAGAAAAATTAATATAGAACTTGCAAAATTCTTTGGATATTTAGAGGATATTGGTGATCAAGAATCTTTGGTTGATAGATGGAGGATGGATCCAAAAATATGGTGGTTGATTCATGGAGCTTCAACACCGCTTCTTCAAACAATAACAATAAAACTTCTTGATCAAGTATCATCCTCTTCTTGTTGTGAGAGAAATTGGAGCACATGCTCATTTATTCAATCGATGAAGAGGAATAAAATAACTCCACAACGAGCTGAAGATTTAGTTTATGTGCATACAAATCTTCGTCATCTATCAAGGAAGACCCCGCTTTATATTACAGGTGATAACAAGATGTGGGATGTTGCTGGAGATGGGTTCGAGTGCCTTGATGATATGGGGTTATTGGAGGTTGCAAATCTTTCTCTAGATGAACCAGAATTGGAAGCAATGATATTCAATGATGATGATATTGAAGGCCAAAGACCAACCTCTTCATATTGTACTAAATGATTTTTTGCTTATATTTTTATGATTGTACTAGATATTTTGTACTAAACATTTTTATGTTATAAGCTAAACAAATTATCATGACATTGATTTATTATTGCTTACCATTTCTAATATGGTGTCACATTTATTTCTATATATTATATTAAAAAAATTATTATGTCATGTCCACGCCGCACCCGTGTCCTATATTTTTAAAAATGTCATGTCCCGTGTCGTGTTGTATCCGTGTCGATGCATCTTAGCCTATAGTACTGTATGCGATACATATTGCAAAAATAATTGATGATGTGGGATTTACCGACAGTGTGGTAGTTTCGTGTTAAAATACTACTACCATAATGTAATGATATTAAAATAACATTCTATGTGTAGCAGTATTTTCACTTGTTACATCATAACATATTGTGTATTACTATTATTAAAATATTATAAACAATTTTCTTTTCTTCATGCGCTTGTTGATACTATATTAGAATTGAATATATTTTGAGACTCATAGCTTGCCAGTTTTTATTCTGGCTGTTGTTACATAAAAAGGTACATAGCCCTTGCATGACTAAAAAGTGTAAATTATGTATTGTTTATTATATTTGAATTTTAATGAAAATGTGTTATTTTAGTTATTTTTGTACAGGAAAAATAAAAAAATGATGAAAAATACAAAGGAACAAGTAGGCAGTGCCAGAGGAAACACTGCCGCTGCGCTCCATTCAACACCGCCAAACCGACACTTTTAGACATTGCAGCGCCATACTCTCTATTTGCGAGCGCTGCAAAGGCATCACAATTACCGCCGCAGCATTTGAGGCACCACTGCATCGAAAAATTAGCTTGGCATCACCGGGTTCTCAGAAAAAGGAATGTCGCAACGCCACACATTTCAACGCCTCGGGGCCATTTTTTCCACTCGGGTGTTGCAGCGCTTCAATTTCCACATCGCAGCGGCTTTGTAGTTATAACTTCCAAGAGACACATCACTGAAGTGAAAAAACGCGTCAGTTCACTTGATAACCGTTCCACATCATCAAGCGCCGCAACAGAGCAAACATTTCAACGTCAAGACGCTAGTTCACTTTCGAGCACTACAGCGCCACACTTTCAAGCACTGCAACGCTAGACACATTTTGTGTTTTCCTATAAATAGATGTTCTGTTTGTGAGGGAGTTTAATCACTTATGTAAAACTTAGTACTTTTCAGTGTGCTTCTCTAGTACCTTATTAGAGTAAAATTAAAAGGAGGCTACGGAAGTACATTATACAACCTATTGGAGTATTTAGCTTGTGTTTGTTGAAGCAACTCTGTAAGTGAAGGAAGGAGAGTAGAGGAGATACTTTAATCCTACTTGATGATAAAATTCCACTATTTTTCTTGTATTTCGATTCTTCTATGAATATAATAAAAATGAGATTGCCTGTCATTTATTTTGTCTGGCAGATATTTTGTTTTAGACTGATGATATAAAGAGCATATTAAGTACTAATGAAGACTCTTATACTTTAAGATTTAATGATGTTCTTAATTATCTCTCGTTTTTCATTTAATGCATATAGTGGTCATGTGTATTATTAAAATCTAATGTGATGTTAGCCTTAATGAAGGAATGCAAGAATAATCAAGAATATTGAGATATAATGTTTACATGCCTAGACATAGGATGTTTGAATATTCTAAATTCTAAAGGAGATATTTTAACTGTAGGAGGTCAGCAAATATCATTTTCACTCCTATAAGCTCAACAGAGATCTAGAGATGCACATGCTCTAAATCACATTTATAATTAAGAGTCTCATTAAGAAAAATATGATATTTGCATTCATCAATCCAAAATATTTTATTAATCATATCAACTATTTTACTATTTTTATCTAGTGATAGAAACTACAAAAACATTATTTTTATTTCAATAGGATAGCCTATGCATTTAGAATAAGCAGCAGTAATTTTGTTGCAAATAAGCATAACATTTCCTCGTGGGTTCGACACTTTACTTCATCACTTTATTACTTGAGTCGGCACGTATACTTGTGTACATTTAAGTTAGCTTCTATTATTGATATATCAAAGAAAACCTAAACATTACTCAGCATAGACAGAACAAGCATTTATTATACATAAAAAAACAAGCATTTATTACATAGTCTATAACAAAGCCTTGCTTGCCTATACGCACTAGTCCACCCCATCAATGACCCAGTTAAAACCCCAAACAATATACCTAACTCCAACCTATGATGCATAGACATGAACATGATGACATGAATACGGCATGACATAGACAAGAGACATGTCAATTATTAAATATATATATATATATATGAACTTAGTTGGACACAGTATTATAAATTTTTTTATCTTAAACATAGTATATAAAAATTAAGTAAGCAAATTATTGAGAATAATTGAAAATTAATGAATCGTTAACTATGATTTGTGCTTAAAATTATTAATATTTAGATGTTGATAGTCGGACGTCGATGTCGTTTTTTCAAACATTGAGAGGGGAGATGACAATATTGTCAAGAGTTAGGAATCGATGTTGTGTAATGGACATCGACCCTCGATGTCAAGATGGCATCGATCTATGTTGAGACGATGTTGAACAAAGATGAGATGTCGACATGCCGCGAGGGATGATTGTGAGTGTAAAAAATGCTAGTGTTAAACTTTGATTTTGAGATGGTTTGAAACAAGGATGTTATGACGGAGTTGGATGCCATGTTGCGATGGCATTAAGCGTTGATGTGAAATCCTAGCGGCGATCCGCCAGAGAGAAATTAAAATGGGAATGTTTGGGGAATGTTCATGGAATGAGTGCGGGCAATTAATTTAGGGTTGTTGAGAGAAAATAAGAAAATTAAATTTTTTATTAATCAATAAAAATTTAAAATATAAGAAATTTATTTTAAAAAATTTATAAAACATTTAAGACACATGTCGGACACGCATGTCCAATTTATTTTTAATATCTTTTTTATTCGGACATATCTTCGACATGTCTGATATGTGTCAGAGGTGTCAGACGTGTCGTGTTCAATACATGTCGGACAATGCATACTTCTTTAAGAAATGTCGGTACATCATAGCTACCCCATACTAGACATTTTGACTAGTTTAGCTCAAGTTATACCTATCTAATGCCTTAATGGGTCCAACTAACCCATGGCTTGCCACTATTAAACCTCAGCTTGTCTAGGTCAACAAATCACACTCTAGTAAATGTTAAGAAAAAATTAGCCTTTATTAGGTTGTTTAGCCTCTAAGGACCTATGTTCTAATTATGTCCTAATCATATAACCCTATTTAGTCATAATCCAACTATAATCAAGATACAATTTATCAAAATTGACAAAGGTTTTTGGTCGAGCAAGACTAAGCCCTATAGACTCTCAGCTTAGCCTTAGCTAACTAATGTGCACCTAAGCCGTATAGACTCTCAGCTTAGCCTTAGCTAACTAATGTGCACCTAAGCCGTATAGACTCTCAGCTTAGCCTTAGCTAACTAATGTGCACCTTAGTTAACTTACCCTTAGTCTACATTTGATCCACAATAGTCTACAAAGTATTGTTTACCAAGTCAACATCAGTTACAATAAGCCCACTAATTGTATATTAAGCATATTAGAATTAAATTGAAGCCTAATAAAGTAAGCCCGTGGACCCACTTGAGTTTTCATGCTCTTTATGGTTCAATGAGCCCATATTAACCCCAACTGAAGCTTAATGGACCTAATTGGGTCTAATGTCCATCACATAGTCACTAATCAAGTTCTATCCTATGCCCAAACTAACTTGACCCCAAGCTAAAGTCTATTCTCCAAATAAAGTTAATTTAGTTCGAATTGAGCTCAAGTCAAGCACTCAAGCCCACCTGAGAGCTAATCCAACCACCCAATTGGACCCTCATTAACGTGAGAAGAGTCAAAGCATGGCTTAGCCTCTCTTTAATTGACTCACACCTAAGTCTCATCCCCCAGACCCAAGCTAGCCTCACCTAATATTAGTCTAATTAGATTGAATTTTAGCCCCATGCTCAAATTAAGTTGATCGCAATTGACCCCTCCCTCATATTCCCATTTAGACGAGAAGAGTCAACCAATGACCCTAGCATGAGCTCAATGCAATCCTTAACTAGCTTAGCCTTTCCTTAATTGACTCACACCTGAGTCTCTCAAACGACACCCAAGCTCGCCCCCACCCATATGTTACTCTAATTGGGTTTAGCTTTAGCCTCATGCTCAAATTAAACTTAGTCTAATTGAAGTCTCTCATACTTCCATTAATGGAAATTGTATAAAGCTTAACTCAAGTCATAATTAGATTAGCTTCTCATTAATTGACTCACATCTAAGTCTCTCCAACCACACCCAAACTCACCCCACCCATATATTAGTATAATCGGGTTTAGCTTTAGCTTCATGCTCAAATTAAGCACAATGAGAGTCTCCAGCATGCTGAATTTCAAGGATATCACCAACCCTTTCCTTCAATGGATAAGAATCGTTTGGAGTGAACGTGCTCCAGGTGGTGGGCCTTTCAATTCACAATTCCCTCTACTCTTGTCCTAGTTACAGCACGGACAACAATCCTTCATAGAGCTCCTTTTGGTTCCCTTTTGTGACTGAAAATAATTTTATTGAACTTCCGTGCTTCAAGTAGCAGCACTTTTAACTCATTGAAGTTCCTCCCTAAGCCTCCAAACTTAAGGAAAGGTCAATCTCTATAGCTTAATTGCCCTCTCGGGTCTTCATGCCCAGGGATGATCAGATATTACTGACTAAGCGTACCCTGGGGACACACATCAGACCATCTCACTAATGATCAACTAAGGATAGAGTAAAATGGCCATTCTAGTGACTCTTAAAGCTTATAAATGGTTTCTAATAACTCGTACAAAGAAAAAAGAACTAAAAACAGCTCTACAAGGTAATCTAAATTGGTCATATCTTTACAAAACCCCAATAAAAAATTCACTAATTGATAGAGCTCTAATTGCAAGCTTGGGCATCTCTTATAGACTTCCCTTTCCTACCCTATAGACAATGGCGGAGGCAGGCGGGGTCTCGCGGGGGCACGTGCCCCCTCCAACAACAACAATAACAACATCAAGCCTTTATCCCATTAAGTGGGGTCGGCTACATGAATCCTTTTTCTCCATTGTGTCCTGTTAAAAGTCAAATTCTCATTTAAATCTAATAAAGAAAGATCATTTTTAATATTTTCTAACCAAGTCTTTTTAGCTCTACCTCTACATTTCTTAACATAAGTCAAATCTAAGACCTCTACTTTCCTAACCGGGTCATCGGAAGGCCGCCGTTTTATGTGACCAAACCATCTAAGGCGACTCTCTCTAATCTTATCTTCCACTGGAGCTACTCCAACGTTTTCACGAATATGCTCATTTTGTATCCTATCTCCAAGGGTAAAGCCACTCATCCACCTGAGCATCCTCATCTCTGCAACACTTAACTTAGAATTATGCTTCTCTTTTAATGGCCAACATTCGGCACCATAAAGCATTGCAGGTCTCACCACCATCTTATAGAATTTTCCCTTAAGTTTGAGGGGTACTTTTCTATCACACAATAAGCCCGATGCATTCCTCCACTTCAACCATCCAACTTGGATTCTGCTGATAATATCCCCATCTATTTCACCATCACTCTGACCAATAGATCCAAGATATCTAAAACGTGTACTCTTATTAATGACTTGATCGGCCAAAGTCACAATCCCCTCACTAGATCTATTATTACTAAAATTACACTCCATATATTCCGTTTTAGATCTACTCAAGAAAAAATCTTTAGACTCTAAGGTTGACCTCCACAATTCTAGTTTACCTTCAACTCCCTCTCTAGTCTTATCAACAAGAAGAATATCATCAGCAAAAAGCATACACCAAGGTACATCCTCTTGCAAATGTCTAGTGAGAACATCCATAACTAAAGCAAAAAGATATGGGCTTAAGGCTGATCCTTGATGTAATCCAACCGAAATAGGGAAATACTTGGTTAAACCACCTTGTGTTTGAACACAATTAAAAGCTCCTGCATACATATCTTTAATGATTTGAATATAAGCGTTATTAACTCCTTTCTTTTCAAGAATTCTCCATAGCACTTCTCTTGGAACTTTATCATATGCGTTTTCTAAATCAATAAATATCATATGTAAATCCTCCTTATTCTCTCTATATTTCTCCATCAAACCACTTAATAAATGTATGGCTTCCATAGTAGACCTACCCGGCATGAATCCAAGTTGATTTTGAGAAACATTAGTATCACGCCGCAACCTATGCTCCATAACTCGTTCCCATAGTTTTAAAGTATGACACATTAACTTAATTCCTCTATAATTCGCACAATCTTGTGCATCACCTTTATTCTTAAAATAGGAATTAACACACTCATTCTCCACTCATCTGGCATCTTTTTAGTCTTCAAAACAGTATTAAAAATTTTAGTAAGCCAACAAATTCCTTCATCTCCTAAGCATTTCCACACCTCTATTGGAATATCATCAGGTCCAACAGCTTTTCCACCCTTCATTTTCTTTATAACTTCTTTAACTTCGGTTTTACAAATACGTCGATAAAAATAGAAATCTTTATTTTCATTTAGGGTGCTAAGGTAACTATAGTCAATTTTATTTCACATTTTTTATTAAAAAGTTTAGCAAAATATCTCATCCACCTTTGTTGAATATCATCTTCTAAAAAAAGTACTTTTTGATATTCATCCTTAATACACTTCACTTGAACTAAATCCTTGCTACTCATATCTCTATGTTTGGCTAACTTATACATATATATTTCTCCCTCCTTAGTATCTAATCTATTATATAAATCACTAAAAGCTAAACTCTTTGCATCGCATATTGCTTTCTTAGATTCCTTACGTGCCTCTTTATATAATTTCCAATTATCAGAATTTTTACAATTAAACCAATTTTAATAATAAATCTTCTTATTTTTAATCTTTTCTTGCACATTTGGATTCCACCACCAACTATTTTTACTATTAGGAGGAGCTTTTCCCTTTGAAACTCCAAGCACATCTTTTGCAATATTCTTAATATCACTAGCCATTTTTTCCCACATAACATTAGCATCCTCATGCACAAACAAAATCTTAAGATCTAAAATCTTACTCTCAAAAATATTTTTGTTAATATTCATTAAATGCCCTCCGCGAAAAAAAAATCATACATGCAGACGTACGGTTCGGCATTTTGGAGGTTCGACTTTCGCTTGCCCTAAACTTTCGGCCTCATAAGCTCTCGCGAATCACACGGTGTAGGAAGCACTCGTCTCGTCGCCTTTGCCTTAGGCCTCCATGGCTCCACCGGTGCATCCAGCCGGGCTGACAGCCTTGCATTTGGATTTTGCACAAGAGGATCATCTTGAAACAGTGCGTCTGACAGCTCGTACCTGTGCATTCGCAGATTCACTCCCTTCTTCCTTCTTCGATCCAGCAGTTCGCACTTGAAGTCCAGAAGGTAAGCTCTCAAAATCTCTTGCGATTTCATTTTAGTTCTCTATATAAGATATCTTTCGCAAGGATTTTGTTTAATGTTTTTAGTTTTCTATGTAAGATTTCGTTTCAGTTTGGGATTTCATTTGCTGTTGTCGTGCTTAGCTTCCTTTAATATTGTACAAAGTCAAGCTTAGCTCAGATTGTGATTTCGTTTGCTGACTGCTGTTGTCGTGCTTAGCTCAGATTGTAAAAGGTGGTTTGATTAGTGAATATGAATTTGATTATTTTTAGTGTATTGATTCATACATTAAAGGCTTTGTTCAGAGTTTATTTTTGCTTTGCTTTTTAAGACCTTTTATTATCAATTTATTACCATTTTGATTCACTTGGGAAACAAACTATGTGAATATTTTTTATTGTTTGTTGTTGTTGTTTTACATGTTTTAGGTAGTTCGACTTTGCACAAATTGAGGGGATTTTTTTTAAAAAAATTTTAGGCCCCCTCCATAAAAATTTTTTGTCTCCGCCACTGCCTATAGACCCACAAGTGGTTCTAATCACATTGCATAGCGTTTGATTGAGGAGGCGGCCCTTTTCCTTTGACTTTATTTCATCAGTTGAACTTAAATCTAACTACACATAACTCGTCCATGTTTTAAACCCAACACATGGGTTTTATCCCACCTTGTCACCTGGGCCAAAAGTCCCAATATTAGAGCTGCCCAAATTGTTAGGCTATCATTCACAGGGAACAATCATTAGCTATTCCTTTAGATCTTTAACAAAATCATTGGATCTATTTCATGCATCCAAAATGAATTAAAATGATATTTTAAGCTTTTAATATTCATTTCGTATAGCATTTAAAAAAGTAATATAAAAATGTTTACAAAATAATAAATAAAGATTTTTTCAATCATAAACTAAAATATTTAAGATCATTTTAATATTGCTAAGTCATTGAATTTTGATGCAAAACAAACAAAGATAAAATATACAGTAATTTGTACATCAAAATATAATAAGTTTCAAATGTCCATTAAAAATATTTATCAAGACCTTTGCAATACTATGGCAAGGCCCATAATCAAGTAAAATTATCAAATAACCTTTGAGGTAACGTATTCTAAAAACATTCACCAAACATCAATAATTCTTGAACTTGGGGACTACCTTTATAAGTAAATGAAGAGTGTATAACCATTTTTACCTGATCGAATCTATATACAAATCAAACCACCAAACTAATTCTCATATCGATATATTCATGAAATAATTTATGAATGTCCGTATATTCTTAAAATAGGACATAATGCTCATTGCATGCATATACTAAGGCAATATATAATCAAAATTACTCAATATGGCATTTTCAAAATCATTCTATGACCACATCCAATTTTTTAAATATGTGCACAACTGAATCAGACTAACTAGTATCCCAAAAGAGCATTAAAGGCAAGAGGCCCACCCCTTAATAAGAGGTTACTTAATCACGTTCCATAAGGAGTAGTTAAAGGGTATGAATAGTCGAATATGGTCCACAAATTTGTGTTGTGAACCCTAAAACCCAAAACTCTTGCATAGATTCATTAGCTATTTGACACACATCTACATATAACATCTAGAGCGAAATTAAAACTTCAACTTAGATTCTATGGAGACTCTTCTTACATTCTACAATGTAATTCCTATCATCATAATGGGCCTATTCAAATCTCATAAATTATATACAAATACATAGCTTTTGTTGGCCACCTCTAATAGTAGAGCTATAAGCACCAACTTAGGCTCTTTATTTTCCTTAATGTAGGGCGATAAAACTCGATATCCTTGTTGGGCCACTCCAATATCAAAGTTTTAAACCCTAATTTGATGGATTGGACTCATCGAAAGGGTTGAAGTCTAAACTTTGGGTTTGCCCTTATATCTAGGTTTTAACTCCAACCTTCAGTCCTTAAATCAATAAAACCCAACCCTAATGAACCTTATTAATGCACACTTAGTAGGTCTTTCATGCTAGTTTATGCCCTTGGACCTTCATTGATATTGAAGCTATAAGTCTTCTCCTCAAACATTTTACACTCTTTAGGGAAGACCAACTCACAGACCTCTCTAATATCATAATTGTAAGCTCAAGCCTTTTTCGAGATCAATCTTTTACAAATCGTCCACCAAATGTAAGCCATGGTTCCTAATATTGAAATTCATCTAATACAAAATTAGTAGGTTTATCAAGCTAATCACACATACATTAAGCCTTCTCTAATATTAGAGTTAAGTCTAATCCTCAAACCTATCACACCCTTGAGGGTGTAATACCCACTACTAGGCCTATCTAATATCAAAGTTGTAAGCAATGGCCTTTCAAGATCAATCTTTTAAATTCCCCCTTTGGATCTAAGCCATGCTTCCTAATATTGAAACTCATAGCTTAGATGAGGCCCATACACATTAAAGCAACCACCACTACTTTGTACCATGCTAGAGGTATTCATTTGAGTAAGCCAAACTCTCACCAAAACTCAGGTTAACTCAAAGCTCCCTTCTTGTGGCTACCTATGGATAAAGTACAATTTCATCTACCACACAATCCAATTACCTTAGAAGTAAAGGATAGACCCTTAAAAGGGATCACTATCAAGAAAATGTTCAAATTCTTATATAAACTATGGCCTCTTCATAAAGCCCAAGCCATATCCACCTATGTGCTCTAACATACACCTCTTTCAAGATGGATCTACCATTCATCCCTAGATCATTGAATTGATCATATAGCAACTCTGAGCTAGAGTTAGTATGTATAATCTATACAGAGCTATGCTTCATGAATCTGTGCCAATTTAAATATAAACCGATCAAGCTAAGCCATTATACCTTAAGTGCTCAAGCACTCACACCAATGAACTAGGGTTAACCATACTTGTACTCTTGGGGCCTTCTCAATTCAAGGAGAGTCACTAGACCTCACTATGAAAGGATAGAATCCTTTAACATATTATCATTATAGTCTACTCAAGATATCAGAGAAAAGACATACCATGGTTATTAATCAAACAACTCAGCTTATATAGCCCTAAATCATTTGTCATTGATAAATTGGATCCAACAAGTTAACTTAGAACAATAAAATCATGGCATCTAAATTGAGTTGACCCAGGGACATTGTTGTTCTTCTTAGAATAGGTTGAAATAGTGGTAGGAATATATGGCTTGGAGATCTTATTAAACTCCTTTGTATTGATGTATTTTTTTTCCTTCTTTAAGAATTCAAACATGATATCTAGTGGGTTCTTGGTGACTATGAATTTGAATCAACCATTTAACTCCTAAATGATGGAGGGATCTGAACAAATCCAACATTTCTTTAATGAATTGAGAAATAAAGGCTTGAAAGGAATAGTTCACTCCCAACATATTACAAATAAGAGTTTGGCAGCTCTATCAAGGAACCTGCTAAAAGACAATAGTGGTGGGTTCTTAAAGGATTGAGAGGTGTTATTGGGTTATGATGTGGGAAGCGAATGGGTTGGTTGCGGGTGATTAGTGGGATGCGTAGATAAGTTTTCAAGTAAATTAGTAGGAATTTTATTGGGTGTGTTATGTATGAAGAGGCTTCTATGCATAAGGTTTACTATAGATTTTTATTAAGTTGAGATGCCAAGATGTCAGTTAAGTGATATAAAGTACTAGCAATTAACTAATTCAATTGATATTTCACATCTTTCATCAAATTGTATAAGTTCACATAGGTATGATAAACTTGATCACAGGTAGCTTTTAAGGTGTGTAATATTTTCATAAGGCTTACACCAAGATCCTTTAACACATTAGGTTTCCATGATGATCCATTAGGTTTCCATGATGAACCATAAAAAATGTTTTGAGGGAAGGTTTAAGAGAAAAAAATGGGGGTTTATGCCCCCAATAATAAAATTCTTGATAAATAAATTCATGGCAATAATAAAATTCTTGATAAATAAATTCATGTCAACTTCATCTTTGAAAGGATATTATAAAAACTTAAAGTTTGATGTAAATGTATTGGTGTATCCGTCAATTTCTTTTTGAAGAAATTGTGGATCTGCTCTAGCTCCAATACCAATTAAAAGAGAGTAATGGTGGATTCATTAAGCTCATTGTTTAAAATTGCGCAATATGAGGCTCGCCTTGAGGCCCGCCTTAGCGCAATTCCAGTAAAAAACGCCTCAAAGCTTACGCCTCGAGCTTCTTTTATGAGGCTTACACCTTATCTTAGATGAGGCCCGCCTTGAGGCACGCCTCGCCTCACTAGCTTGAGGCGTACGCCTCACTCTATTAAAGAATTTTTTATTTAAAACTCACCTAAATCCTATACAAAAGCCCCAAAAAAATCATGACTTCTTGCACCCCCAAGCCGCAACAACCTCCTCTCAATTGCCTCAACCTGCAGCACACCGCCTTCACCGTAGCCCCCGCCATTGTAGTCCCCGTAGGGGATCACTAAAAAGCCGCATGCCACCACCATCTCCTCTTAAAATTTTGGAGTATTATATTTTTGTTGATGACAAACATTTATGACAGATGAAGATGACTGAAATAAATGAAGAAGAAGCAGATTGAGAGGTATTTGACCCTACAGG